>CM035847.1:142367104-142444604 GCA_020510985.1 Pholidichthys leucotaenia
GAACTAAAAACAATATCTGTCTGGCAGATAAGCACATCTGTCACAAGGTCTGTGGTGGACTTTTGCCTGTCGGTGCTTCGTGACATGCACTACACAAAGAGCGAGATAAACAAACCTATCATCTGGTCAGTCACTGCAACAGATACTGGAGTCAGTTTGTCTTGGCCTGTCCTTGCCACTGATTATACTTCTATCTGCCAAGAATGTGCCACTAGTCCAGCAAAAGCTAGCGATACTCACATATTTTGCAAGCAGTTTCATGAAACGGTCAGTCAGAAAGCAACTCATACTGGCTCGGACATCGCCCGGGTTAACAAGGTCAGGAGTTCCTGGCAGCAGAAGGCAAAGGACAGAGCTGCGTGGAGGAATCTGATCAGACCTAAATGAAACAGTCATTGTTGCCCCCGACAGACTGCTATGATGTGATGATGATGACGATGATGATATATATATATATATGCACACACACACACACACACAGTATATTCAAAGTTGTGACATTTAGTACATTTAATATAGCCTCTATGAGTAACACCGGTTAGATTATCAAGTCTGACAGCCGTAGGTCTGACAAATTAAATCTAATCCTCCAGAACAGGGGTCACCATCTAAAACTGCAAGAGGTCCAATAAGTCGATCCTCCTCCTCAGCTGAGGTCCGGACGAAGTGTGGGAATCTTTAGGCATCTCATGATTCGATTATGATTCAGAACTCCAATTTAATTCTAAAACTGTTTTTAATGGATCTTGATGCATTTTTTCTTTTCATGATTTTTCCCTCCTACTGGGTGACAACTTGGTCTTTTTAAAGCAAAGTATTTGCAATGACCTATGAATTTACTTCCAACATCTGTTACTAAAACAGATGGAAGAGAAATTTGACACATGGACAAATTTATCTCAAAATGTGCTTTTAAAAACTGCCATCATTTAATAGAAATTCTTTCAGAAGACCACAGCTGTCTACAGACAGGCCAGTGTGGATAAAAAAAATAAAATGTTTTATTGTCTTAATGAATTGTTTAAAATGTCATGATTTTAATGCTGAATGTCAGTTCATAGTAAAAACAAGGTCACAGTCAGCAGATGAGCTGTATGTGGAAAGTTACTGAGGGAGAATATGTTATGTCGTACCTAGCTGTTTCTAGCTGCTGCTGATAATATACAGAAAGGCAATCAGGACCTAGGTCATAGTGTCACAGTGAGCCAAAAGACAAAACATCAAGATTAGGATCTCCTCGGAGTGCGGATTCTGACTGTGGCAGATGATATTGTATAAATCAGCATGATTGCATGACTGCATGAGTGTGTATGTGTAAGAGTGAAACAGTGTGTGCCAATAGAAAAGTATGTATATGACTGAATGCATGGGGGGGGGGGCAATCGGTGCAAAGAGCTGTAACTCTGGCACAGTGAAGTAACTGATAACTCCAGATTAAGCAAGGAGCCAATCAGATGAGAGGACCAGAAGATCCACCCATCACAAAGAGCAGGGATAAATCTTTGTCTAATGCTAGGAGATTGGCCTCACTTCTTCAGGGCACTTCAGGGCATCTGACTGCTGTGTAGAAGTCGGGACCCTCCTTTCGGGGAAGGCATTATTTGTGGTTGCTATTGCTCATCTGTGTCTCAGTAAACGATTGATTCATTGATACTCTGAACTAATTCTGACTTTGTCTATTCATTTCATTTTTGGTATAAAACTGCCTCAGTGGAATTCTGATCCTGTCAACTTTGGTGGCCCATACAGAAATTCCACCAGAAGGCGTTAAGGACACAGTGGTCCCCCTAAGTTGGTCTCCAGCTGACTGGAATCTGGCACATCAGGCCGGCCTGGTGAGGCACCACCTGTTAAATCAAACTGTGCTATTTAGGACTCAAATCTAAATTTTGGTGTGTCACAATCTAAGTAAGTTGTGGATCAAATAGTATCCCAAATTCTTTACCTAAATTTATAAGAAATTTAAGCAAAATTGAAATTGTATTTTAGAAAACTGAGACCTAGTTATGCTTATTGGTCATAGTCAGTTTAAGCCACAAGCCTTAAACACAATTTGGATACAACAACCGAAGCGAGTCAGGGGCCGTTTTGTCGTTCTGTACCCGGGACTGGTCCCTAGTGAGTATAAGGAGAACCCCAGCACTGAGACCATAAGTTCTTAGCCACCTTAGAATGGTGTACACAGGGTGCAGTTTTCCTTGGGACCAGAAATTTGAGTGCCCGAAGTCACTCCAAAACTCTGCCAGAAGCCAGAGTCACTCTCTTACTGCCGCCTGAAGTCAGTTGGTTTCTCTGAACAAGAGAAGAGAGTGGGCCAATAAAAGCAATATCACAAATTGGGAGAATTGGGGTTGGAAATTTAAACTGTGAAAGTGTGACCATATGAGTGAATCACAGTGTCCAAAAACCTGGTGTTCTAGGGTCAAAAAGGAAGAGTGGAAACCTAATGGTGTACAACATAAGCCCTTCAGATCGCAAATAAAGGTTCACCTCCAACCTTTACTAATGATCTTTCTTAACAAAAATTGTTTTGAAAAACAACTGGTCAGGTTTGGAATTGCTGTGATATACTGGTCTAACAGAATGAATGAATTGCTGACAGTATTGGAAGTCAACATGACCCACACTGGGAAACAGGAGCAGAAGCTTGGGTAAATTGATCAACCAGTTAAACTGAAGGCAAGTCTGACCTTGGACCATAGTAAAATTTGTAATTGTGTCACTAAGAGAGGGTTATAAGCTCCAGCTGGCAAGGTTCGTTCCAGCTGTATGAAGGATATGTAAAAGGACGCATTACAAGAAGGCATATGCTTAGCTTTTATTCATGGTCTTAGACCATAGAACTGTGAAATAAATACACTGGTGTTGTAAGAAGACAGAGAGAAAGTGGAGAAAAAGGAATAGGGGTGGCTTTGAAAAACAATAATTGTTAGAATAATTTTGAGCTTAAATTATTCAAAGTCAAATAATCAGGCGGAAAGTTGAATTTATGTACATTTATAACAAAAATATAAGGAGTCACCCCAGTGGCCACCTTGGTGGAGAGGTTACAAAGCATGACATTCAGACACACCTAGAATCTCTAAAGGATCCATTCTTCTAAGTCTGGTATGTATAGGTAGGAGAAAGGAGAGGGAGGATGAGGATAAGGGAAGGGACAGAATGGGGCAGTCCTGATAACTGAGCTTATCCAGGCGGATGTCAGACACTCTGGAGACATGGGGTCATGGAGACATGAGATCCATAAAACTAACGGAATGTCCATCTACCACTGATCTATGTAGGCTAAGGAGTTCCTGTGCATTACTGTGACCTGTTTTGGGTAAATAAATAGTAAATAAGAACATAGAAAATAATATGAAACAGCCTTAAAGACAGCCTTAAATTATATTGCAGCCTTCAAAAACATCCACAGGCCAGTATTGCCCATCTCACTATCCTCATCATCATATTAAGGACTCACACAAGAAAAATCTGAAGTTATAAAAATCATGACCAAGTTTATGATGATACTTCTCCATTAAGAGAAACACTAAATTCTATGAGTATCTGAGGTATTAATATGACCATTTGCATCATTTTCATGGATAGAAGTAATACAATAATCTCCTATAATAGGGCCTACACCCCTACGGGTGGTAATTAGTCGATCAAGGACCATTCTATCCTTTGTTATAATTTTGTAAATAATTGTAGTCTACAGTTAGGTGTTTTAATCCCGAAGGTATTTTGTTTCCACTCTCACTCAAAGAAACAATGAACAAAACCCTCACTCCTGTACTTTCCATCTGAAAATGCATTCATGCTTCATAGATGGCATCAAGTGGTAAAATAGCATCTCTCTTTACCCTGCCCACCTGCCCTGCCGACAATGATGAGGGTACGGTCAGTTGTCAAAACGAGGTACACAGATCTGCCCAGTCCTGGCCAAATGTGAATACGCCAAATGACTCAATGACCTTTGATAATGTAGATCCTTGATATAACACTTGCTCGCTTCTTTGGTCAAGCAGGGTAGCAGTACAGGGCTGAGAGACGCACTGTAAACGATTGCATACTCAGAGAGTGTTAAGCTGTTGGAAAGGGATATCCCCACTTCAAAAAGAGGAATTCCCTGAAGAAATTTAACCTTGCATTCAAAGAGTAAGGCGTGTCATCATGTTTCTAATCAGTGGAGTGATGTGTTGTGTCAGGTGTGATTCAAAATGAAGCTTGCTATGTTATTTCTGTATATAGCCTTTCTTTAAAAAAAAAAAAACAGCCTGTTGTAGCTGCATTATTTTAGCAATAAAGATATTTTGCCTAACTGTTAGTGTTATTAAGGAGCAAACATAACAATTCTCTACAGTGGATAAGCATTGGAACAACTTAATAACCAATATTAAGTATTACTAGAGGATGCGGATGATAAGGTAACAACACTAACCACACCTTTCCTTCCCTTGTATTTTTCCCTTGTCATGATAAACAAACAGCCTGCTTCTCTATCAGCAAAGGTCATTACTGGACGCCAAGTCATCAGCTGACACTTGCAGAGAGAAACAGTTAAACAGTCATTTGTTGTTGTTATAGTATATATATATATATATATATATATATAGTATATACTGTATATATATATATATTAAACAGTCTCTTGCTGAGGGTTTCAGGTGGGGTAAAACGTTAGATGCACCCAAGTGCCATGTCCTTCGCTTTCCGCAGCTGTTTAGGTCAACAGAATAACCTTTGTACTGTCCTTGCCAGGAAGTTTTGGTCCAGTTTCCTTTGATGACCAGAGCCCCTGGTTTGCTCAAGAGATGGGTGCACCTCCCATGGTTCCTTCGTCACATGGCCCCTCCTGGGAAGGGCAGTATGGATGACATCACTGTCAGTTGTCATTCTTTGCATATAATCACCCAGAAACCCTTCCTCATCACCTAAGTTAAATGGGTTCAATAATAGGGATTGCCATTCACAGTCTCCCTATTTTCTTATTTGAATATTATACTAATCTTGTAGATTGTTGATGGTAAGCTAAGTGGTTTCCTAGGTAAATGTTTGGTACTAATAATTTAGGAACTGCACTTAAATGTGACATGATTTGATTTACAAAGTGTATTCCATTTCCATTATCTAAGTAAATCATTTCAGCTAGTTTAAATCTTGATATTGTTTCAGTTAAGGGTTTCAGTGTCACCATAGCAATATTTAAATTAGTGTAGGGTAAAGCCTTTGGGCTGCACGGTGGCGCAGTGGTTTAGCACTGTGGCAGCACAGTTTTACCCTCGGCCGGGGGATCGCGGGGATCATGAGATCATGGGTTCGATCCCAGCCCCCGACCAACAGTGAGCTGTGTGGAGTTTGCATGTTCTCCCCGTGTTGCGCGGGTTTACTCCGGGATTTCTCCGGTTTCCTCCCGCACACCAAAAAAAACCAAAAAAAAAACATGTAGGTTTAGGGCGCTCGCACACACAGCGACCAGCGGCCGGTGACTTGTCACCAGACTGCAAACCAAATCTACCTACGGGTACAAATAAGTAACAAAAAAAAACAAAAAAAAAAAAGGGTAAAGCCTTTGTATATTCAATAAGTGTGTAAATAATTTCTAAACATTTTACCTTCACTCTTATTTAGTTCAATGAGATCCATGCAAAGGTTTTGAAAAAACTAAGTTTATGCAGGGAAGATCTTTTTTTTTTTTTTTTTTTTTTTTTTTTTTTTTTACTTTGAGCTCCCTAAAGCATTGTTCTCTTAATTGAGTAAGAATCTGTATTGCCTTTGCAGTAGATTCTAAATTAAGTCCCACAGTAAACATAAATTCAGCAGAAGTTGGACTTTTCTTAGACATTTGGAACTTTTCTCATATATTTGCATGGTTTTCTTCCTTATCAGTTTACCCTGTTTCTTATAAACATGATATTTATTTTACAATAATCTACAGATATTTTCTTAAATATCTGGAATATTCTTTTGTGATGTCTCTTGAACTAATTTACAAATTCCATTTAGGAAAAAGCAATATAGCTGTCTGTGCAGATTTGATATGATTTAGTATTGATAACTAAGATCAGTTTGTCCAGTTGAACACAGACAGGTTGAATTTGTGTAAGTGAATCCTTGTGAAAGGTTGTGTCACACTCCTACAGTCAATGGAAAGGTGGATATTTTGCCTAATTAGAATTTGGCTTAATTTTGTACAAGGAATGCCTCATTTTATATATTCCTTGGTAAATTATGGGGTGGACTGTAGTCCCAAGGCCCAGCTCCGCCGAGGCTGAGCACTGGGAAAACACATTCCTTATCACTGTCACATTTCTGAAATGTGATATTGTCACACCATTATGTGGTGAGTGGCATCAGATGTATCTTGCAATGTGAAGTCATATGAACACTACATTTTTAAAGTCAGAGTCATTCAAATTGTTATACTTTATGTCATTTGCAATGTCATTTGTTCTACTTAGCTTCAAAAAATGCTTGTCAACTGAGAGGTCCTTCCCCTGTGGTCACTGTTGCCCCTTCCAGCCAATGAGCCCGTCACCCACACACCCACTATCCGGCCTCCTCCCATCTCCCACAAAGATCAAATCTCGGTGCCATCCTGCAAAGAAAAATTTGGAGAAAGCCTTTTTGGCTTCCCCCGTCTGCACCTTCAGTATTTACATCAACAGGAGTGCAAATTTTATCACCTCATAAATTGATTTTACTAATGTTCCCATGATCATCATTATTTTTGTGTCCCTTGAATGTTTACCCCAGTTGTTTATTATAATGTGTAATATTAACCCTAGAGCACTATCGCTGGGTGATTTTCACCCGAGCAAATGTATTTACATGATTTTCAGTATGTTGCATTTTTCTGAGTGTCATGGGTCCCTGGGTAGCTTCACCATTGTTTTTGACATCTTTGAAAGTGTGGGTGTTTCCCTACCCCAAAGCCCACTTTTTCCTACAGGCATGCTTTTGGGTGATTTTCACCCGGCAATAGTGAAAGAGGGTAAAGTACGTTTTGGGTGGATTTCACCCGGTGATAGTGTTAGTGTATAGAATCAGAACACTTTCGCTATAAAAAAGTAACACCATCACTTTCGCCGGGTAATTTTTACCCAATATAATATATCCAACAAAAAGTACTTGTCATAAAAAATAGATCAAAATATGACAACACATGATAAATTAGAGTGATTTTCTTTTATTTTCAACTGTGGCATGTGTAACAAAATGAAAAAAAATGAAAAATGAAAAAAAATGTCACATGCTTTACTGAAAAATTAGGAATTCATGAACAAAAAATTCCTAAAAAAAGATGATACTGGAAACTTGGTCTTTGGTCCACCCATTCTTGGGACATGTGAGACTGCTTGTAAGGAATAGGTAAGTAAAGTGGTCCTGGAATTTGCATGCTATCCTTATTTAGTGCAGTGGTTATGAATAAATATCACAAAGTGGTGATTTCAAAGGGAATTCATATGGTGAAAACAATATTTTAAATACCATTTTTTGTTCCTCTCTCCTGCAGCTGTTCGCGTGTCAAGGAGTCTGTGCCTTCACCAGGGAAGTCTCACATGTCCCAGGAATGGGTGGACCAAAGACCAAGTTTCCAGTATCATTATTATTTTTTTTTTTTTTAGGAATTTTTTGTTCATGAATTCCTAATTTTTCAGTAATTTTGGAGCATTTTATGGGGGTCCTCCTATGACATTTTTTTTCCATTTTGTTACACATGCCACAGTTGAAAATAAAAGAAAACCACTCTAATTTATCATGTGTTGTCATATTTTGATCTATTTTTTATGACAAGTACTTTTAGTTGGATACATTATATCGGGTAAAAATTCCCCGGCAAAGGTGATGGTGTTACTTTTTATAGCGAAAGTGTTCTGGGGTTAAGAAACACAAGTGAATTATTGTTTTTTATTATTTTATTACATATTGCATATGTCACCAAGGATTTATTAAATTGAAAGGTAATGGTGATGTTATGATTCCTTGTTAATTTGGCAAATCTAATTCCTGGTGAAAGCTTAAAAAAAATGTGAATGCTTTCCCTTTCTTGGTGAAAAACGAGGAATGAAGAATAGCAGAAAAAACCTTTAAATTACACCTTAAGCTTCCACAATTTGAATATGTTTTTGCTATTCACAACAAATATTCGCTAAATATTCTGTGAATCAGTAAATGTTTAACCAATTGACATGGGTAATCACTAGTTTAGGATTATGTTTAAACAAAACAGTATCATAAATTAGAAGCTTTAAACCAATGCAGCATTTAGAATTAGTAACTGTCAATGCAAGCCTAATCTCTGTTTTCAGGAATTTATGGCACAGGACCACAATCCGTGGTCTGTGTGTCTTTTTTTCCCCCCCTTTGAAGGCTGATTCTGTCTGTTTATGTTATCTTATCTAGGACAGCCTGACACAGCTTCTCTTGGCTGACTCCATCCACCGCTAATCAGTCTGAGTTTACCATTGAAATTAAATTCCCTTTCTCCATTTTACCAGAAATCTTGTGTTATTTCTGTCTCTTTTTTTTTCCATCTCCTGGTAATAAAAAATTTCTGAAAGGATATTTTCAGGTTTCATTGATTATTCTATATGATTTTAATGCTGTATTATTCTATTTTACATTATAATTGTATCTGGTGCATATAATGAGCCAATGTCTGATTCTCTGTGTTTTTCCATTGTCTCAGAGCTTGAAAAGAATGTCTATTTCTCAGTGTAAGATTAGGCTGAATAAGATTGTAAATAATGACGAAGTTTTTTGTTTTATCATACCTAGCTGTTCTGTTCAGAATGCCCGAAGTTAGGTTGATCAGGTCATGTAAAGATCATAGCAGAATGTTCAGTGCTGTCCATAGATTCCAAGCAGTCTCAGTGCAAGATAGCTCCAGCCGTCTTTAGGTTTAGATAAGATCAGGGATGCCTGCCCAGGGTATAAGGAGCAACATCCTTGAACACATGTTAGGGAGTTGGTGTGAGCAAGTTCTGAGACACGTTAAGCTGTGACCGATTGCCTCCTTTTTCTGATCAGAAAGAGAATAAATGGCTCAGAACTTGGAAACCGCCTATTGATTATTGATTCAATCTCAATCAATTCCTTTTTGATCTAACAATTTCATTCACATCTTGCTGTGTTCTTTTAGGAGGGAAAAATCACAGCATGAACTGTCTCAGATCCTGCTCTTGTGTCCCCCCCCCCTTTTCTTTACATGGACAGGCCTAGGGTCAAAATGTAAATAAGACTGCATATGTCATTTATTAAAAAGTGAGTATGAACCTGAAATTTGAATCTCTATGCTTTGAATCATGTAATATAGGGTATACATAAAGACTTCAGTGATTAGGCATTATTAAGTGACAGCATGATATTGTAATGTTCAGCTAATTTCATCATTGTCATGCTGGTAGTATTGATTAAGATGCAAGCATTTGTACTAAACTTAGATGTTCTATGCACCTGTGATCTCGATGAGGGAGGCACGGACAATGGTGAGGGAGGGTCCCAGAAGCTGGTCGTTAGTCCTGTGTCCTTTTTTTTCCCTGTAAAGTTCACTATTATGCTTCAGTCAGAGAAATAAGGCAATTGAGGCAATAAAAGTCAGTGATACGTCAAAAAATTGAATAAAAAATATGTAAATAGTTTATCACGTACGCAACATTAAAGCTAAAAACCCGCAAAGTTAGATTGAAAAAGTAAAACCCCAAAACTTTGCAAAAATTCTCAAATATAGATTGTTTTTTTCTCTCTTCTCGTTTACCAAGTTTTTACGCACAAATCATTAGCTACACAGCCTTTTCTATTTTTTTCCAATTTTTCTCTATCTCTCTGTTTTTTTCCCCTCTCTCTCTCAAGGACACACATACACACACACAGACACTGACAGGTATGCAAACACACAGACAAACACACAGGGCCCACAGAAATGTTCTCTTTTGTGTTATCTCCACAAAGTCATACAATAAAGACTTTTAGGTTCATGCCAAAACCCAAAACAGCATGAGAATTACTTCAATTAATCTCCAGAACTGGCAACTTTTAGCGGAAAAATCGCAGATGTGGCAACCCCAACACCACCAGTTGCAGCATGAAGCTCCCCTTCTTCTTTTTTTTTTACACTGCCAAAAAAAACAACAACACCCGTCCACTGTTTTTGCTCAAAGCTACTATTTTCAAATACCTATAATTTTAAACACTTCTCAAAAGGATAACAATTAACTAATCAACCCTTTTATGCTCCACAAATATCAGAAAAAAATCACAAACATCAATTTCACAACCTGCTTCTTCCGCCTCCGTGGAGAACTCACCTTTTCATACCGGAGCAGATTACACAGAGACAAAATAAACCAGACTGGAGTAACTTTTATCTAGCGTTTTCAACAAATTCTCAAAATAAAATCTACCAGTATTTCAACAGTCACGTAACCCCTCTGCTGTGTGCTGAAAACCCCAGTAAGTCTTCTTCCCCCAGTCTCACCGTAGTGGGGGAAACCACATGAGTGATAAGCAGACACGGTAAGGGCACGAATCTTCTGTGAAAATCTACTTTTCTGGGATCATGTAAACTCTTCCACAAGACGTCGAGAGCCTAGTTATTTAGACAATAGAACGTCTGTGGTTAAAACAGCACAAATCTTTCCCTTTTTTCCCCCTTTGCATGCAATTTCCATTACCTCCACTGCACTAATGGGGCATAGAGAGCGGCAGATTTTCTAAGAATCACCTCGGGTCTTGCAATAACGGTCACCATTTGCAGAGGAAAAACCTCATTCCTTCCAAGGGATTATTACGATATCGCTCACCGTGGGTAAAAATTACCCAGCAATCTGGCCACTAGTTTCACCCCTTCAGCTTTTTGCAATGTACAACCGTCCTGGGCAATCTCACTATCTTTTATCTATAAACAACAACAAATGTACTTACATTCAAGCTGCCTGTAGGATTTCCAGATCTGTCACCCAGTCAGTTCCAGCGCCCCGGGCTGAAATGCCTTCACTGCAGTAACACTGAACCTTTTTTTTTTTTTTACTCAGCCTGGAAAGGTCTTTTTTATCAGCTGTGCACTTGCTGAAATCAGGCAGAGGCACCAAACCATCCAGCTTTTGGAAAAGTTTTCAATAACTTTTAGTAGCACATGGGTATAGATGATTGTCACCATAAATGAGCTCAATCGGAATAAAACCCTAGGACGAGTTCGATCAAATGCGCGAGGTGGAAATCAGGTGACCTCCACTTCCTGCCAAAATGGCTGACTTCCTGTTGGGTGTAGACCATCACTTCTATGGAGTTTTTTGCATGTCTTGACAAGATAAACATCTCACCCAATTTTCATCTTTCTTTGTGACAGTAAGCATGTGCCACTTCCCATTGACTTGACATGTTAGGTGGCGCTGTAGAGCCATTTTCTGTGGGGTCATTCATATTTACTCAAAAACATTAAATTTTTTGCCAGTCTTGAGGTCCCTGCAAAAAATGATGAGTTTTCGTGCATGCTGACTACCCCAAAAAAGAGGTCATAGATGGAGAAGAAGAAAAAGCCACTGCCATTGTCAGTGGCTCCGGCCCTAATAATACTAACAGATAAAATAGGGCTCTCGCCCACAGACGTCAGTGGCTCGGGCCCTAATTAAAGCTGTAAGCAGCGATAACCGGGCCCTCATGTCGTCACTAGACCTCGGGCTCGCCACTTGGATTGCATAACTCTGCCCAGGCTCCATCCATCCCTCCTGAACTCCCTCCCCCCTGCTCTTTGTCTGTGTGTCCGTCCATACAGCCATCCACCCATCCATCCGCCATCCATCAGTCTGTCAATCCATTCGTCCATCCATTCGTCCACACTGCAATCCATCATCAGTCCATCCATCTGTCCATTGCCAGATAGGGCATTGGCAGAGGTAAAAGCTTGTGGATTACCTCAAAAATCTATTATGTTTATCTATAGCCTAAAGGGTATTTCTGCTGAAAATTTCATCAGAAAATTTGCCATAGTTTTGATTTTTTTTTTTTTTTTTTTTTACCTAAGGGGAGATATTGGGTGGCGCGGTGGTGCAGTGGTTAGCACTGCAGCAGCACAGCAACTCACCCTTGGCCATGGGATCCCTGGTTCGGTCCCAGCCCCTGACCAACAGTGATCTGTGTGGAGTTTGCATGTTCTCCCCGTGTCTACATGGGTTTACTCCGGGAATTCTCCGGTTTCCTCCCACAAGCCATAAACATACAGGTTAGGTTAATTGGACACTCTAAAAGTGGCCCTAGGTGTGAATGTGTGTGTGAATGGTAAAGGGATAGCACCGTACCGTGGCTGCTTCATCCATCCAGGTGGATGCCCTCAATTTCCCCTCTGGTGATCAATAAAGGATACAAAAATAAAAAATTCTATAGCTATACGTGATTATTGTCACCATAAATGAGCTCAACTGGACTAAAACCCTAGGACGAGTTTGATCAAATGTGCAAGGTGAAAATCAGGTCACTACCACTTCCTGCCAAAATGGCCGACTTCCTGTTGGGTGTAGACCATCACTTCTATGGAGTTTTTTGCATGCCTTGAGATGATAAACATCTCACCCGATTTTTATCTTTCTATGCGAAAGTAAGCATGTGCTACTCCCCATAGACTTCACATGTTAGGTGGTGCTGTAGAGCCATTTTTGTGGGTCATTCATATTTCCTCCAAAATATTAAATTTTTCGCCAGTCTTGAGGTCCCTACAAAAAATGGTGAATTTTTGTGCACGTTGACTACCCCAAAAATGAGATCATAGATGGAGAAGAAAAAGAAAAAAAAAGAATATTGACAGATACAACAGGGCTCGGGCCCTAATAAATAAATAAATAATAAGTTGAAAAGGGAATAATAAACTCTCTTTATTGAATATTATATTAATAACAAGGAAGATATTGAGGCAAGAGGATGAGACGTGATTCAGGATTAAATAGCACATGAAAGGACATTAGAAAGAAGGCAGAAGAAATGATTTTGGTTTTGTAGTGCCCAGTTGTAATAAATAAGACATTGTATATAAAAGCAATAAGATAGGAAAGGATAAAATAAACCATTAATAGATTTACAGCAGAATAATTCATATTTCAATGCACCTCCTTTTGCGTTAAGCAAGGCTAATATTTTATTACACATTGTCCCTGTTTAAATAACATAAAATTACAAATTACAAGTAGGTAATAAACTTGTTACTTGCTTCCGTGATTCAGGTGCTTAGCTGCTCTGCCACCATCAGTGTGTGAATAGATGCTATTTCTGCTGGCTTTTTGGTCTGCTTTTCTGACTGTTTTTTTTTCTGTAATGTTCTGTTTTCAGGATTTGCTATTTTGGTACTATTTTAGGGCTGACGGGCGTGCCGGAGCGCCAAAGAATTTTAAGACGTTAATTTGAATTAATTGTACACCTTTTGATTAAAAACCATTGTTGGGCATTATACATTAGAATTAAATCCATTTTTGACATTTTAATGTGAGTTCCAGCTCATCATACTGCTCTGTGTCCGTGTGTGTGCATGAAGCTCACAGCTAAGAGAGTTTAAACCTTGAGGTAATCTCAAACTGAAAGTCTCAGAGCCCTGCTATTCTCTACAGAGAAAGTGAGTTTTAATTTTTTTTAACTGCCTATGATCATTTTTCACAGATAAAATGCCCTTTTTTTGGCTTTTTCTGCATTTTCTGTTCTCTTGTGTTTGTTTTTAATTAAAGGTCTTATTTAGTGGCATTTAAAGCTAAGGAAAAAAATATTATTTAGATTACAAGACCAGGACACCATCTTGGACTACTGAGGTGATAAAATTGCAGAAAGTAAAGATTAAAAGCCCACATACATCCAATGAAAAAAACAAAACAAAAAGAAAATCCATACTGTATAATCTGATTAATTAGGTACTGTATGTGTGGAAAGTTAAAAGCCTTAATAGAGCTTCACAAAATGACTAAAAAGGAATGAATCATCAGATTTTCTTTTACTGTACCAGGGCAGTACCCAGATAATTCATTTATCTGGGTATCTGTTCATGACAGTAATATTCATTTATTAAAATTTGGTATTTAGATATTTGATCTTACACCTAAACTGCTCAATTCTAATTATGTTAATTCTGATTTATTAAATTAAAAAAGGGGTCACATAATTACATGAAGCCACAGAAGCAGACAACCTCCCCCAACGCCCACCAGAGCGACTGATCAGCGAACCACCACAGGTGCTCTAAGATGCCACCCGACATGCAAAGCACCACACAAAACTGCCCCACCATCACCATCTCCACTCATCACTCCCTCACTCTCGCTTACTCTCTTATTCAATCACTCTCTCACTTCCTTGCTTGCATCTATTCATTCAGCAGCACCCAGGGATTTTGACAACATGATGGGCTCCAGGCCCCCTGCTGGGCCCCCAGGCCCCCAGCAGAAGGAGGGCAACAGGGGTGGGGGAAGACCAACACACCCCTCCCCCATACACAAATCATGATGGGTGTCTGTCAGTTGTGTGATGTGATTGTGTGCAGGTGTGTGAACTGCCTTGAGTGCAGATAAAATTGGAGGGATGGTGGTTGGAGCACCACTAGCCACTATGATAGGCAGCGGGGCTTCCATCCCCCCAAGCCCTCAGTGTCTAAAATGCAATTAAAATTGAGGTGAGGGCGGCCCCACTGTGCAGCAGACAGAGATATCTCCTTCACCAGCACAGTGTGGCACAACCCCACCCCAAAACCCCAAGATTTATGTTCCACCCAGAATCGGGGGGTGGGGTGGGGTACGACTAGGAGGGAGGCGGTCCAAAAGCCCCTTCCCCCCAGAAGCCAGCTCAAAAACTGGGTCAGGAGGCCACCCACTGCCCCCAGATTTCAACTCAGGGCGAGGGCCGAGCAGCCCAGGACCCGCCAGCTTCATGCCCGGGTGCTCCCAGGACCACAAGCATGATGGAGCAGTCACACCCACACCCACTCCCACACATCTTGCACTCATGAACATACACAACAACAATAATCACAATAATGATCAATGGGTTGGACCCATACAGTGCCCCACATGTCAAGCGACACCCCAGAGCGCCCATTGCAAGCCCACCAATCACCTACCCCAGACACACACCGACAGCGGCTGGCCACCCCACAGCAACAGGCACCCCGGAGCAAACCAATGACAACATGACCACCAACCCGCGCCAATGGCCCCCCTGACTACCCCTGAGCACCCACACACACCCGGCGCCAAGGACACTGGCGGCAATGCGACAAAGCACCCTGCCCTGTGACACAATTGCAGGGCAGCTGGTAAAAGCAGGCCCCGAACCACCAACCCCCAGGCCACCAGATGGTCCGCCCCACCCCCGCCACCCAACACGGTCCCCCCACCCACACACACATCCTCCACCCCTGCACGTCCACCCACAGGTACCCACACCCGCACACACACATGCCCACGCCCACCCTTATATGCACACACACACTCACCATCATACATGCCCACCTACACCCACACACAACCCTGCATGCTCATACACAACACACACACGCACACGAACCCACACACACTCACTCACACCTGCACACACACACATGCACACACACACTCACATACGTACACACACACATGCACACGCAAATCCACCTCTGCAGGCTCCAAAGGACGGGGAAGGTGACCCCCTTGGGATACAGGCACCAGTCCCCACAACACTGCCAGGACTCCGGTGAGAGCACGACCCTGCCATACCGGGGCCGGCCCACACTACCGGCACACACTCGATGCCGACCCAGAGGGGAATGCCCTCTCCCACACCAGGGGCCCAGGGCCAGACACAGCCCCACCCGGGAGACAAGGCCAGCCAGCCCGGGGCCATGGCCCACCCCGCAGCTCCCCACCCACCACCCCCAGGCCAGACACACAACCACGCCTGAACAGGCGCCCCAGACACGGGCCCCAGTGGGTCACAGAAATCCTTCGTGGTCAGGGCACAGCCAGCCGCCAGAGGTGCCAAGGAGAGCGAGCCACCACCTGCCACCCAACAGGACCAGAGAGAATTAAATTCAACCAACTGGTTATTTGAGGAGGCAGACATTCTCTCCAGGCTAATATAATCTGATAATTAGTTATTATAGTGAGTTGTACACAAATTATTTCTTAATTTCCAATTCATAAGGATAGTTTTCTTTGCAATGCATAAGGCAGTGATAACCATGTGTGACATCCTTGCCTCTATATTTTTTTCACTTAAATCACCTAATATGCAAAGTGTGGGATATGATACCCAAGCCATGCTGACCAATCTTCACGTTTTCTGCCAGAACTTTTGGACCAGTGCACAGGACCACATAGCATGCATATAACTATCCGGGACATTGCTGGTGTAATGAGAGCAGACATTTGTGTGACTCAGGCCCATTTTGAACATCCTTTGTCCTGTGTGAGTGCGTTCTATGTAGAACTTTGTACTGTATGGGTTGGAGATAAGCGTTTTCAGTCATCTTAAAAGTGTTTAAACATATTTGTGTCCAGAAGCTTTCATCTTTATTGATTGATAAGTCTGTCTGTCTCCCATTTTGACTTTGTAAGAGATACTGACTTATCCAGCTTTGATAATAGTCCATGTATTTTCAATATCAAATTAGGGGAACGGAAATTTAGAAACTCGGTCCTCTTAACTGGTACCTCTAAATCTGTCTGATTGAGATTGAATCTTGTTTTTATTATGGATTTAAGCTGTTGGTATTCAAGAAACTTTATATCACTGATGTCATACTGTGACACTAGTTCCTGAAATTGGATAAAATTTCCACCTCAAATAAGATATTCTAAGTTTTTTAATCCTTTCTCATACCATAATGGAAAGTTTAACATAGTCTTTTGTTGCAGGATATCAGGATCATTCCAAATGGGCGTGAGTTTGCAAGGGACAAGTAAAGACCCTGTTATTTTTAAAAATTTCCACCAGGCTGTCAGAGAGGAGCTAATGTTAATGCTTTTAAAATAGTCATGGCATTTGATAGAGGAACTCATGAAAGGTAAGTCAGAAATTTTTAGCGAACCACAGAGAGCCTGTTCAGCATCTAACCATGGATTTCTTTGTGGGCTTGATTTTGTCCATTTAGAAACAAACTGCAGTATATTGACTAAGAAGTAATTTTAAAAAAAGGTAAATCTAAACCTCCACACTCTTTTGTTTTTTGAAGAGGTTTTTAAACTGATCCATGATGGTTTATCCTTCAAAAAAAAAAAAATTACTTATATTTGAGTCAAGAGACTTAAACCAAGCCATAGATGGTTGGGTAGGAATCATTGAAAATAAATAGTTGATTTTAGGAAGGACTATCATTTTTAACGGTTGCGACTCTTCCCATTAGTGATATAGGTAATGTCCTCCAACGCGCAAAGTCATCTTGTATTGTTTTTAGAAGGGGAATGTGATTTAGTCGCAGCAACTCTGAGAGTCTGGGTGAAGCATCTATTCCTAAATATTTAATATTACCTTATTGTATTGGAATAGTGGATATATTTGAAAAATTACAATTTATAGGTAAGACTGTTGATTTACCCCAGTTAATTGAGTAGTCCAATAATGATGACAATTTATCAATAAACGCCACTGTCTGAAGAAGAGATCTTTATGAGTTTTCAAGGAAAATCAATACATCATCAGCATAAAGACTGATCTTGTGTTCTTTTTTTCTCTGGTTTGGACACCTAATATCTGTCACAACGGCCCTCACGGACCGTCACAAGACGCCTCAGTCACCAGTGAGTTTGCAGTGGTAATTTATTAAGGATAAGGCAGAACACTCACAGAACACATACAATGGCTGGGTGATGTCTGAGCCGGGGGACACCCGATGCGCCAGACGGCCAACAGTGAGAGTGAAGTCTCAGAGGAACATACCTGAGAATAACAGGAGCACGACGGAACGTGGCTGAACATAACAGGATATAACAGAGACTGCCGCGCTGGAGGACATTTAGCACCCGCTTATATCTCTGGCGGCTAATGACCCCAACGCGGCACAGCTGCTGCTAATGACAGCAGAGCAGCAGCTGACTTTGACAGCAGGGAGCTCCCCCGGGCGCCTTCACAATAAGAGCCCGAGGAGCTGGAAGGAACCCTCAGCTGCCAAAGCCAGGGAACAAAAAGATATGAGACCCGAGTGTGGCCAGAACCGACACTCGGGTTATGACAGTACCTCCCCCTCAAGGCCGAGCTCTGAGCGGCCAGAGTACCACCCAAGCCCCCCCCCACCCCCCTAGGGTGGGTGGATGGGGCGCTGGCAGGAGGAAGAGAAACAACCAACAAGGCTATATAAAAAAAAAAAAAAAAAAAAAACATAATCCCTAAAACGTGGGTAACAAAACCACAGGCAATATATATATATATATATATATATATATATATATATATATATATATATATATGGGCAAACAACGAATTGACATAAGGTGGAGGGAAAGGACCACCAAACATTGGAACAAGAAAGGAGTGAACCACAAAAATCACAGATCAAACCCCCCCCAACAGTCTCACAGAAACCCCGGGAGGAGTGTAGTTCTGACCCAGAAAGTTCGGGGGGGGCCGACTGGCAACAGGAGGCCACAAAACAGGCAGGGGGAGAAAGAACAGTTCGGGCGGCCTACCCCGGTCCCATGCTCGGAAGCAGAGAATCTCAGGCGGCCGGACCAGGTCGCCACACAGGGAGTCCAAAATGTCGGGAGGCCGAGCCAGAGAGCCAAATTGGCGAGACAGTCTTTCGGGCGGCCGACCCGCATCGCTAGCCCACCAGAACCGTTGAGTCAAAGTAGCTGGCGGTTCCGCTGAAAAGGGGAGAGATGAGGGAGAACCGGGCGAAGCAATCGGAACCCCAACGGCCCCAGGTGAACATGGGCAGCGCGCCTCAGGGAGACGAGGAGGATGACAATGGAGATGAGAGTGAAGAAGAAAACGAGCCTGTCCAGTATCCGGTGGCTGGGGATCTGCAGCTCCCTCACCGAACCTAGGACCTGCTGGTGCAGCACCCACGGTGGACCCCAATTGGGCCTCCGGAACCAAACCCACGGTGGACCCCGATTGGGCCTCCGGAACCAAACCCACGGTGGACCCCGACTGGGCCTCCGGAACCAAACCCACGGCGGACCCCGACTGGGCCTCCGGAACCAAACCCGCGGCGGACCCCGACTGGGCCTCCGGAACCAAACCCGCGACGGACCCCGACTGGGTCGGCGTGGCACCAAACTCGACCTCCAACCCAGAAACCAGAACCTCTGGCACAGCAGGCGAAAGCAGCCCCTCGCCGGCGACACTGGGAGAAGGCTCGAAAGAGAGAGAAAACCCGGGATCAGGATCACCGGCAGCGCCAGAACCCGGTGAGATAAGCTCGGACGCAGCGGGCGGCTGCACGCGGCTCATCTCCCCTTGAGACAGGCAAAAATGCTCTAAGAGGTGAAAAAGAAAGACAAAGTAGAGCACTTGCCTGAGCTCGGGTTCTGACGCCGTCCAGGACTGCGAAGATCCGGGCTCAGATGTCAGGAGGTCGTCATCAGGCTCCCACTCAGCTGCGTCGGGCTCCGCAGCTGGCATGATGGTGCGTGCAGCCAAAGAGTCCTCCGGCACCGATGTCCACGCCGGTGGCCCGCATGGCGTGGTGGCAGGAGAATCTCGCCCTGCTGGACCGGACCGCTCCTCCGTGGAACCCCGGGGACGCTTCCTCACCGGCGATGGCTCCATGCTGCAGTCCGCTCTCCTCCTCCGCCCATGGCGTGGCTGCGGAACCGGAACCAGGCTCTCCAGAACCGCAGGCCCCCTCCTCATCCAGCGACGTTGGCCTGACGTCGAGGACCGCTCAGCGGAGGGAGACACAGAGAAAGCAGGGTTAATACTTTCATCCACAGCGGGTGGAGGGAGCTCGGGGGGCTGCATACCCCGAACTTCACCCCTAGGAGTCAGACAAGGCACAACAATGTCAAGAGGAGAGAAATTATCATGCACTCGCCTTTCCCCTAAGGGTAAGATGGTCTCCGCTGTGGGGAACGTCATTCCTTCCTTTCCCCGCTGGATGGCGACAGAGGGCCCTCTGGGAAGACGAGATGAGGCCACTCGAGGCGGATCCGGGATGAAGCTCGCCGAAACGGAGCTCTCGTGACACACAGCAGCCAGGATAGGTGACGAGGAGGAGGGGGCGACAGCCGGGGTCAGTCGGGCATGGGGCGCTGATGGGACAGCGGGCGAGGGCCCGGGAGAAGACGAGGCTGCGGGGATTCCCCTCTGACGAGGCGCAGAAGTGACAGCTGTGTGGGGGGTTGAGCCCTTGCGGCGACCCGGAGCAGCATCCAGACGGGGCTCTAGCCGAGGTTGGAAGCCGGAGTGACGACGGTTCCTTGTAGGGGGTGAGGCGAAGGTGAGGTCCGGAAATCGCCGTTCCTGAGCAGAAACGGCGGCAAGCAAGTCAGCAAACTCAGGAAACTCACGCAGCGCTGGATTCCTCTCCACGAGTCTAACCGCCGCCACCACATGCTTCATACACGCTGGAGGATTCTCAGCGGAGCAAGCAGCTGCCACCCGGTCCCAGATCTTGTCTGCTGTCATCTGCAGCTTCTCTGGGGGAATCCCGAGTGACGACATGCCCGATGGGAAAAGACCTCCGGATGGTGCGAACTCCCGGGCCGGAACAGAGGCAGGAGCGGGATCCCGAAGCGAGGGGCGACGTCTCCTCCGCTTCAGCTTCCTGCCAGGATTTCCCTCCAGCCCTCGGAGAATCTCACGCTGGGCGGCGATGTCATCTCTCCTCACGCTTACCTCTGGATGATTAGTGAAGCGGGGGAGAGAATCCAGAATTTCCTCGGCTAGGTCCAGGTACCAGGGCACTTCGCTGTTGTATTCGAGGAGGGAGGCGGCGACAAGGACTCTGTCCACGCACTCGAGGGTGTCAGCGAGAACAGCGTCCTGCCTCCGAGCACGAGACCTCCACGATGGCATGCTTCAACACGGCACCCAGACAGGTAGGAACACACAGTCCACTACTGCAAACTACACGGTGAATGGCGTCTCGATGCAACGCCTCCTCTCCGGGCGTTAGGCGGCAGTCTACTGTCACAACGGCCCTCACGGACCGTCACAAGACGCCTCAGTCACCAGTGAGTTTGCAGTGGTAATTTATTAAGGATAAGGCAGAACACTCACAGAACACATACAATGGCTGGGTGATGTCTGAGCCGGGGGACACCCGATGCGCCAGACGGCCAACAGTGAGAGTGAAGTCTCAGAGGAACATACCTGAGAATAACAGGAGCACGACGGAACGTGGCTGAACATAACAGGATATAACAGAGACTGCCGCGCTGGAGGACATTTAGCACCCGCTTATATCTCTGGCGGCTAATGACCCCAACGCGGCACAGCTGCTGCTAATGACAGCAGAGCAGCAGCTGACTTTGACAGCAGGGAGCTCCCCCGGGCGCCTTCACAATAAGAGCCCGAGGAGCTGGAAGGAACCCTCAGCTGCCAAAGCCAGGGAACAAAAAGATATGAGACCCGAGTGTGGCCAGAACCGACACTCGGGTTATGACAATATCAACATTTTGTCGTATGGCTCCCGCTAATGGTTCAATAAAGATGGTAAAAAGTGAGGGAGAGAGTGAACAACCCTGACTGGTGCCTTTCTGGAGATTAAAGCTTTGAGAAGTTTGATCATTTGTTCGGACAGATGCAGCTGGACAGCTATATAGTGTTTCAATCCAGTTTATAAAATATGAACCAAACCCAAACTTGTTTAACACCATAAAAATAAATTTCCAATTAACACGGTCAAGGGCTTTCTCTGCATCCAGAGATAAAGTTGTAGATTCTAAGTTATTAATCTTACAGTAGTCTATTAAATTAAATAGCCTGCATGTATTATTAGCTGAGTGCCTACCCTTGATGAAACCTGTTTGATCTGGGTGTATAATAAACCGAATTATCCTCTCCTGTCTTTTGGCAAGAGCTTTGCAAATTATTTTAAGATTGACATTCGTAAGTGAGATGGGACGGTAGAGGATAGAAGCATAGGTTCTTTTTTGGGTTTAAGGAGCAGGATAATGCTAGCCAAGTTCATATTTGGAGGGACTACATTATCTTCTTTAATTTGGTTCACCCTTTTAAAGAAGACCAAAATTCTTTATAGAATTCTACTGGAAAACCATCTGGTCCCAGAGCTGTGTTGTTTGGGATGTGCTTAAGTACCTTCTGGAGTTCGAACATTAGAAGAGGTGCATCCAGAGCTGTCATCTATTTATTATTTAACCGTGGTAAATTAACATTGTCGAGAAATTAATTTATCTCTGAGTCAGACGGATTAATCTGAGATGAATAGAGGTTTTCATAAAACTTTCTGAAGGAGTTATTTATTTCTTTGGGCTCATGGGTGATATTTCCAGTTGTATCCTTAATAGAGTGGATAGTTGTTTTTTTTATTCTATCTAAGCTGGTTAGAAAGATATCTCCCCAATTTATTACTGTGTTCAAACTTCTCAAGACACAGTCTTTGTATTAAAAACTGTGTCTTTTTGTTTGTAATTTCTTTTAGTTCCAGCTTTAATTTTCTCAGATTAAGTGCCTGTTCCTTTGGAGAAATGGCGCTGGTTATCGCCAGTGATTTAGTTTTCTGTTCTACCTCCAGTACCAGTGTTTTTTTTCTTTTTTATTCTTATATGAACAGGAAGAGATTATTTTACCTCGCATGACAACTTTTGGTGTTTCCCATAGAACACACGACAATATTCTTGGCACACCATTATATTCCAGATATGATTCCCACTCTTTATTAAAATATTTAATAAAATCTTTGTCTTTGAGTAGTGATGTATTACATTTCCAGTTCCTAATTTTCCTTGTAGCTTTTTTTATTTACCAGTGTAAGAGATACTGGATGATGATTGCTGATAGCTTGGTTTGAGCAAATTTCAGTGTCTGTGATATCCGTCACAATGGAGTTACTGACTAAAAAAAGTCTAAAGAGGAATATGAACTATGCACTGGTGAAAATAAGGTGTATTCCCTTAGAGTTGGGTGAAGAGAATGCCATTCATTGCAAAGACCAAAATCATTCATGTATTGTTTGGGAGTGTTAGTAGCCTGCCATTTCCGGTAATTCACCGATGTACTGAGCCTGTAAGTTGCAGGGTTTAATACCAGGTTGAAGTCTCCTCCTATTACACAACATAACAAAAATATTTGTTTTTGTAAGTTGTCTGTGTTTTTTCAACTGATTTTAGACAATTTTGCACCGCTGAATCTGAAAATGGCACCCATTTCTCTTGATCAGGTCAGGTTTTTATGTTAAGTTATAAACAGTTGTAAAGCAGTTGTACAGGTGTAACGTAAATTGAAAAGTAGACATTGATAAAGGTAAGTACATTTAAATTGAACGTTACATCATTATTGTTCAAAATTCTGAGAATTTCAAGAAACAAAAACGAATTTTGCATTATATAAAGCGAAAAGACCCGTATATGTAAACGAAAATGTAAAAAACATGTGACTATAGTTCAAAAAGTTGACCTGATTGAGCAAAACCAATGTGATTTTTGAATTCAGCACATCAAAATTGTCCTAAATCAACTAAAAAAACAAAACAAAACTGAGACAATGAATTTGGTGTTGACCGGTGTTATCAGTGTAGTATCCAAGTGCTCAGACAGAGAAGTAAAGAAAGTGTGAAAATAGGGTGGGTCATCAACATTTGTGCTATAAACTCTTGTAATACATAGCTCCAGATTTTGAACTAAGATTTTAATATTATAAATCTATCTTCTTGATCTGCTATAGTGTTATTCACAACAAAACATATTCTTCTGTTTTCCAATATAGCTAACCCCCTTTATTTGGAATTAAAGCAGGCTGAGTACATGTGGGGAAATTCAGGGGAGGTGAATGCATCTACAGACAACTTTGAAACATGTGTTTCTTGTAATAAGACAAAGTCTGCCTGTAGATCCTTCAGTCGATTAAAAACTTTTAGCATCTTCTCCCTGGTCCCGATTCCACCTATGTTCCACTTGACAAACTTTAACGTGGACATGTTTTTACTAACTGGTTCTGTGCTAATGGCAAGCTAGGTGTGCCTATATGTTTGTATGTCCCTAATGTGTGTGTGTGTGTGTGTGTGTGTGTGTGTGTGTGTGTGTGTGTGTGTTTGTATGCATGTACACTACCGTTCAAAAGTTTGGGGTCACTTAGAAATTTCCTTATTTTTGAAAGAAAAGCACTTTTTTTCAATGAAGATAACTTTAAACTAATCAGAAATACACTCTATACATTGCTAATGTGGTAAATGACCATTATAGCTGCAAATGTCTGGTTTTTGGTGCAATATCTACATAGGTGTATAGAGGCCCATTTCCAGCAACTATCACTCCGGTGTTCTAATGGTACAATGTGTTTGCTCATTGCGTCAGAAGGCTAATGGATGATTAGAAAACCCTTGTGCAATCATGTTAGGTCTGCAATGCTGTAATTGCTGCAAATGGAGGATTCTTTGACGAAAGCAAAGTTTGAAGGAAAAAATTATTATTTCAAATACAAATCATTATTTCTAACCTTGTCAATGTCTTGACTATATTTTCTATTCATTTTACAACTCATGGTGGTAAATAAGTGTGACTTTTCATGGAAAACACAAAATAATTGTCTGGGTGACCCCAAACTTTTGAACGGTAGTGTATGTCCTTCGCATGTTGTATGGCTGTGTATGCACGTGTGTGTAGACCTATGTATGCTGTGCGAATAGTATATACCTATATGTATGTGCATGGGTGTACGCACCTGATGTCTCTGTTGAATTTGCTTGCATTGCTTGCATTTGCAAGAATGAGTGAGGTGCATGTACTGTACTTACAGTTATTTCCTATAGACCAAATGTGCTAGAGAGAGCAGACATGAAGGTTAACCTCCTAACTGTGTCTGTTGCCAAACAGCGACATAACCCCTAGTGGTCAATAGTGGTAAAGATTTTTTTTTTAAGAAAATATTCAGATCAGATGTCAGAACTTTCCAAGGCTATAACTTGAAAGTGGTAAGAGATATAGGCTTACTGTCAATTAGAAAGATGTAGAATATGATCCAAAGTTTCAGATAGGACTAAATTTACGCATCTAATTTGCATACAAACAAACACAGACATTCATCACTTGCCGCTGGCAAGGTGGTGTCCTTTTGTGGCATTCTGGTCGCTATTTTGTCCTCTCATTTTAGCTTTCTCTCCTACATCCAGAAACTGTTATTGATTATTTCACCTTAATTTCGCTTTTAATCCACAGCAATTTATTTTATATGACTACATGCAACTGGCGATTGCTCTACAGTCACATGGTGCTCCGGGCGCTGACAGGTGAAATCAATGAGCTTTGCAGTCCCTGTGTTATAAGAACATGTAAACATCTACCCTCATAAGCTAAATAATCTCTTTTTAGAATCATAGTTGGCAAATTCGGGACCAAATCCTCCAACTTTTCTCCTTCATCTGCAATCGTGTATGTCCACAATGATGGGTGCCGGCCATTTTGTTTTGTAATCTCAAAGACAAAGAAGAAGAAGAAGAATTTCTTCCTTTTTGGTGTATTACATGTCATCCATGAGTCCTCCAATGCGTGCCTGCCACCTTGTGAACTGGCATGATCAGTACAAATCCTCAGTCCAGCTGGGGAGTGTTTGGCATACTATATTAGTTGACAGGTGCAGCACCGCGCTCTGCCACTAGGAGCACAAGGAATCACAAAGCTTAAGCGTTAATAATTGGTGAGAAGATACCGATAACATTCAACAACAACCTAACAACATTAACAAGATTAGCTACAACAGACAAACAAACAAACAACAACCACAACAAAAAAGAAAAAAAGAAGAAAACATTAGATAAACAATAACAAATTAAACAGGGATTGAATAAGAGACCTGCGCACAGTTGCACTCTTTTTCACATGTAGCTAAGGAAACAAACTAGACTCAGCCAGGGGGTTATGGTTTCATCCATAAACAGCTTGCCATCTATACACAATTCAACTCAATTCAACTTTATTTGTATAGCGCCATTTCACAACAACAGTCATCTCATAGCACTTTCAACTGTAGGGGGGGCCCCCACAGTTGCAGAAAGACCCCAGCAATCAGGCGATCCCCTGTGAGCAAGCACTTGTCGATGGTGGAGAGGAAAAACTCCCTTTTAACAGGAAGAAACCTCCAGCAGAACCAGGCTCAGGGAGGGGCAGTCATCTGCTGCAACTGGCTGGGGGGTGAGGGGACAGAGAAGATGAAAAGAGCAGACATGTAGAGAACAAAGCACGATGGGGACTCAATCTATGGGAGAGAACAAACAGATGTTAATGACCAGCAAAAAAAAAATATTTCATTGAGAGTGAAGAAAGGAGTGAGGCCCTGTGCATTATTGGAGGTCCCCCGGCTGACTAAACCTATTAGCAGCATAACTAAGGGAGGGTTCAGAAACACATGATCCCTCCCTAATTGTAGGCTATATCAAAAAGGTAGGTTTTAACCCTATTCTTAAAAACAGAGATCGAGTCTGACTCCCGAATCCAGATTGGCAGCAGGTTCCATAGGAGAGGAGCTTGATAACTGAAGGCTCTGCCTCCCATTGTACTTTTGGAGATTCTAGTAATCACAACAACAATTAATGCAGGATTAATCAAGTAATCCTGCATTTTGGGAGCGTAGTGCTCTGTTAGGATAATATGGTAGTATCAGATCTTTTAAATAAAAAGGAGTCTGATTGTTTAGAGCTTTGTAAGTAAGAAGAAGGATTTTAAACTTAATTCTAAACTCTATGGGAAGCCAATGAAGGAAGGCCAGAACCGGAGAGATATGATCTCTCTTTCTAGTACCTGTTAACCCCTTGCACTCTGGTCAATTTCCCTAAAGACGCCAAAAAAATAACATACCCAAAGTAAATCAAAAGCTGTTCTTCAACCCTTTGCAGCATCTTCATGGGGTTGGTCTCATTTAAAAGAAAACACTTTGAATTTTTTGGCAAAACAGTCATAATCTCTCTAAATGCTCCTGCCACTGAGTAACAGTCATCTAAACATACTGAACTTGAAGAAAATAAATTTCACCTGGGTGTTTTTTTGGATACAAATGCTTGCAAAAAACACACAGCTGTCAGATCCAGGCTGGAAAATGCAACAGAAATGTAGAACCAAGTGTTATCCAGCTGAGGTCAAAATTTTGTAACAATACCACAAAAAATGAATATATTACACAGCTTTTTACTCAGGTAGTTCGCAGGCGTTTTTGAACTGTGCCAAATTGTGCCAAATGGCACAGTTTGGAAAAATATCTCTAACTTTTTAATGATTCAATATAGAAGCTTCATCTTGGGCTCTAATGAAAGGTGAAGGGCTGTGTGTGTGTGTGTGTGTGTGGGGGGGGGGTGTTTATTCATTCATTCATGAATGAATGAACAAACAAGCCCCCACACACAAAGAAGCATGCCACGTAAAAAGATGTGTGGCTTTTTTTTTACAAGAAAAAATAACCTACAGTGCACTAAAAAATATACTAAAATATCTGTAATGTAGAAGATAACAACTCCCACCCCCACCCCCCCGCTACAGACGGACATCACCCATCGCTACATGACGGAAAGCGGGGACGGTGCGCCGCGGTCTACTACGCACAGTTGTACTAAAATATCTGCAATAATATCTGCAATCCGCTACAGAAGAGTAGCGGGGGGGGGGGGGGGTTTCACGGTCCGGACGCGGCGCATGAACCGTGTCCAGTCCGTGCGCTGCGGTACACGGTCCGTGTGCCACGGTCTACTACGCACAGTTGTACTAAAATATCTGCAATAATATCTGCAATCCGCTACAGAAGAGTAGCGGGGGGGGGGGGGCGCGTTCACGGTCCGGACGCGGCGCACGAACCATGTCCAGTCCGTGTGCCGCGGTCTACTACGCACAGTTGTAATTTACCGATCGGTCAAAAGTCATTTTGATTACAATTTTCAGGGATAAAGAATAATTTAGCTTATAACACTTACCTGTCCACAACAGCAGTGTCGTTGGTGAGCTTCTCTTCCTCATTGTCAGACGAACATGACGCTGGTCCGCTTGTTACGGACTCGTGGTTCTGGTCACGCGACCCGGTCAAACCATAATTCCATTATTGCGGTTTTACGCTTCCATGATTGCGGTTTTGGCGAACGATTTTTCAAAACAAACAAGAACAGTAGTAAGAAAAAAAGACTGGCGAGCAAGTGTGTGTCACCCAGCGGCTTACACAAAACAAATTTTGCAAGGGAGGCACGCTTTCAAACTACTGTGCTTCAATTGGCTTGCTGTATTCGCAGCCGTTGGTAGGCGGGTCCTTCTTGCTAGGTTTTCAGTCATTGGTTCTTCAAGGTTTCAGAAACCCAATTCAAGGCTCTTATTAGTCGAATGAGAGGTCAATCACATCTAAACCAATCAAAGCACTCCTTTGGCTTTCTGTTCGCGGCTGTGTCTGTAGTGGAAGAACGGAAATGCAGGGTTTTTTTTTTTCTCAGTGCGCACTAGGACGCACACACCCTAGGACGCAGAGACGTGCCCGCCCACGGTACACCACAGTGCAAGAGGTTAAAACTCTTGCTGCACCATTTTGGATCAGCTGAAGACTTTTTAAAGATGTTTTAGGACAACCTGATAATAAAGAATTACAATACTCTAATCTTGAACTAACAAAAGCATGGATCAGTTTCTCAGCATCACTCTGAGACAAGATGCTCCTAATCTTGGCAATATTACGCAAATGATAGAAGGCAGTCTCAGAAACAAATTTAATATGTGAACTGAAGGACAGATCTTGATCAAAAATAATTCCAAGGTTCCTCACAGAGCTATTAAGAGAAAGAGTAACCACATCCAAACTGAAAGTTTGATTTGGAAAGGTATTTCTAAGGTTTTTTGGACCAACAAGAATAACAAGAATGACTTCAGTCAGAATTTAATAGCAGGAAATTACAAGTCATCCAAGCTTTGATTTCCTTAAGACAGGCTTCCAACTTGGCTATTTGATTACTATCATCTGGCTTCATTGACAGGTATAATTGTGTATCATCTGCAAAACAATGAAAACGTATAAAGTGCTTTCTAATAACGTTGCCTAACGGAAGCATATATAAACCAAAAAGAGTAGGGCCTAGCACAGATCCCTGTGGAACTCCATGACTAAGCTTTGAGTTGAAAGAAAACTCATTATTGACATGAACAAACTGGAACTTATCAGATAAATAAGATCTAAACCACTGCAATGAAGTTCCATTAAGTCCAACATAGTGTTCTAATCTATCAAGTAGAATATTATGATCGATAGTATCAAAAGCTGCACTAAGGTCTAAAAGGACAAGTACAGAAACCAGTCCATTATCAGATGCGATGAGGAGGTTGTTAGTGACCTTCGCTAAGGCTGTTTCGGTACTATGATGGATTCTAAACCCAGATTGAAACTCTTCAAGTAAACCATTTCCCTGCAGGTGGTCAAATAATTGCATAGCAACAACTCTTTCTAAGATTTTTGAAATGAAAGCGAGATTCGAGATTGGTCTATAGTTAGCTAAAACTCCTTGATCTAGCATTGGCTTTTTGAGTAAGGGTTTAATTACAGCCGTTTTAAAAGCCTGCGGTACATGGCCTAAAGTTAATTAAGAATTGATTATATGAAGAATAAAGCTACCAATAAGTGGGAAGACTTCTTTAAATAACCTGGTAGGAATAGGGTCTAAAAGACAAGTTGAAGGCTTGGATGAGGAAATTATTTTGTCTAACTCTAAAAGGTCAATTGGGGTAAACTCATCCAAACAGATATCAGTTGAAGGAGTTGTAGTAGTTACTGTATTTAAGTTAACTGTGGGAAGAATCTGATTGATTTTATCTCTGATGGATGAAATTTTATTATTAAAAAAGTTCATAAAGTCCTGACTAGTAAGCTCTAAGGGAATGCTAGGATTGACAGAGTCCCGACTCTTTGTCAACCTGGCTACAGTACTGAAAAGAAACCTGGGATTATTCTTGTTCTCTTCTATTAATGCAGAATAATAACTCGCTCTAGCTTTTCTAAGAGATTTTTTATAAATTAAAAAATGATTTCTCAAAGCTAAATAGATTTCATCTAAATTAGTGGAGCGCCATTTTCTTTCTAATTGACGAGTCTTCTGTTTTAAGCTACGAGTTTCTGTGTTGAACCAATCAGTTAGAAATCTCTGATTAGACTTTTTCTTCTTTAAGGGGGCCACCAAGTCTAGAGTCTGATGCAGAGAAGCTGTGACACTATCCACCATGCTATCAATTACAGAAGGAGCAAGCTGTCTATAGCTTATTTCCGTTGAGTTGACACATGGCATAGAGGAAACAATCTGCATAAATTTGGTAACAGCTGTAGCATCATCGTCTCCTCAAACCAAGACAGAAGATCACTTCTCTCCAGTTTACAGGAATTTCACTTTATTCATTACACAGGAATACCACTTTGCTGCCTTGTCAGGAATATCACTGGCTTTTATGTCGACTCATGCAGGCTTCTTCCAGGCCTGACCAAAGATGCTTGCTTTCCCAGGACCCCAATGTAAACAGTTGCCTCTTGCAGAGATTGTAAGGATCAGAATTTGCTTTTAAAAGCTCAAAGGAACATAAAACTCAGGAGACCAGACCTCTCAACGTGAACACTGCATTTGATAACGTACCTTTTCACAGGAAACCAATGTTCTTAAAAGAGTCATAAACCGCTTAATCTGATGGGTTTATAGCCCCAACGCTGTCCAGACCTTCGCCCAGATACTAAAGGAAATCATCTACAGCTCAACAGTACCTCCTAGCGGATACCTACGGAATGTGTTTTCAGTATGTAGGATGACTTTTAATTTGTTCTAAACATTAAGTTCCTTTCAGCTTATCCTCTGGATCCTAAGGACACTGAAAATCATCCCTCTTTTTATCACCAACCATGGTTTGCTGCATGTTTTGCTGCATTTTGATCTAAATGTGAATGCATGTATTATAATTATGTATAAGAAATGTTATATTCATGAGTGTTATTGGAGTAATGGTATAAATGCATGATCACCAAATATTAGCCAAGTCATTTAATTTAGTTAGATTTTATATTGAGCATTTATTTCATAAGAACTGACTGAGTGTTGATTTTCCCTCTGAAATTTCATGGGATGGTGTCTTCATTTGATTGGCTGCTCTCAAACAAAGAAATGTTCTCACATTGGATAGCAGCCATTTCAAACTGCTTCTGAAAAAGTCGATTGGTCAGTCTTGCGACTGACATCATCAGTTTTACGACCCGGCGAGGTAACTTTAAAAGAGAGAAGTTAGATTTGAGTTTAAGAAGAGAACAGTAAGAGAACAGTAGAGACAAAGAACAGGCAGGAAGATTAGCAAGAAGCAAGATAGAGAATGGTGATAGAATTAAGAATTAGAAACACAGAAAGAAGAAAGAAAGAGATTTTGAGAAAGATTAGGAACTAAATTAAGATTAAAGAAGCAGAATAGTAATCTAGATCTCAGAAGAAGATTTTATTCCACCGTTTCAAGGCCCTGTGAAGTTTTATTTTATTCTCTGTGTGTTTGTCAAGTCTTTCGTTATATTCTGGTCACTGAGGAGAAACCATTTTTCTTTAGAGCTCGTCCCTTTTAGAGAATCAAATTCTCAAACTTTTTCCTTCACCTCAGAAGCCATTCTTATCCTAGTAAATGTTTTTCTCATTTTTTCCATGACTTTTTCACGCCTTTAAAGTAGACCTTTAATTTGCCTAATGTAAAGTGAACAGAGACTGAGAAGTTTCTCCTTCAGTTTTTGGGTCGATCCCGCTACAAGAGACCCCAAATTTGGACTCTTTTTCCAAGGACTTTTCACGCCGCCCTGAGACAAACCATCCACGGCTGCCACTGTCTCCTTGAAGGGCCCCCAGCTGAGTTATCACCTCCACGGCTGTGAGGACAGCAGCCGCTTCCTCCGACGTCCTAACTTCAAAACCCAGCGGTACCGACCCGCGGAAACGTGGACCTACGGCTGTTGTGTGAGTGAAACTCTTATTTCTCCTATCTGCTGGGTTAAAACGTGATGTCCTAACAATTAAATTACAGTTGAATATGGCCTGTATTTCAGGGCTCAATTAGTCTCTCAGCCACAGGATAGAGCTGCAAACTGAAGGAAAACTCTTAGTCATTTTTAAGTAACTGCCCTTAAATTTTTGTAGATTAATTCAGGAGTCATTTTTAGATAATTAGCTTGTGAATTTTCCCCGTAAAATTGCGTTGTTTTGTTAAAACATTTCAGCCTCATTTACCGTTGAAACATAAGTCTGGTCCCTCCTTGGTTCTACAAAGGTGTAACGCTGGATGTTATGTTCAGGAATCCAATATCAGTTGATGTGATATATTACACTGTCATCATTTAAATCTGTTTATTCATCATTTGAACGCCATGCCATGTAACCTGAATGAGTTTAATAAAAGGGTGAATGATAGGAGTTGAAGTGTTTTCCTTTCGCCTATACAGGTTTCCTAATCACGGCAGGACAAAAACTCACTGAAACTTTGAGACTGATTCATTAAGTAATTTAAGGTACAAAATTAATTAAAATTAAAGTTAATATGATTGTCCGTTAGGACTGGTGCCCCTTTTATGAGTGCTTTTATTTAATTTAGCGGGTGTAGAAGTGACGGTTTAACCCCGCCCCCTTTCACACCCACTATTAAATAAAATAAATAATTCCTGTACCTTATGACAAATATTTTTATCGGCAATTCACGCTACAGTTTATTGGTGCCCCGCTGTGAGGCCTCTGTAATTGGGAAACGTATATGCAAAAAGAAAATTCATTGAAATCATAATTTTTTTTTTCTCTCCTGCAAATATTGATCCACTATTCGGCGAGTCTGTGTGTTTGTTTGAGAGGCTGAGGCCGCATCTCTCCTCCTGCCTGTGTCTGTGTCTGCTGTGTTTGTTTACCTAACATCCCGCTGAGGAGGCTGGCGGCTGATAGCTGCAAAGGGGGGTGAGTGATTCACCCACTAAGGTCAACAGTTTTTGATGCATGCAAAGAAGTTTAAGCAATATTATTATATGTTGGATTAAGAAACATAGAGGCCTAGAGTGATAGAAACGCAAAGAAAACCGTCCTGTCTCTCGCCAGTTTAAGCTTTTGGCGATTATCCCGAAAGGAGTAATTAAACTGGCCAGTTCTGTAATTTAATTACCCAAGCGTGGTGACGTCAGATTAAGCTGGACGCGGTTTGATCTGGTCACTGGATAAACCGCTGGGGAAGTAGTACTAAACTATACCTGGAATTAAAGGGTATAGGTATGTAAAGGGTATGTTTCATTATTAGTGAAAGTTGGAGATTAAACTCTCATTTTGAAAAGCAAGGCGTGGCGTGTCGATAAGACTCGGCGCCCGCATCACGTGTCATGTGAACACGCACAGTCGCGCGCGTGACCGAAAGGCGTGCACGAAAACTGCGCATGAGCAGAGTAAACGTGCAGACGCCATTTTGAAGGCGCTAAGAGGGAGTCACCCTAGCCGCCATTTTGAGTGAGACCGGTAGACCCGCCCAGAGCGACATCACCAGTGTCTCCTCCCCCTGGGAGGGCAGAGATAACTGCCTCCATCGTGTGGTCAACTATAGGAGTTGCATTTCTTGCATGAATGCACACTCGGATTAAAGCAGAGCAAATCTATTAAGCTGATTTATAATCAAACAGAGCTTCCAAATTGACTTTAAATCAATCCAAATTATCTGGAACAATCTAAATCTAAACCCAATTCAAAGTTTTATCCCAAGAACCAAAAGGAAAAGGAAACTTGTGGGTTTGAAGTTTGTTCTCATTGGTGGAAGAGCTTTTGACTGCATATACACACAGTGAAAGAACATAGAAGCATAGACTTTGTATTTACTCACATACTATATTAACCACATATTCCAATCTTTTTAGTTAAAAGCATATATTCACACATCTTATGCTAAAAGTCTGCAAACTTTTTAAGCTATATATATGTGTTTTGTTTTAAAGATCACTTTGTGCGATTTCTTTCACAGGAAGCTATTCAACTTAGGGACTCAAATAAATGACAATGTTCATTTAAACTCAAGTTAATGTTAATCCTGTGCATGTTGGTAAAGGATTTAGTGATTTACTAAATATTTAACCAAAATTCTCCAAAATTAGGAAACCACATCCAGCAATTAACACTTGAAAGCTTTAGCTTATTTACAGTCAGTGTTGCTTTTGATTCATGTTTCCTCCCCAGGAGAAGGAAAACATTTAACCAACCCACTATTTCTCACCAGGATTTGAAATAAGTCAAAAGGTGAAAACTTTGACTAGTTTGCAAAACATTTTTTTTTCTTCTCTTTTTAAATAATCATTAACTTTAATCCTAAGGAAGCCTTAGTGACAATACACAAAGACAATTCATTTGTTTCCTAACTTGTAAATATTAAAACATTGAAAGGCTTTAAATGAAGATAAGCTTTAACAAATAGAACAAAGCCAGTTCTAACTTTAAAACAAAGTGAAGACTGATACTGTAACCCTAAAGCCTTAAAGCATTTAACCTTTTCTATTTTTTGTTGCTTTCTTTTTCTTTTGTAAATAAAATCATTACTTTCAAGAGATTCAACAAAAAAATTCACAACCTAGTTGAGGACTATTCCAAAACTACACTTTGATAACTGAACTGAAAGAAGTCAATCGACACAAATTTTTTTTTTGCTTTTGTCTTGTGAAATACAAATCAAAATACAGTGTCAACAAATAAACTAACACGTATTCCACGTTTCTAAAGAATTCCAAAATATTTGCTTTCCTTCTTATAAGCCTGGAAGTTGAAACAAACTCCAAAAAGAAGCTTGTAATTACCCTCACTATAAAACGACACTCAAGGTTAACTCTTGACTCACAACTTTAGCTATAATCAACAAATTGATTTCAAGCTAAGCGTTACACAAACGGTCAAACATGTCAAATCCACTTGACGAATTAAATGACCTTCAAGTAATATTGGAAGAGTTGGCTTCCGACCTTATACCCGGTTTCTCCAAACAAGTTCGGGATACTCCACCAAAAGATTTGAAGCAAATCACGAAAAAACTTTGGGATGAATGCGAAGCTAACCCACTGAAAGCAAAGGAAATCCCCGGTGTGTTAGGAAAGTTTGCACTAGCATTAGTTGCAAGGCTAAAACGAGCTGAAACCCAAGTACTCTACGCCGGAAAGGAACTGGTGAAACGACAAACAACCATCCTTTCTCTTCAGGAAGAGAACAAATCCCTTGTGAAAAAGCAGGAACAAGCTCGCATAGAGAAAGAAGACACCCAAGCTACGCTCGATCAGATGTTGCTAAATCTGGAACAAGCAGAGGAAGAAAAGCAACGACTAGAAGACAACAATACCTCACTTCAGCAAGAAAACGAGGAATTGAAAACTGCCCTGCTTCACAAAGAGAATCAACTCAAGGAAGTTGAAGGTCAATTGGATGAAACAAGCTCCGATTATGGGAAATGCAAACTGCTCCTACGAGAAGCACAACAAGGTCTTCAGGACGTCCAAGAAGAGCTGGAAGACCACCGCAAACAAAGGGATCTGAGATCAGAATCCATGAACAGGCCGGTTCCCTCGACAAAGGGGGGCATCCCCTCATGGGATGGGGACTCCCCCGGCTCACACTCACCTGACCCGTTCAGACTCAAACGGCAACGTGAAAGACGTGTGCAAATTCCCTCCGATGGAGATCTCAATAAGATCGCTCGCCACGTCACGAAATTTGACCCCTCAACCAGTGGGTCACCTGATACCAGGGCTTATTTGCAAGACATCGACTACTACTTGCGTAAATACCCTGATGCTACTGTTGACGACCGCATTTATTTGATCAGGTTGACATCCAACAGGTCGGTATCAAAATTTATAGATCGGCAACCATTTGACATCAAGATGAACCACCGGAAGCTCTATGAAGCCATCGAAAGAGAGTTTTCCGACGACTGCTTACAGTCAGGGCTAGCGACAGCCCTAGCTGTGAAACAGGGTCGCTTAGAGCCCCCACAGGCATACTACCAGCAACTCCTGCGCGCATATTTCGGATCTCAAAACACGCCTGAGATGGAACAAGACCACAATTTCAAGGCTCTGTTCATTCAGAATCTCCATCCCACGATTGGACACCACCTTGGAGTCATGGCTAACCCAAAGACAAACTCGATAAACCAGCTAAGAGAGTTCGCACATTATGCATTCCAGAAACAGTGACAAAGCAATCAGAAGCATACCGAGTCTACCGCGGTGTTAGCAGTCAACACCGCATCAGACACCCTGAACCTAGAGGGCGCCCCAAGGCCAGCCCCTGTTCCAGCATCTCAGTCACAAATAAAACGACGACAGTCCTCTAGTCAAGATAAGTCGAGTCATGACCCGGAAAAATTTTTGACACCAAGTTCCAAGCCAACATCACCAAAACCTGACTACCTTCGGAGACTAAGCCCACCAGGTAAGTCACGAGAATACGGTACGGATACCCGGGATGACAGATATCGATTTCGAGACTCGCATAATCGCGGGAGGTGGTCACCTCCTTCGTACCGCCGGAAAAACTTCAACAGGGAAGCAAGACCTCCACCTGGAAAGTTTAACTCCAAACCCTGGGAGAAGAAAGAAAAGCCCATTTTCAGCCAAGAAGACCTGGAGACTCTCCAACGCATACTTGACGAACTGAAGAGGAAAAAGGAGGCGAAAGAGGACAAGAAACCAGATGTCCTAGCCATAAATATTGTGACCACCCCAAACGATCCTTTAGGTTTGCCACAAGTCAACCCTGAGGATTCTCCTACTACAAAGGGGAAGGATACCGAAGACACAACCGAGCATCCTCCACCCGAAACTCAGGAGGAGCTCCAAAATGCAACGCCACCCAGTGCCATTTTGGTAGTCCAGCTACCTGGGAAACCTCACTCGCCCGAAACCGGCGACTCTTTAATCTGCGTTGAACCACCGGTCCAAGAATTTCTGTGTGATTTAACCGAGAGGGGGGTTGCACGAAATTTTTTTCTGTCATTGACCTTGGAAGATGTGATGACGCACAAAGCCCTACTGGATACTGCAGCGGACATCACACTCATGTCACGTGACCTTTTCGAACACCTACGTGTCACTGCTAACCTTGCGCACAAAGACTTGAAACTAAGACCTTGCTCCTTAGCTATTCAACCTTATGCACCCTCAAACACGACTGTGTCACACATGTCATTGATACAAATCTCCATTGGGCCCATGACCTTGATCCACCCGGTCTATGTGTCCAATCTCAACTCAATTCCATTGCTGATAGGCAAGGATCTACTTAATCACTTTGAGCCTCTGATAGACTTCAAGAATCTCAAGCTATGGGCTCAAGTTCGACAACCTCTTCCAACCACTCTACCTGAAGCAACCGGATCACAGTGCTACACTCTTGACACCTTGGATGTTCCAGGAGTCAACCCACTCGCACTGCTGACCCAACAAAGTTTGACGGAAAGTGACCTTGGGGACCAGGCTGAAACAGACACCGCTTTTCAGGTCACCACATCTGACAACCCAACCTTAAATGAACACAGTTCATTTCTTTGCACCCTGAAACCAGGGGCAGTCGATGAAGAGTACTGCCCCCAAGTGGTCAAAGGACTAGCTATCCAAAGCTCCCACGTAGAAGACGTGGTACTGGCTGTCTGGGCTGATAAATCTGCAATCAGCCAGACACTTTTCGACTCTCTACATGAGAAATACCCTGACCTTATGGTCACTAACAAGTCTTTTCATTTCCCTGCTGGGACCAAATCAAACAAAACATTGGTCGCCAGAAGTATCTGCGCCCTCCACCTTCAGTGGAACCACAGACTGCTAACGCATCCCTTCTTGGTCGTTCCCGACCTGCCACATGCAGTCTACATCGGCAGTGATCTTCTTGTGAGACTTGGAACCCAGGTTGATACCATAAACAATGTCTTATGGTCTCTCACCTCAGTTCGAGACGCTCACTCTAAACCAGATCTTGACACTCTAAAGTCAGGCCAGACCATCCCCGAGGCCTGCCAGGTACTGAACACTCAACATTGTCTCATACCTGCTAATGTCACGTGCTACCCGGTCCAACTATGCATTCGAACAAGACAGAAACTTATGCATCCACAAGCATTTTTCCAACCGGCTCCTTTGCTTGACAATCTAGGCTTAACTCTGGAGGCCATGCCCCTTCTAAGCCTAGAATACAGAACCACCACAATACCGGTTAACAATCCCACCGCAGAGACCATCGTCCTGCCCAAGGCCACGCCTCTTGGCTGGCTCATCACCACAGATTTCCACGATTTTGAACTGACTGTTCCTGTGCTAGGCGGCCTCCCTGATTCTCTTTGGGCCGACTCTCTTGAACCTACAGTCATTTACACTAAGCCTTCTAAGGCCATCGCTCTTGTGTCAATACCAACCCCTGACAAAGAGTCGGTGGGACGAATCGACTTGACTAACAATGACCAAATGCTTGTCCAAGCCATTGAACTCCTTCCATCGGAGTCCGATCAGCAAACCAATGACAATCCCAGCGATGCTCCCCCAAAACCAGTCCTCACTATCACTGAAGAGATTGCACAGGTGGTAGCTGATGCTGACGCCCTAACCTCTGACGAAGAAAGTGAAAAACTTCACCAAGTTCTTCTTAAGTGTGAACAATCCTTCTCCAAAGACTCCTTGGACTGTGGACTGACCACAATCCACTCAGTACGTATTCCTACACCACCTGACGCTCCTCCAACCTACGTCAGGCAGTACAGGATTCCCTTGGCCTCGTACGGCCCAGTACAAGAAATAATCGATGATTTACTGGACCGTGGCATAATCAGGCCATGCAACAGTACCTACTCGGCTCCCTTATGGCCTGTCCTAAAGCCCAATGGTAAGTGGAGACTCACCATTGATTACAGGAAATTGAACACTCAAGTTCTTCTCTCTAGGTGGCCTATGACTCAACTGGAGCAGGAACTCCCTAGAGTCAAAGATGCCAAATACTTCTCAACACTGGACATTGCTTCTGGTTTTTGGACTATTCCTGTCCAAGCTGAAGACCAACACAAACTGGCCTTCACGTTCGCGAATCGCCAATACACATTCACCCAATGCCCTTTCGGTTATGCCAACTCTCCTGCAGAGTTTAACATTTTCTTGAACAAAGCATGTCCAGACGCCCGAGACAGAGGTAACCTCATCTATGTTGACGACATTCTCATTCGGAGTCCAACTCTGGACACCCACCTCACTGAAATTGACCATGTCCTTGGCCAGCTCACGCGAGCTGGAGCCAAAATTTCTCTCTCCAAATGCCAATGGTGCAAAACCAAAGTCAACTATGTCGGTCTCTTGGTAGGATCCAAAGGGGTACTACCACAAACGGCACAAATTCAAGGTGTGTTAAACATCAAAGCCCCTACCAACATCTCCGAACTCCGGAGCTTCCTAGGGGTATGCAATTACTCACGTCAGTTCATTGAGGATTATGCAGACTTGGCAAAACCCCTTACAGACCTCCTACGAAAGGACACCCCTTTCATTTGGTCTGAGGCTCAAGAACAGGCTATGTTAGCGTTGAAGCAAAAGTTATGCACAGCACCATGTTTGGCCTATCCCAACTGCGACCAGCCATTCTTATTACAAGTGGGGTTCTCTGCCAACTGCTTAAGTGCTGGATTATACCAAATCTACGACCACGACAAACGAGTCGTGGCCTATGCCAGCAAAACCCTCTCTGGTCCGGAACTGAAATACTCAGACTGTGAAAAAGCCCTTCTGGCCACTGTATGGGCAGTCAAGCATTTCTCCAACTATGTGGGAGGCCAGAGAATCACAGTTGAGACTCACCACCAACCAGTGGTCTTCCTCAACAGTCAACGCATCAGAGAAGGCGTTGTAACAAATGCCAGAATAGCCTCCTGGTTGATGGCTCTACAAAGCTTGGATGTGGAGGTCCGCTACGCACAAAAGTTAAGAAGCCCTCTCGGCACAGACTTGGCTGCCTGCCAACGGTGCTCTGAGGACACTCCAGGACCATCCATTCATGCAGAGCCACCTACAGTCACTGAAGACCCAAACCATCACTACTTTGACCAGAACATCTGCCAAGATATGGTCACCGCCTATGTCGATGGTTGTTCTTTTCACCATGAAACTCACATTCGTGCTGGTGTGGGTGTGGCATGGCTGAACAATCAGCCTTGTGAACCCCACAACTATCAACTGGGTTCCCAATCATCCCAGTATGCGGAAATCGCAGGTGTGCTCATTACACTGCAACTTGCCGTAGACCATGGCATTCGCACATTGGTCATCTGCACTGACTCCAACTACGCATGCCTCAGTTTCACTTGTCATTTAGCACTCTGGAAGGCCAAAGGTTTTGTAACCTCCAACCGCAAACCGGTTAAACATCAAGACCTTTTCAAGGCATGTGATCACCTGGTCACCTCCAACAACCTCCAAGTGTATTGGAAAAAGGTCAGAGGTCACTCGCGCACACCAGGTCAGGACAAAGAATGGAATGACCTTGTGGACTCACTTGCAAAACAAGGAGCCATACAAGGCACACCCTGGTCCTTTGATTCTGCTCAGGTGCCGACTTCACAGTCCCACCCACCCAACCCTACAGTCTGCGCAGTCACTAGGGCCCAGACTAACAGGTCCCAAGACACGACACAAACCACAGGTCCCCTTGCGGTTGACCCTGTTTTCACTGATGCTGACCTTATCTCTCTTCAAACCCTTGACCCTGCGATCCATAAAATGATACAATACATCTCAGATCCTACACTTAATGCACCATCCGACTCGGATCTCGCTGACACTCCAGAATTGAAGCCACTTTTTGCCGCACGATCATCCTTGCAGCTGCGAAATGGCATTCTAGTTCATGTTTCCGATGAACTCCCTACGCCTGCGCTTGTGGTCCCTCTTAACCAGAGGGGGGTGATGATTGTTCATGCCCATGATCTCCCAACTGCAGGACACAAAGGTGTCAAAGCGACGTACAACACGCTCAAACAAGTGGCATATTGGCCATACATGTGAAAGGATGTAGCCGACTACATCAAGGGATGTCTCGTATGTTGCCAGTTTCAACCAACCAACCCGATGCATCGAGCACCCCTACAGAAAAGAGGCATTTCATTCCCATGGTCTGACCTCCAAATTGACTGGGTAGGTCCCCTTCCACGGTCAGCCAGAGGAAACAAATACTTCCTCACAGTCACATGTGCTTTCACCAAATGGGTCGAGTGCCTGCCTGCTCCTAATGACACGGCAGAAACCACGGCCTACTTGTTGATGAATCACGTATTCTCTAGGTTTGGTCTGCCAAGCCAAATCAACTCTGACCGCGGCACTCATTTCACCGCCGAAGTCATGCGACAACTGTGGGAAACCTTGGGAGTTAAAGCTAAATTCCATATTAGCCACCACCCACAATCTTCCGGACAGGTTGAAAGAACCCACCGAACTGTGATCAACATACTGAAGAAGTATGTTTCACCACACCAAAAAGACTGGGATGTAAAACTCCCGCTGGTCTTAATGGCCATCCGAGCCACACCCCATGAAGCTACGGGGGTGTCACCTTTTGAAATGATGACAGGCCGGCAAATGACTTTGCCCCTGCATTTACTCTACCAACCTGGAGAAGCCAGTGTTGCTACAGCTTACACTACTCACCAGTACATGACTGACCTGACCAAACATCTCCGACAGACTTTTGCCTTTGCCCAAAAACATTTGGACCGATCAGATGAAGGACGCAAAGCCTACTACGATCAGAAAGCCTCACATGACGAACTCCAAGTGGGAGACAAGGTTTTCTATTATGCTTTCATTCCTCAGACAGGACAGACCCACGCACGAGCAGGAAAACTCACTCGGAAGTTCCTCCCCAGGTGGACAGGTCCACACACGATCACAGATAAACTCTCTCCGGTCGTTTACCAAATCAAAATAAGCAAAGGTCGCCAGGACCCCATCTCCAAATGGGTCCATCGTAATCAAATCAAAGCTTACAAAAACCCCATGGGACTCGTCGGGGACAACACTGTTCCATTAAGTCAGTAAACAAACCTAAATCTTGTTTGATAGATAACTGTTAGCTGACTATCCGCCTCAGACATTCTCGGTCGCATTTCTCTTCCTCAATCAGGTAACTGCATTAAACCTTCAAAAGGAGAAAGTTAACCCAAACTAACTGACTTCCTTAAAATCTAACCTTAAAAGACCCCGCAAAATTTCATTCAGTATCATCAAGTTACTATTTCAAAGTAGTACAAACAAAATCAACAACATCACTAGCTTAAGTCAATAATCACAAAACCCTCTCAAGGTGATAAACACTAATAGCTTAGAGCTCAGCCTCTAACAAAGTTGTTCCACCTCTAAGAATAACTTTCACCTACCACTCAGGTACCTCAAGAAAAGGAAAACTGACAAGAAGCTCAAGATTAAAATGACTCACTTCTATTCGTTGGCCAGGACGATGACCCTCCTGTTTTTCAGTTTAGCCCTCTACCTAGCACCCTCACCTACTTTCGCCCAGTTAGAACTGGACAGAGTCCAGACAAGAAGTCAACAATCCTTAGGTAGATTCTCAACCACGGCCTCATCATTAGGGCCCCTTGCTAGCCTTAGCACGTCTACTGTTAAATCAGTCAACACCGCTACACTGAAATGCCAGATAGTTGAACCACCAACTGTTACCAAAACTTTGCAAGATACTGTGTTGGTTTTGAATGTTTGGTCCAAAGCCTCATTCAAACTCAACAAGGTCTTGGACTTGTCACTCTTCATGTTAGAGGGTGACCCTGCTCACCCACATATATATGCCTGTGTTTCTTCGAAAGGTAGCTAGAAATATTAGACTTTCAGCTAACACTTTGACAACGAGTCTGCCTTCACCGCTTCTTGCCCCTGTTTCAGATGTCACAAAGTTATTCCTCATTGCCACTCAAAGAACAATGATGACTTTCCATGTTCGCTCAGTCTTCCAGAACAAAGGTCTCAAACACCCTCTGAGTAAGACCTCTGTGGAACCATGGTTTAGTCCAGCTAAACCAATTCAGTTCGAACCTCCTTGAATTAACTCAATATTGCTTAACCTAAACATCTACCTCAGATAAGCAATACATTTTTGTTTTGCATTCTTTGTTTTGACTTTTATTTTTTTTATTCTTAGAATTTTTGAAGTTATATGCATGCTTATATACAAACCTATATTTTTATACATAGCTCTTGCACTCCATTTTGATGTTTGTACCCATTCAAACTATTTTTTTTAACAACTATGATAGCTATTTCATCGTAAACCAAAATTCCTACCTCAGGTATGTAAGACTACGCACTTATTTTTGTAACCAGAATTTTTGAGTCATTTCAAGACCTATGCCTTAGCGTACTACTCCAAGTCAATTTTATAATCTACATTTGTCCATATTCAAATTATTTTTGGAAATTCATGGAAGTCCTTCCAGTTAACCAAAGTCAAAGATCTGTACTTAGTAATAGATACTGTTTGCATGCTAGTGTGTATGGACATCACAAAAACCTTTTAACCCAGTATTTAGGTCAAGTGTTGCCAAGGAGAGAAAGCTACCATGGGTGTGTACCAACGCTGACCGATGCTCACCATTGCTACAAAGGGGGGAAACTGTAGCATTATTGTCTCCTCAAACCAAGACAGAAGATCACTTCTCTCCAGTTTACAGGAATTTCACTTTATTCATTACACAGGAATACCACTTTTCTGCCTTGTCAGGAATATCACTGGCTTTTATGTCGACTCATGCAGGCTTCTTCCAGGCCTGACCAAAGATGCTTGCTTTCCCAGGACCCCAATGTAAACAGTTGCCTCTTGCAGAGATTGTAAGGATCAGAATTTGCTTTTAAAAGCTCAAAGGAACATAAAACTCAGGAGACCAGACCTCTCAATGTGAACACTGCATTTGATAATGTACCTTTTCACAGGAAACCAATGTTCTTAAAAGAGTCATAAACCGCTTAATCTGACGGGTTTATAGCCCCAACGCTGTCCAGACCTTCGCCCAGATACTAAAGGAAATCATCTACAGCTCAACAGTACCTCCTAGCGGATACCTACGGAATGTGTTTTCAGTATGTAGGATGACTTTTAATTTGTTCTAAACATTAAGTTTCTTTCAGCTTATCCTCTGGATCCTAAGGACACTGAAAACCATCCCTCTTTTATCGCCAACCATGGTTTGCTGCATGTTTTGCTGCATTTTGATCTAAATGTGAATGCATGTATTATAATTATGTATAAGAAATGTTATATTCATGAGTGTTATTGGAGTAATGGTATAAATGCATGATCACCAAATATTAGCCAGGTCATTTAATTTAGTTAGATTTTATATTGAGCATTTATTTCATAAGAACTGACTGAGTGTTGATTTTCCCTCTGAAATTTCATGGGATTTTTTTTTTTTTTTTTTTGTTGCTTATTTGTACCCGTAGGTAGACTTGGTTTGCAGTCTGGTGACAAGCCACCGGCTGCCAGTCGCTGCGTGCGCGAGCGCCCTAAACCTACATGTTTTTGGTGTGCGGGAGGAAACCGGAGAAATCCCGGAGTAAACCCGTGCAACACGGGGAGAACATGCAAACTCCACACAGCTCACTGTTGGTCGGGGGCTGGGATCGAACCCACGATCTCATGATCCCCGCGATCCCCCGGCCGAGGGTAAAACTGTGCTGCCACAGTGCTAAACCACTGCGCCACCGTGCAGCCCATGCACGGTGGGATGGTGGTTGGGATGGTGTCTTCATTTGATTGGCTGCTCTCAAACAAAGAAATGTTCTCACATTGGATAGCAGCCATTTCAAACTGCTTCTGAAAAAGTCGATTGGTCAGTCTTGCGACCGACATCATCAGTTTTACGACCCGGCGAGGTAACTTTAAAAGAGAGAAGTTAGATTTGAGTTTAAGAAGAGAACAGTAAGAGAACAGTAGAGACAAAGAACAGGCAGGAAGATTAGCAAGAAGCAAGATAGAGAACGGTGATAGAATTAAGAATTAGAAACACAGAAAGAAGAAAGAAAGAGATTTTGAGAAAGATTAGGAACTAAATTAAGATTAAAGAAGCAGAATAGTAATCTAGATCTCAGAAGAAGATTTTATTCCACCATTTCAAGGCCCTGTGAAGTTTTATTTTATTCTCTGTGTGTTTGTCAAGTCTTTCGTTATATTCTGGTCACTGAGGAGAAACCATTTTTCTTTAGAGCTCGTCCCTTTTAGAGAATCAAATTCTCAAACTTTTTCCTTCACCTCAGAAGCCATTCTTATCCTAGTAAATGTTTTTCTCATTTTTTTCATGACTTTTTCACGCCATTAAAGTGTACCTTTAATTTGCCTAATTTAAAGTGAACAGAGACTGAGAAGTTTCTCCTTCAGTTTTTGGGTCGATCCCGCTACAAGAGACCCCAAATTTGGACTCTTTTTCCAAGGACTTTTCACGCCGCCCTGAGACAAACCATCCACGGCTGCCACTGTCTCCTTGAAGGGCCCCCAGCTGAGTTATCACCTCCACGGCTGTGAGGACAGCAGCTGCTTCCTCCGACGTCCTAACTTCAAAACCCAGCGGTACCGACCCGCGGAAACGTGGACCTACGGCTGTTGTGTGAGTGAAACTCTTATTTCTCCTATCTGCTGGGTTAAAACGTGATGTCCTAACAATTAAATTACAGTTGAATATGGCCCGTATTTCAGGGCTCAATTAGTCTCTCAGCCACAGGATAGAGCTGCAAACTGAAGGAAAACTCTTAGTCATTTTTAAGTAACTGCCCTTAAATTTTTGTAGATTAATTCAGGAGTCATTTTTAGATAATTAGCTTATGAATTTTCCCCGTAAAATTGCGTTGTTTTGTTAAAACATTTCAGCCTCATTTACCGTTGAAACATAAGTCTGGTCCCTCCTTGGTTCTACAAAGGTGTAACGCTGGATGTTATGTTCAGGAATCCAATATCAGTTGATGTGATATATTACGCTGTCATCATTTAAATCTGTTTATTCATCATTTGAACGCCATGCCATGTAACCTGAATGAGTTTAATAAAAGGGTGAATGATAGGAGTTGAAGTGTTTTCCTTTCGCCTATACAGGTTTCCTTATCACGGCAGGACAAAAACTCACTGAAACTTTGAGACTGATTCATTAAGTAATTTAAGGTACAAAATTAATTAAAATTAAAGTTAATATGATTGTCCGTTAGGACTGGTGCCCCTTTTATGAGTGCTTTTATTTAATTTAGCGGGTGTAGAAGTGATGGTTTAACCCCGCCCCCTTTCACACCCACTATTAAATAAAATAAATAATTCCTGTACCTTATGACAAATATTTTTATAGGCAATTCATGCTACACAGCATCATCTGAGAGGCATCTACTGTAGTAATATTTTTCTTTATATAGAAATATATAAAGAACGTTCCTGTATTAGAGAATACAGGAACGTCACTTGTGGTAACGTATCGTCACTTCCTGTATTGCTGTCTGTCCGTGTGGTTTGCTCTCCTCACTCTCCTGAGGTTTTTGCTTTTAATTGTATTTTAACCACTTTTTTTCCATCTACCGTTAGTTCTCACTTCTGTTTATCAAGCCTCTTGCACCTGTGTGCGCACTCCATGTCACCTAATCACCCTCTTTAGCCTTCTGTTCACCTTTCATCGGTGTTTTTGTTAGCTTCGGGTTAGCCGCTAGCTATGGCTACTAGCTCTCCTTCCTCTCCTCCTCTGGTGTGCTCTCTCTGTCAGATGTTTAGCTACACCTCTGCCTCTTTTAGTGATAATGGTAAATGTAATAAATGTTGTCTTTTTGAGGCGCTCGAGGCGAGGTTGTCTGATTTGGAATCCCGGCTCCGCAGCATTGAAACACCGTCTGCGCCAGTTACTCTCAACAGACATCCCCTAACTGCAGCGGAGCTCGCTAGCATAGGCCCTGTTAGCAGTCCTCCGGCTCTCCTCAGCAGCGAGGAGACTGGGTGGGTGACGGTGAGAAGGAAGCCTAGTCGCAAAGCCCCGGTACACCACCAACCTGTTCACGTTTCTAATCATTTTTCCCCGCTCAGCGACACACCCGCTGAGGAAAAAACTCTGATCATTGGCGACTCTGTAGTCAGAAACATGAACCTAGAGACTCCAGCGGCCATAGTCAAATGCATTCCTGGGGCCAGAACAGGCGACATCGAGTCAAATTTGAAAATGCTGGCTAAAAGTAACTGTAAATACTCCGCAATTGTTATCCACGCTGGCATTAATGACAGCCGTCTCCGGCAGTCGGAAGTCACGAAACTTAATGTAGAATTGGTGTGTGACTTTGCCAAAACAATGTGGGACTCTGTAGTATTCTCTGGGCCCCTCCCCAATCTGACCAGTGATGACATGTTTAGCCACTCGTCATCCTTCAGCCGCTGGCTGTCTGTGTGGTGTCCTGCAAACAATGTAAGCTACATTGACAAGTGGAGCTCATTTTGGGGAAAACCTGGTCTTTTGAGACGAGACAGCGTCCATCCTACTTTGGATGGTGCGTCTCATTTATCTAACAATCTGGCATCTTTTTTATCCAAATTTCCAAAATCTTGACAACTCAGAGTTGGGACCAGGAAGCAGAGTCGCAGTCTTACACACCTCTCTGCAGCTCCTCTTCATCTGCCTCCCCTCAACTTAGCCCCTGTCTTCCCCATCAGAGAATCACTGTCTGCTCCCTCTAAAGTAAATAAAAATATAATATATAAGCATCCCAAAGTGATTAAACAAAAAGTTGGTAAAACTCAAATTAAACATGAAGCCTCTAATTGAATGATTTGGCCTCTGTTCCTCCTCATAATTTAAAAAATTAAATGTGGTTTGTTAATTAGGTCTCTAACTCCCAAGTCTCTGTTAGTCCATGATCTGTTAATTGATCATCAGATTGATTTAATATCCCTTACACAGACTTGGTTAGGACAAGAGGATTATGTTGGTTTAAATGAATCAACTCCCTCTGGTTATTTAAACTGTCAAAATCCCAGAAGTTCTGGTCATGGAGGAGGAGTAGCAACAATTTACCATTCCAAATTACTAGTTAATGTAAAGCAAAAAACATGTTATAATTCCTTTGAGGTCCTGGTCCTCAGTATTGGGCACTTTAGCAATTTTAGGCTAAACCCAATTTTATTTACCATAGTTTATCGTCCTCCATCAACCTACTCAGAATTTTTATCCGAATTTGCTGATTTCTTAGCTGATTTAGTGCTGAAATCAGATAGAATAACTACAGTAGGGGACTTTAATATACATGTAGATGCAGATAGTGAATGCCTTAATGTGGCATTTAATTCAATATTAGACTCAATTGGGTTTTCTCAGAAAGTAAGAAATTCTACTCATTATCTCCACCATGTGTTGGACCTTGTGCTGACATATGGCATAGAAATAGAAAATCTGGTAGTGTCTCCTCATAACCCTGTACTGTCAGACCATTGTCTGTTAACCTTTGATTTTACTATTTCTGACTATTTGGCTCCTAAAGAAATAAACAATCTATCCACAGAAATAATAGCTCGTTTACCTTCTTGGAATTTTTTTTTTTTTTGTTGTTGTTTCCTAATGGGAATAAGCTTCCTCCTTCTTTCCATAATTTCCTGTGGAAATTGATCATTTAGACCATAATTTGTGCCTTTAAGCTGTCTGACCTGCCTCTGTTCCAGAATTTTTTGCTTGGAATGTTCAAATTTGGCAACAACGGGTCTGTGACGTTTGTTTGGGGATTTTTTTGTCCAGTGAGGTGGACTCGGTGAAAAGTAACTGATTTCACAACGTCGGAGGGCATATTCAGATGCATAGACATGAATTCACAGATTAGCTGTTCTGGATTTTCATTGGGGTTTTTTTGGCAATTCCGGAAAAAAAAAATAGGTTGTCTCTCATGCTGCGTGATTGCAAGTCGAGAATTGCTTTTTTCATTTCCCGGTTTTCTTTTACAACGATATCAAGTTGTGTGGTTAGCGTGTTTACTGACTTTTTCAAGTTGTTATTTTCTTCTAAGAGAGAGACGAGCGATGCCTGGCTGAATTTCAAACTCTCTCGTACACTCTAGAATTCTTTGTGGAGCAACTCGACAAACGCAAGTCTACCATCCATGCTGATAAGTTTACATTCAATAGAGAAGAGAATGTCGCTAACTTCTGAACCGTCCCGTGATTTCTCGGGAGTTATTTTTGGTGAATCTGTGGTTCTGGGTCGCTTAGAGAGGGAAGATGGAATGGGAGAAACACTCGCCTCCACGTCACAGCAGCGGTAATAAAACTCGTCAATATATTTGTCAAGTTCCTCCAGCTCCGTACGAAAAAAGAAAGTTAGAGACAAACAGTCAGTTAGTGGATTAATTACAGAAAAAAAAAAAACTATCTGTGGAAGTTTGTTTATGTTCGGTTGACACAAGTCGCCATTTTGGATTATTGCACAACAGTCTCAGAACTTCTTGCGATCACACCATCATCCAGCCAACACTATATAAATTGGAAAGCTGTAAAACATATATATCTTTGGGGAAATCTATCTATAAATGCTTAAAATCTTGGCCTGTGTGTGTGTGTGTGTGTGTGTTCCATGCACATCTCTTGAACCGATCGTCAGACTGGCTTCAGATTTTATAGGCGCTTTGCTGAGGTTATGAGAGTGTGCATCCCCAAGTATGGAGTCGCTCAGTCAAAATATGCATTTTTTATCAATAAAAGTTTAGCCACCACTCTCCGCTCTGTCTCTTCATGCCCTTCATTGTGTGCGGGGTGTCGGATTGACTCTGTGCTGATTGGATAATACACAACGTCATGACTATGCTGATTGGATAATACGCGGCATCACGACCAGTCAGTCACCACAGCATATCGCAAACAAAAAAAGGAAGTTAAAAATGACAAATTTGACAACAAAGATAGAACAATGAAGATGTAATGCTTAAAAAATTATACTGTAATGTTGCCGTGATTGCGTACGTCTAAAGAATAATTTGGGGAATGCCAGCGGGGACTCGGGGTCTGCCTTCTCCAACACCGGTGTTGGAGAAGCAGAGGGTGGAATGCGGTCCTTCGCAGGGAAGCAAGCCCATCCCGCCCAGTCAGCGGGAGATGGGTGTCCCTTTGCAGGATCATGACTCGCCGTCGCCGATGGCGCTCCTCTCGGTGTGCTTGCATGGCTATCTAAAAATTAACAATACCACCATGATTGTGGAGCAGAATGCCCAGATCAACTGCATATCATATGCGACCACATGCACGGCTTGACTAAACGACGACTGTCACCAAACTGGACACAGAAACAGTCAAATAACAAAATAAATAATTTTTATTTCAATATTTTCTGAAAAACGGGTAACACTGATGGAACATTTGCGGCCAAACAGGTCATTCTGCTGTGTATAATATCAGTGTTTTGTACTTCTAAGTATTCCTAAAATATAAAAGCATGCACTAGAATGGGTCTCAAATATTTGTGAACGTGCCCGGTCAGTGGTAGACGGCAGTCCCGACTACTGCTTCACATATGCAACAACAAGATGCTAAAATGCCCAAATAACAAAATTAATCATTTTTATTTAAATATTTACAGACAAATGGACAACACTGATGCAACAGTTGCAGCCAAATGGGTCATTCTGCTGTGTATAAAAAGCATGCAAATTAGGTTAACTGGAGACTCTAAAGTGGCCCTAGGTGTCAAAGTATGTGTGAATGGTGAAGGGATTGGCGCTGTACCGTGGCTGCCTCATCCATCTCAGTGGATGCCTTGAATTTCCCTCTGGGGATCAATAAAGTATACAAAAATTAAATACAAAAAAATAATAATCTTTGATGTTTTGTACTTATAATATTGCCAAAATATAAAAGGATGTACTACAATGGGTCTCAAATATTTGTAAACGTGTCCTGATATAGTACTGCATAAGTTTATTGACAATAGACTATAAGCTACACATATAAACTAAATTATAATGATGACTGAACAACTCCCATTCCCCAAAGTGCAAGATACACTATTATGAATATAACTCATTAAAGACCACACAAATAAGTGATCTGACAAAAAAAAAAAAAAAAATAAACAAGCGGTTCGTAAACAGTGGCTAACTGGATGTCCCATTCATTTTCAGTTATTCTGTAATTAATATTCACACAATCAAATAAATCTCAGTTCAGTCCCTTTCATATTTGTCAAAGTCTAAGGTGTGTTTACCTACATACAGTGGTTTGAAAAGTGTTTGCCCCCTTCCTGAGTTTTCTTTTTTTTTTTTTTTTGTATGTTTGTCACACTTAAATGTTTCAGGTCATCAAACAAATTTAAATATGAGACAAAAATAACACAAGTAAACACAAAATGCAGTTTTTAAATGAAGGTGTTTATTATTGAGAATGAGAAATCAGGAATGGGGAAACACTTTTTCACACCACTGTATAGGCTACACCTCTGTAATCCACTTTCAAACACAGCCTACATTTGGGCCTGTAAAGCCTGATTGGGCTACCTGTTTCAGACAGGAATACTTGCTTTCTACAGGCATGCACTAGTTATTTTAAATTACATGGGAAATTGCACATTAAAAATAGGAAAATTACATGGAAAACTGTCTCAAAATTTACATGAAAAGCTGTGAATTTATGAAAAAGTTCCAAATTTCTAAGGAAAGTCCAATTCATGCTGTTGCTGTTTACTGAGGGACAAAAAGACAATAGTGTAGCATATTAAATATTTTTTTCTGGACACCCCTACGTTTTATTTTTATTCACAAACCATTAAAGACATTTACTTTCAGTGTGTTGAACAAATGTAAGCATTGCCTTACAAACATGAAACTGAGAATTAGGAGTCCTCACTTTCTTCATATCCTTTTTAAAATGTATGTGAAGTTTTGAGAAGTTTATTTGATGAATGTGGCACACATGAAAATATGAAAAAAATGAAAGGATGGGTGCAGTTAGTACATCTACCAAAAATGACAAATGCCATTTAAATTCAAAGTCATAAATGTATATGGAGTCTTTGAAAAGTGTGCATTAGGATTTTTTCCTTACAAATTTATGGCTTTGCCCTTTTCAGAAATTAGTTAGTTTTCCATAATATGGAAATATTTTGTCTTTAATGTCATGCCTGGCTCTCACGAGCCAGAAAGGAGATGCGAGGGTGACCAGTGAGATTGCGAAATTTATTAACATTCACACACAAAGAACAAATACAAAGTAAAGAGCCTCATGGGGCTATAACACGCACGACACTAGACAACAAACGGAAAGGAAAAGAGCCACGTGGGGCTAAAATACGCACAGAACAGAGGACAATGTACAACCCAGAAAGAAAGGCTAGATAGGCGGCGAGGGGAAACACACGCCGAGTCGCAGCACTTACTTTGGGGGTAGCGCCGAGGTAACAGCGAACTAAAGCTAGGCATAGGAGCTACAGTCGTGGAAACACAGGGCACGTCTTTCCATAGCGAGGTCGCAGCGACGAGTAACTCTCGGCTGCTTGCTAAAATGGGGAAGATAATTAATAATGGGAGACAGCTGTCCCAGAGCAGCTGAACTAGACAGCTGGGAATCAGCTGGGCGCTGTCAAAGTACGGGCCTTGTAAGACCCGGCACGGACTACCACGGAGCAGGAGCGACACTGGACAACCTGAACGTGGAGAAGGATAGCGTCCAGGTCGTGACAGTACTCCTCCCCTGAGCCGCGCCTCCTGGCGCAGGCTAAAACCCCCCCCCCCCCCCGAGGGGGAGACCAGGGAGGACGGTGGGGGCCAGGTCTGGGGGAAAGCGAGGGACAAGGAAAAGGAGGGAGAGAAGAAAAAAAAACAGGTAACAGTATAGGATCTGACACCATAATAATAGTTTCAAATAGGAAAAACCCATCACCCCCTCCTCTGCAGAGGCCAGACGGTTAATGCAGGTGACCACAGGAGGTGGGGAGATCAAAATGCAGAAAAATAGCGACATAGTCATAAAAAAGGCTCACAACAACTTAGGGCGAGGACAAGGCAAAACTCATGTCCCGAAGGCTAAAAACTACAAAACTCTGTGAACATAAAGTTGAAGAAGACTTACACATGTAACCCCGGCCAAGACAGAATAACATACAAAAAAAAAGGGCAATCCGGGCATAAGCCCTGAAAATAGAGCCTGGAACTACCGATTAGCATATAAATACAAAGGAAACAACTCCTCGATCATAAGTTAGCACAACGGATGTCACCAAACAGTCTGGAGGAGGATAAAAATGCAGATAAACAAGGCTACTCTGAATGAGGCCAGGCAGTGTAAAGCAAATGCTACTTACAGGGCTAATTAGAATAAGAGAACAAACAGGGATTATAAGACATAGAAAATAGTCAAAGGAAATTCTTTGTTGGAATGACACCACAATAAGGACTCTAGCGCAGAAAGTTCTTTAATGTCCTAAATGGGATTAAGTAACGGAGGGCAAGCAAACACAAGGCTATGAACAGTCAGTCAATTCTTCAGGAACGTCAGCAGGTGGAGCGGGGCAGGCGGTGACAGCTTGTCCGGCGGGCGACTCGAACTCCACCAGGCCAGGAACCACAATACTAGTTCGGGCGGCCTACCAGAGTCCCAGGCTAGGAGACACAGTTTCTCCGGAGGCCTACCCAGATCACCGAACCAGCCAGGCGGCTCGCCAGGCGGTCGTCCCGTTACCTCAGACCACGGAGAGCTGAGGGAGAAGTTTTGGTGCAGCTTCCTCCCTGAGGGAAAAGGCAGGAGGAAACTGACCCAGGTGAGAGAAACCCCAACAGTAGTGGGGGAGAGGAGATGGAGGCAAGGGGCAAAGTCCGCCTGACATCTAATGAAAACATGGGCAGGGGGAAACTGGCCTGGGTGAGAGGAACCCCAACAGCGGCAGGAGGAGAGATGATGGAGGCAAGGGACGAGGTCAGCCTGATGTCAGGTGAACACAATCCACCAGCTCCCTCACTGACCTTTACCCGGACCGGCGAAACACTCCCGGTGGACCCTGATCGGGCCGGAACAGCACTCCCGGAGGACCCCGATCGGGCCGGAACAGCACTCCCGGTGGACCCCGACTGGGTCGGAACAGCACTCCCGGTGGACCCCGATTGGGCTGGAACAGCACTCCTGGTGGACCCCGATTGGGCCGGAACAGCACTCCCGGTGGACCCCGATTGGGCCGGCGAAGCACTCCCGGTGGACCCCAACTGGACCGGCGAAGCCCTCCCAGTGGACTCCAACTGGACCGGTAAAGCACCTCTGGGCGCAGCATCTGAGGCGAACACCGTGCAGAGAACCGGAGCCTCCGAGGTGGCACCCAGAGCAGGTTCGTCTCCAGTGACCCTGGGGAGAGGCTCAGAGGGACAAAAGGAACTGGGATCAGGATCACCGGCAGCGGCAGAGCCCGGCGAGACAGGCTCGAGCACAGCAGACGGCTGCACCCGGCCCGCCCCCCCCGAGAGACAGGCAATAATGCTTCAGAAAATAAATGAAAGAGGGAAAATAGAGCACTCGCCTGATCTCGGGTTCTACCGCCATCCAGGACTTCGATGCTCCGGGTTCAGCGTGCAGGACTCCGTCCTCCGGCTCCCACTCGACTGCGAATGGCTCCGCAGCCGGCATGATGTTTTCCACAGTCAAACGACCTCCAAGCGCCGAAGACCACGTCGACAGCCCGCATGGCGTGGAGGCAGGAGATCTGAGCTCTGCTGGGCCGAACCGTTCCTCCGTGGAGACCCGGGGACGCTTAATCATCGGCGCTGGCTCCAACAGGCAGTTCGACCTTCTCCTCTGCCCATGACGTGGCTGTTGGGCTGGGGCGAAACCTTCCAGGGCCGCAGGCCTCCTCCTCGCGCGGCGGTGCAGACCTGGCACTGGGGCACACTCAGGGGGAAGAGACACAGAGGACACAGGTTCATATTCAACTTTTGCAGCGGGAGGAGAGAGCTCAGGGGACTGTGAACCCTGAACTCCTCCCCCAGGAATCAAACAAGGCAATTCACTCATAATGGGAGGAGAATGAAAGGACACTTGCCTGATTCCCGGAGGGCCGGTGGAATCCACTGCAAGGGACTTGAGTCTTTCCTCTCCCAGCCGGATAGAAGTGGAGGACCCCCCGGACAGACGAGGTGGTGCCTCTCGCACCGGATCGGGACCGGGAACACCTGGAGGCGAATTTGCGCTGTTCTCAGCAGCCGGAGTGAATGACGAAGAGGGGGGAGAAACAGCTGAGGAGAACCGGGGGCCCAGAGCTGACGGGACAGCGGGAAGAGCGGGCCCAGGAGCAGGAGCAGCTGATTCGCTTCTTCGGCGAGACACGGGAGCTACAGCAGGCTGGGAGGCGAAATTCATGTGGTTTCCTGGAGCGGGATCCGGACGGGGCTCTCGCTGAGATGTACGGGGAATTTGGGAGCGGCGTCTTCTGAACGTGAAGTCGGGGAAACGCCGCTCCTGTACGGAGACCGAAGCCAACAGGTCAGCGTATCCCGGATAGTCATTCAGCTCAGGATTCTTCTCAACCAGTCTGACCGCCGCTATCACGTGCTCCATGGCTACGGGGGGATAGTCGGCGGAACTAGCGGCTGCAACTCGGTCCGCAATGCGAATCGCTGTCACCCTTATCTTCTCCGGGGGAACCCCGGTTGACGTCACTCTACCTTGGGGATTACCCCTGGGTGAGGCGAACTCCTGGGCTGGATCGGCGGCAGGAGCGGGATTCCGAAGCGAGGACCGATGGTGTCCTGTCTTCGGCTTCCTGCCGGGGTTCTCCTCCAGCCTACGGAGTCTCTCCCAGGCCACAGAGATGGCTGCCTTCCTCGCCTTAACCTCAGGGAGATGGAAGTAGCGAGGGAAGTTATTAATCCTGTTCTCGGCGAGCTCCAGACGCCAGCGTATCTCGCTGGGAGTATCTTAGAGGTCTGTGGTGAACAGCGTCTCATCCACAAGGTCCAGAGCCTCCGAGAGATCGTGGCCCGGGTGCCGCATACGCCTCCTGGAGGGAGACATGTTACTAGCTTGCCTGCACCCAGAGGAAGGGAAAAACGACAAGTCCCACTGCAAACTCACGGTCGCAGACGTCTCAGTCTGGCTGCGACCTACTGTCATGCCTGGCTCTCACGAGCCAGAAAGGAGATGCGAGGGCGACCAGTGAGTTTGCAAAATTTATTAACATTCACACACAAAGAACAAATACAAAGTAAAGAGCCTCGTGGGACTATAACACGCACGACACTAGACAACAAACGGAAAGGAAAAGAGCCACGTGGGGCTAAAATACGCACAGAACAGAGGACAATGTACAACCCAGAAAGAAAGGCTAGATAGGCGGCGAGGGGAAACACACGCCGAGTCGCAGCACTTACTTTGGGGGTAGCGCCGAGGTAACGGCGAACTGAAGCTAGGCATAGGAGCTACAGTCGTGGAAACACAGGGCACGTCTTTCCATAGCGAGGTCGCAGCGACGAGTAACTCTCGGCTGCTTGCTAAAATGGGGAACATAATTAATAATGGGAGACAGCTGTCCCAGAGCAGCTGAACTAGACAGCTGGGAATCAGCTGGGCGCTGTCAAAGTACGGGCCTTGTAAGACCCGGCACGGACTACCACGGAGCAGGAGCGACACTGGACAACCTGAACGTGGAGAAGGATAGCGTCCAGGTCGTGACATTTAATTTTTTAATTTTTTCCAAAGTTATTGGAGTTTTTCCCAGGGATCTGGTTTTTCACCTTTAATTTGATATTTTCTTCCTAATATAATACAGACTTTTTTTTTAATTTTGAGGAGTTTCTGTCTCTTAAATTAATTAGAAAAAATTCTCAAATGATTTTTCCCCTTACAAGTATGGACTTTTTAATTATTTTTTCTTCAAATTATTGAACTTGTAATTTTCATTTAAACTTTTTTGAGTTCTTTGAAAATTTTATTGTATTTGTCCAAATGCAATATATCACACTGAATTATTCTGTCTTTAATAATGTCTTTAATTGTTGCATTTTGTTAATAGGGTATACATTTTTCTTCATAAAGTATGCTTAAAAAAGGCAAAAAACTTAAATGAAATACAATCTGTATAGCAAAAGCTATTCTATCTGAATGAAATGATAAATGTTGTAAATGGTCTACTGCCTTGCAATGTAGTCAGTTTATCACATTATCCTGAATACTTATTCTTATGGAAAAGTGGATGTTGCAGCGGGGATTCGGGCTTGCTGCCTCTCGCATTGGAGTCCGGTGCTCTGTTTGTGTCATTAAGAAAGTTCAACCATATTTTCTGCTGAAATGGCAATTTGTAAATGTGTGGCTAAAGGTCATGACCACCAACCTGTTGTTTAAAAATGTCACCTTTGTGACTTATGGGGTTTCCCATTTGCCAAAAAGGGGACAATGGACATCATTTTTTGTGAAATGGGAGTTGGAGTGTATGCACAGGAAATTGTGCTTAGTGGTAATCTCTGTAAAGCATAATTTTCAAGGTAATATTAAAATATCATGGCAAAAATTTTCATTTCAAAATTTTCTGTTCTAATATTTACATATTAACTATAAATGCCGAGGAAAACAGTACTCTCTAGTGATTGTTGATGCATTCTCTAAGGGGGTTGAAGTTTTTCCTATTGCTGCTGCAGATGCTTTAGCCGAGACCAAAGTTTTAATAAGAAATATAAATACCCAGATTTGGGGTACTTGAAAGACCGTACAATGATAACAGAAATTATTCTGCTATTGATATCATTGGTCACCTGGCTGAGGCATTATGCAGTGAGAGTAAATACCATTGTTTTTATCATCCTCAGACAACAGGGTGGATTGAGAGAACCAGTGGAACAATTAAAAGTAAATTGGATGGCAAAACAGGGATAAAATTGTATGTTTACCTCTGGTGTTGCTAAATATTGTTATTTTATGAAAATTTATGTGAAGAACAAGTTTAGTGTCCCCTTTTTTATTATTTATTTATTTATTTCAATAATTTGGAAAATGCAACAATATTACTGACAAAGAAAAACATCAGTTAATTCTAATGAATCAAGCTCTATTTTGCGCCGCTTCTCTGGCTGTGCCAAATTATGTTACAGATTTCTTTGGAAGTTTCTGAAAAGAATGGCATGATAAATGCCATCCTTTGTCAGAAAAAAAGGGTAGAATGATGTTAATATATTATATTTTGTGCAAATGTATTAGATCAATTAGACATCTGGGTTACTGAGTGCTCTTTCTAACTCAACACAGCCACAAACATTAGCGCAAAAGTCTGAATGGCCTAAAATAAACAAACAAACAAAGACAGTAGGACCCTATGGATGCTGTTTTTATGAGCGTGTTTTCTTCTTTTGAGTTTTTTTTTTTTTTTCTCTCCTAGACACACCTTTTTGCCGGTTTTGATTTTGGTTTCTTCAGAATAATTCTGTGGCTCACATTTTGTATTTTATTTAAGGTTTTACTTTTATTGTTGAACTTGTGACTTTATTTGAAGTCTAAGGTTGTAGAACTTCATATGGCCCCATGAATCTAAGCAGAAAACATTTTTTACTTTTTTTTAAAATTTTATTTTGGTTTATTTTGTTTTAAGTTCAGCTTAGTTCATTCAGTGTGCTTCATATGCGGTGGCAGAGTGGTTAGCACAGCGGCAGCACAGCAACTCACCCTTGGCCGGGGGATCCTGGATTCGATCCCATAATATAATCCATCAAGGTATGTATCACAACCTAATTTACCTTTTTCAATGTACTTAATAATCTTATAATTCTACACATTTTTTAATCAATTTCAAGGAATCACATATTTTCATTGTATCAGGACAGTAATCTCACAGACTGACACCCAAAGCAGAGAAACAGTGACATTTTATATTAGTGCTAGTATTAATTTCCATGTGGATGATATAAGAACAGAATATACGTGTCAGGAATCTTTTTCTCCTTTGTACTTTTTTTAGGGGCAAACAATGGGCTGCAATGCCTGTAGCTGCAACCACACCCCAAAAATTAGCACAAGCTGTTTAGAATGTCTGAAATTTTGCTGTTATGACAGGAGCACACCTACTTGCAGTACCCTCGCCCAAAGGCAGATGATTTTGAAGGTTAAAAATTAATACACGTCTCCTATGCAGTTCCTATGTTCGGGCCTGTTTATATTCCTGCCAAGGCACAGTATGATTGTTGTACTAACTCTATTTTTCTGGGTACATACAGGAAGGTGGAATTGGGAGAAATACCTCTAATTTATTATCATATATGGACCACACCTTACATCAGTTACTGGCAATAATAACTAAGCAGTGGGGGGAGCAAGCGCACTACCTTGGAATACTGGATTTTTCTTGGTTTGTCGCCTCAAGTTGACATAATGTGGTTGTGTGGCTGTTGTATACTCAGCCTTGCCTACAGACTGGGCAGGCCGGCGTGCACCCATAATTCCAGCAGATCATTCTTCTGTTGTAACTGTAACACTGGAGAGATCTTAAGACCCACATGAACACAGTCTGGGAAGGTAATGTGCCTTTGGATCAGTAGTTATGGAATGACACCCAAAAGGTAGGAAGTGCCCTGGTAAATACACTCAATTTCACAACAGCACTTCATTTCGTGGATACAGACCTGATACCAAGCGTGTCTGTCCAGGGTGGATGTCCTGGCTGTCGGCCTTGTGTGTGTGTGTGGCACCCGCAGCGAATACCCTGGAGCGGTTGGAGCCACAGAGTGAGAGTGGCATTCATGGGAGAAGGGATTCTGCAGCAGGAGAGCACCCAAGGGCTTGCGCCATAATCTGTCCGGTCTCCCTTTTTCCCAAATTGTATCAAAAGGCTTCGGGGTCCAGACAGAGGACTCTCGGGGTCCAGATCCGGACTGGAGTCTGCTAGTTGGTGACCCCTGTTCCAGAATATTCCTTTTATAAGTTCGATAACCTAGCATCTTCGAATTCCTTCCAGAACTTCAAATACATTTATCTTTTCATTAATCTCCATTCCTTTTCAGAGTAACACAAATTTTCCTTTAAATTAACTAATTTTTCATCATTTTCTTCATAAAATTGCATCCATTTTCCCCCAACCATTCTGCTTTACAGCTATTTTATGTTTTTTTCATTTTCCAATACAGTGCCAGTGTAAGCTATGTTTTTCTTTGGTTCCACAAATGTTCAATAATACACGTTATGCTCAGTAGTCCATTAACAATTTAATGTGCTCATGATACAGGTTGAATTCTATGACACGGTGGTGGCATCAGCCATCACTTTTGGAGTGGTCTGCTGGGACAGTGGCATTACGGCAGCCGATAGGAAGAGACTGAACAAACTGATCAAGAAAGCTAGCTCTGTCCTGGGGCAGCGCCTTGACCCAGTGGAGGAGATAGGAGAGAGAAGGACGGTGGCTAAACTGTCATCTCTGCTGGAGGCCGAGTTCCACCCTATGCAGGACATACTGAATGCACTGAGGAGCTCATTTAGCAGCAGACTACATCATCCTAGGTGCACAACCGAGAGGTTTCGCAGGTCCTTCCTACCAACGGCTGTCAGACTGTACAACCTAAGCAGGGCTGCTCGCAGAGATAGCAAAAAGACGTGACAACCTAATAGTTTTTGAATGCAAAAGACGCAATAGACTTATACAATGGTCCCCTCCGGCATACAACTATGATAATACCGGTCGCTATGGAGGGTGAGAATATGTATGGGTACATAATCGTACCATGTAGGATAACTAAGTAGACGGTTGTGCTGTTTCATCCCATCTAGCAACAATGCTCCGCACTGTGTGTGTTTATATATTTACATATTTATTTCATCTAGCTACAGTGCTCCCCACTGTGTGTTTATATATCTACATATTATTCCATCTAGCTACAATGCTCCGCACTGTGTGTTTATATACCAGGGGTGGGCAATCATGTGCCATGGAGGGCCATTCCACTGCAGTTTTTCTGTTCCACCCAGTGTCTTCAGCAGGTGTTTGCTCTGATCAGCTTCAAGGATCACTAATAATTGAAAACACCTGCTGAAGACACTGGGTGGAACAGAAAATCTGCACTGGAATGGCCCTCACTGCCCACCCCTGTTATATACTCATATATTTATTCCATCCAGCTACAATGCTCCGCACTGTGTGTCTATATATATATATATATATATACTATATATATATATATATATATATATATATATATATATATATATATATATATATATATATATATTAATATGTACATATGTATACTAGCTGCTCTTGTTTTTTCTTGCCTTCTGATTGCTGCTCTGAGTGTTGCCATCCCTGTGCTGTTGCAATCCTGGAATTTCCCCATTGTGGGACTAATAAAGGCTTATCTTATCTTATTCACTGTCTTACAGTCATCTGAATGTGTTCATCTATCCTGAAATTTCTTATTAAACTGTTAAAAAGGCATATTAGCGTTATTGTTTAATTTCACATCCAGCTTCTTGATTAAAAGCAGAAAGAACTCATAGAACTCACTGGTGCAATATTGAATTATTAATGAAATTATCCATTCTTTCTGGACTGGTGCCCCCAAACGCGTTTATGTGTGCTAGTAAGGAATAGAATTCTTCATTCTCACTCACATATATATTCATTAATATTTGTACCCACATGAAATATGAAATGTCCACATGTTCTCAAAAGTCCCATCAACAGAAAAATGTTTCAACAAAAGTTTGGTTGAAACTCTCTCCTCCTCTTTGTTTCCTCTCATCTTCTCCCACTTGTATAAATGGGACAGAGTTGCGACTGTTAGCGATGACATAAAATTAAACCTGGAATGGATTTTATTGTTACATTTAAGGGGGCTATTTCTTTGCAGTCACACTAATTATGCGGACAAATAAATACTGTAAGTCTTTGTCTTGAATGGTATTGATTTAAAAGCCCAAGTGCATTTTTTTCCGAGACCAAGACAAGCCCAAGTAAAATGACTCAGACTGAGACCTTGAAAATGTGGACTCAAGACCAAAACTAATCTTGAGTACAAGTCCACTAATTTCCCCACCATCCCAAACTTGACTGAATGATGAAAAAAAGTTGTGATTTAGCTTCATATTTATTATATTAGAGTGCATAATAAAAATGCCCCATTAGAGGGTTCATGTCAGACTTCTATTTTGTGTATTTTTATTCATTTTTCAGGCAGTCAGCAAATTATGGGATATGTCAATGCATATGCATCTTTTTGACTTTGTTTCCTTTCAGGTGCCATTTCAGGTCATACCATATATTTTTCTTTTTTCCTTTGTACCACAAACCAGTGACTAAATGAATCAGCCCAAACATACAGTAAAAGCATAAAGGTGGAACTCAACCCTGCAATATGGTACATAGATAATTGGAGAGCTCCATTTTGGTGACAAAAGGTTTCCTGTCTCAGCAGGGTCAGAGAGATCATTACAATGTAAGCATCCATTATATAAAGTCCTTTTTCTCTTTCTGTTAGATTAATAGAGAAATGTTTGCTGAGCTGCACAATGCATGATGCCATGGATATTTACTCCAGGGAAAGATAAAATGTAATGGACTGCAACTCAGCTTAGCGACCAGATGTAGAGCCCTTGCTGAGGGTGACTCACTCCTATGCAGTGCTCCCTACTGCCGCTTCCTGCATTGCTTGTCCTTTCCTCTCCACTTTGTCTGCCACCACTACTATTGCTGCTTCCACCTTTCGGACTGCTATATTCGTGACTGTGCCCATTGATGTGGAAAAAGCCATCATCTGGGCCAGTAGATCTGGAAATAGAGTACTCGTCGAGGTTGGTCAGAGACAAGCCTTGTACTGTGCAGCTCACCCAGCCAAGTGTGCAGGGGGCAATGAGATCCAGCTTGGGAGAGCTGGGGGTCGCTGCTGGCAATTTTCTTGACATTCACTCCGGGGCCTGAAGTGTTCCAAAGCTAAGACAACACTTCCCCTTACTGAAGGATGCTCAGGCCTTTGGGTATCCATATTGCCCCTGCGCTGTGAGACATGTTCAGAAACACTTTGTGCTATTTTTTTTTCCTAAAAATTTGAATTGCTAAATGGTTACCCAGAATGGAAGCTCCAGGCATAAATCAATAATGCTGGCTAGATGTAGGGCAGCTAGCCAATTAGGTCAACTGGGGGCTTTTGACATATAAAAGTATAGAACTTGTAAGGATACAGGATAAAGGAGTAGAGGTGTTTATGGTTACTGCGTTCAAGGTGATGACTTCTGATGAAATTCACAATAATCAATATTAAATCAATATTCTTAGAAGATAGTTTTTGTGTGTGCGTGTGTTTGTGTTGCTTCCAGGTCAGACGAGAAAAGAGCGTAGAGGGCAGAGGGCAGGAAGAGGGGCATGCAGAAATGTTTTCATGAGCTGAGACTTGAATCAGCGATCTTCTGCGTGAGGGCCACAACCCCACATGGTTTGCTGACATCACGCTGTCATCTGGGCACATAGTTTGCTGCTGTTTGATCTGAACAATTCTTCATCACAATAACAGACACACTTTACTCCCTGAAGCAAAATGGCACACTCCACATCTGTCCTGTGAAGAAGAAGGGCCTGACTAAAGAGCAACACATAACTTGCCCGGCTTTAGACCACAAGACAACAGGACTCCCCACTACAGTGACATTCTTAGCATGTTAATGGGTTCTCTGTTTCTTACTAGGGCGACAAATGCTAATTATATGTAATTCAGTATGGTATTACCCAGACATTCATTACATTTTTTTTTATAATTATTGAAAATGTTTTAGCCCAAGAGATGTATGGGATCACTGCACTTGGCTCACTGTGGTGTGAACCAGCCTGTCTTCCATCCCACTCCAAAATGGCCCTTAGGCCCATATTGTGGCATAGTTAATGGAGTGTGCCTACATGAATTATTAACAGTGCTTATATTTCCTTTATGCTTTACATTCTATCGATATTCAACCCTTTGTATACCCATGGGTAAGTGGGTGAATTTTTACACATCAGGATGAATTGCCCTTTGCACATACAGTACATGCTGGTCCCATTCAGATAAATAGCTCTTATTATATGAGCTCAGCAGACTGTGTTGAATAAAACATCTGACTTTTGGAAAATAATGTTGAACAGGAAAAAAAATCCTACCCACAGTAAATAGTCAAAACATCTGAACTAAAGTGCTGGAGATGGGTATAAATTGTGACAATGCACCACACTCCTTTAGTTTTACACAGCAGGGACACCTTGAGGTGTACATTATTAAAGCATACTTGGATTTATAACATGCTCGTATTCTATGGGGAGTAATCCAAGAGGTAAAATCAATGGCCAAGGGAGAAAAAAACGGAAAGGGGACTTACACACCCTATAAAGCATCTCCTGTATAGCCTGTAAGTGCTTGTAAACCTTTTTGAGGTTGCTGGGCCTAGCAAGATAACTCTGGTGAGATTCACATTAACAAAAGATAAAATGAGGATAAGCATGCCACTAGAATTTTTACAATGGACATACACTAGGGGAATCATAAGGGAAGTGCGCTTTCCTGTTATGGTCTAGATCTGAATTTTTGCTTACTCTTGATTAGGGTTGATCATCTTTGTGGGTCAACTACTTATTGTATGTGTGTGTGTGTTTAAAAGATATAGAGACTCCATAGCAGATGACAACTTATTTACTGCATAGAAAATGAGGGAGAGAAAACCCTTTAAGCCATTTCATGTTAACAGTCTGCTTGTAAACAATCATGAATTAAGGCCTTTCTAAGACAGTCAGAGGCCAGTGTATTGATTAGGTAATGAATGGAAGAGCAGTGCATGGGTTTCTTTTCTTTTTCTTCTTTTTTTCCAGTAGAAATTTACATTAACAATGTCCTTTTTTATATTTACATCAGATATATACAGTATCATGTACTTATTCAAATAACTGTATCTGTGACAGCAAGCTGATACATAGGATCCATTCAGTTCTCTATTATTAATTCTTAGGGTGCTTTCACACCTACAGGCTTTAGTTCGTTTCAGTCGAACTCGAGTTAGTTTTCTCCATTAGCGCAGTTCATTTTGTCTGGTGAGAACATGGTAATTGCACTCAGGTGCGCACCAAAACAACAGTACTGAGTCCCCCGAAAAGAGGTGGTCTCAATTCAAATCAACTGGCGAACTCTGGTGCGGTCCTCCAGGTGAGAAAGGGACCGCACTATAACAGGATCAGCAGCAAACAGTAAAACATTTTTTGCCATTGTACATGTGGCTGAGCATGCCATGGCTCTGGAGGATTAATGAGCACCATCTCCTGTACTGTCTTGATATGCATCATGGCCGAATCCAATGCATTAACGTGTTATTTTCCATCCATAGCCGTGGTTCATTTTCAAACTGTACAATTTGCTGAAAGTGGTATATGCATGTAATGTAAAAATGATAACCAGGGCTATGAAAATTCCCCGTAGATCATGCTTCATTGTATTATTTTCTCCCCAGAAATGCATAAATGTACAGTAGTCGTCCTATTTCCTGTATTTACCTTTCCTGTTCTCGCGGCAAAAAAATCTGACCAATTAGAACAGAGAATGTTCTGACGTAGGTGTCACGGGATTTAACGTGATGCAATTTGGTCCGCTTGAATTTTGGCCTGTGTGAAAGGGAACTGAACCAAGGAGAAAATGATACAAAGTAACAAACCGATCAACTGATTTGGACAAAAGTAAACTAATTTAGGTGTGAAAGCACCCTTATTCTTCATGTATTGAAGTTTCACATGTAGATAACTAACTACACTCAGAGGGCCAGCATACTGTATTTCATTTTTGCAGCACCAAGAAAAACTATTTACAATAGACTGGGACTTGTGATCTCAAAAGGAATATGGGTTGACATTAAAATGTCAGGTAGGACAGTCTTGGTCAGGGTTATAAGCACAGTAAATAGTACTCAACTTTAAAAGCAATTTTAATTACTGTATATTTCTGTCCTTTCCTTTGTTGGTGAGCCTTTATAGCTGATACGCTTCTTCAAACAAAAGCTTGTACTAAAAAAAAATGTTTTTAAAAAAGTTTCAACTTAAGAAAATTGTTGTTTGGGTTACCTCCACCAAGGAAGTAATGTTGTTGACATTTGTCTACTACTGGATGGATTTGAATGAAATTTTCACCAGAGTTAGCCCGTGGCCAAATGATGAACCCATTAGATTTTGGAGGTGACCCAAGAGCACATACATCCACCAAGGCTCTTGTTTGTTTTTCTGAACAAAGATTACACAAAAACTACTGGATGGATTTGGATGACATTTTAACCAGAGGTGGCGCTTGGGCTATGGATGAACCCATTATACTTTGGAGGTGAACTGTGAGCACATATCTCCACCAAGGCTCTATCTTGCAATGTACAGATAGAGGGTAGTATGGATGGGCAGACAGATGAAGGGAGGGAAAGGCAATGGGTGAAGCCTTGGCAGAGGTATGCTCTCTCTGAGTGCCCTCTACTTTTAGCTGCTATAACAGTTTCACCCTGCAGGTTAACCCATCTGCCATCCTCTAGTACTGATACACTGCTTACTTTATGTTATGAGCTATGAATGAGCAGATAGAAGAAGCCAAAAGCAGTGCAGCAGGCTCCCCTTTTTATGTAAATAGTAAACCATTTGGGAACCATGCATGCACATGCTCACAGCCTTGCAAAGGCAGGACAGGTGTGAGTCTGCTCTGGCTGATCATCTTTTAGACAAACCACCACATACTGACCCCAGGTGGAACTGAAAAAAATTAACAAGATTAACTGAACAAATTGTCCACGATCTAACCATAATTGGATGTCAAAAGAGTTGATGACAACAAAATGTACAGTTAGTTAAAATGTCCCTGTCAGCATCTGCTTCACCATTATTCCTATATTTTATTTTCCTATGTAATAGAGAAAATGTAAATTGTAAGAGTTGTGAATGTGACTGACATAACCTCTTCACATGTTTCTTCTGTACGGGGAAATGCTGCCATGGGGAGTAGAGATAGTAAACCAAACTTACAGTAAATGACCTTAACTCATTCTAAGTGTATCGGTATTTGTTATATTTCTGTTTACAAAGTTAGAATCAAGCCTCTTTTATACTTAAAAGGAACATTTTCATTTGATCCCATAATTTTGATCATTTGACTAATGTGATCACTAGTCATCAAAAATTGTGCAATTGTACATTTTTTAGGTGAGACTGGGCTGGAAAAATTACATGCATTTGTATTTCACACTGGTGGATTGTAACCATGTTGTAAGTAGAGCTTCAAAATGCAAAAAGACGAAGTAGGAACATGAGACGGAAAATAGAGAGTAGGCAATTTATTGAAAACTGCATTTAAATTCAAACAGGCTGTTCATCAGTTGATCAAAAGTTTAAGACCAAAGCCCCCAAAAAATCAAAAACAGAAATAAAAGTTTCAAAAAAGGACCCAGTAATGAGGAACCCCACTGTTCCTGTTGATTACTTCAAAAAAATCATTCAGGCATGCTTGATGCAAGCAAGGCACTGAACCCCGAGTTGCTCCTGGTGGGTTACTCCAGCAATTTGCACGGTGGCTCTGCCACCAATCACTGTGTGAATGTGTGTGTGACTGGGTAGGTAGCCAAATCTGTAAAGCACTTTGGTCATCCAGGAACTTAAGTGACAACCATTTACCACCCATCCCCAAACATTCTCAATGGGATTTAGATCAGGAGAACATGCAGGATGGTCCAAAAGAGCTGAGCCGGAGGATCCAGTGGGCTATCCGTGAAGACACGGGCCAATCCTCAACCCAAATTAAGGCCCTTACTGATGTTTACTGCTCCCCAGTAACCAAAAGACGACAATGTGGTGACATTAGTTGTTGGTCTCACACACAAATTGATCTTTTAATGTGAAGGCGGAGTTTTAATGTGAAGGCAGAGTTTTTCCGTTTTGGACGGAGATAAAAGGAGGAAGTGGAAAAATGTAAATAAAGTTTTTTCAGGCAGACTTACGCGTTTTCAGTCTGTTTTTCTGCAACTTCCACATTGGTGACCCCGACGTTTGAAGAATGTCTGTTCAGGCGACCTCTTCTGATATTGCCGCCATGGCATTTGTATCCGCCATGGCTCCCGCACCGGCTGTTTTTGCGGCTACCATTAAATTACCGGACTTTTGGCAGCACGACCCGAAGCTCTGGTTTCAGCATGTTGAGGCTCAGTTCCATTTGCGCGGAGTGGCCACAGATGACAAGAAGTATTTCTATGTTGTCGCAGCTTTGGATTCTGCCACTACTCGTCGTTCGATGGGACTGCTCCGGGACCCGCCTCACGCTGACAGGTACGTCACTCTGAAGACGGCTCTTCTGCAGCTGTACCAGCTTTCTGATATAGAGCGAGCTGCTCGTCTTCTGTCTATGACTGGTTTGGGGGACAGCACACTAATGACGCGCGAAGGGCCGCTTTCATAGTCTGATGAAACCGCTCGCATAGCCCATTAGCTTGTGGATGGTATGCTGTGGTCCGATGGAGTTTAACCCCCAAACTACCATCTACTTCATTCCAAAGTGTGGAGGTAAATTGCGGGCCCCTGTCAGAGGTAACGTCCAAGGGGAAACCAAAACGGGACACCCAAGAGGAGATAAATGCCCGGGCAACATCAGACGCTGTAGTTGATGCCAGGGGAACTGCCTCCAGCCACCGCGTAGTCCGGTCCACCATAGTGAAGAGGTGAGTATAACCACAAGATGGAGGAAGAGGTCCGACCAGGTCCACCTGAACATGATCAAAACGTCGCTCCGGAATCCAAAAAGGCCCCAATGGAGCCTTTATGTGGCGCTGCACCTTAGCACGCTGGCACGCCACACAGGTTGTCGTCCAAGTCTTCACATCCTTTCTGAGACCCGGCCATACACAAAAAAACGTCTTCAAAGGCCAGGTCTTGCTCATTTGAATTTTGCAAGAAAGCACCAAATGTAACATTGAAAAGTGGAAGAAAGTTTTTTTCTCCGAAGAGAAAATATTAAACCTTGATGGTCCTGATAGTTTCCATCATGACCAGCATGACAAGGAGATCCCACTGGATATGTTTTCTACACGGCACAGTGGACGAAGTTCTATCATGATATGGGGTGCTTTTTCCTTCAATGGAACAATGGTGCTGCAGGTTCTGTGGGGGCGTCAAACGGCGGCTGGCTATGTGGAGATGTTGCAGTGGACATCCCTCTTGACTGAGGATCCTCATCTGTGTGCTATGGCCCCATCTTCCAACAGGACAACACTGCAGTTCACAATGCCTCACTGACAAAGGACTTCTTGAAGGAGAGTAACGTTGCTCTGTTGGACCATCCTGCATGTTCCTCTGATCTAAATCCCACTGAGAACATTTGGGGATGGATGGCAAGGGATGTTTACAAAAACGAATGTCAGTTCCAGACCGTGGGCAACATTCCCAAAAGCCTCCTGGAAACACTTGCATTAAGCATACCTAAATGAATTTTTGAAGTGATCAACAAGAATAGTGGGGCCACTCACTGCTGAGTCCTTTTCTGACACTTTTAGTCCTGTTTTTTTTTTTTTTTTTTTGGACTATGGTTTTAAACCTTTGATCAGCTGATGAACAGTCTGTTTTAGTTCAAATGCAGTTTTCAATAAAATACCTACTCTCTATTTTTGTCTCTTGCTCCTGCTTCTTATTTTTACATTTTGAAGTCCAACTTACAACCTGTATACAATCTACTAGCATGAAATGCGAATACTTGCAATTTTTCCCCTGGTCATAAGATCTTGATCAGGAGTGTAATATTCTAAATTTTCTGATAATAGTAGTGTTTTCCCCCATGCAATATTGTGATTGCAGTTATTTCTGTACTAACCAGGGTAGACATAATGAGAAAAGCATGCTAAATATTCACATTTTAACAGCAACTCCCAAATGTTGAATGTATGAAAATGTATGAGATTAAAATAAGCTAAAGCAATTCTGGCTCTCCAGAGCTCTCTCAACCTCCTGTGGATCTCTCCTCTGTTGCTCTTTTTATTTATTTCCCAATTTCTTCTGTCTCTCTGTCCCACTCTTACCCTTTCAATTTGCTTTTCCCAACAGCCTACACACTGTACTGTCATTCAATATATACATTTTTTTTCTGATTCAGTCAGCTTGTGTCACCTAAGTGTTCTGGACACACAGGTCCCTTGTCTTTTTAGCCTCTGTAGGTCCCTGTTTGACTATATCTAATCTATAGGAGACAGATATCTAGGGACAATTTAGAACAACCAATTAACCTAACATGCATGCCTTTGGATTGTGGGAAGAAACCGGAGCCCCCAGAGTAAACCCACGCAGCACAGGGAGAACATGCAAACTCCACACAGAAAGGTTCCAACCCCTGCCAGCCTGGGGATTCGAACCTGGAGCCTTCTAGCTGTAAGGCAACAGTGCTAACCACTGCACCACCGTGCTATGAAAATGAATTTCTATGGACTTGTAATAGACTACCCATTTCTTTACATAAGGTCTCTCCCTACCATAACAGGCTTGATTGCTCTCTAGAAGCACATTGTTTTTTGCGAAAGATCACTTCTTTCATTCTCATCAGTTTTAACACTACTTCCATACAGACACGAGCTATTTAAAAAGACTTTTGTTTTTCTCTAGGCACGCATATACAAATATATAAATGTTTCATCCACCGTTTGGTTTACAGGTTATCACATAAAAGGCCCCATTCTTGCAAGAAACCCTCTAAAGAACCTGTGCAGTATCTTTTATTTGCAAGAAAATTGTTTTCTTTTCTGGTGTCTATGTAATTGTACTTTGAGAATCATTTATATTAGTTCCATTTGACTTTTTGAAAGTTGTTTGGTGCTTTTCTGGGGAATTTAACTTAATAAATTACAATTTAACTTAATAAATGTCCCAGAAAACTGCAGTTTTGGAAACAAAATCATTTCATTAAAGGTCAGGAGCACTAGATATTTTGCTCAGTGCTTAATCATGGTGATCTAACATATGGTCTGGCTTGTTCTTGTACACAAAACGTCTTAATTTCATGCTTGCGCTCACATTCTTGTAAATGCATAGCATCATCTATCAGTTCACATCTACATAGCAGAAGAAAAAAAGATATTCGTCCATGTTTTTAAAATGGTATCAGGTCTGTTCTTCACTGGGCCATTCCACCCATGCAGTCCAAAACATTAAAAAAAATTCCACAGAACATTTGAAGTTTTGAATTGTACACATGTGCAGTTAAATAGATGTACTATAAGCTATCTGCTGAAAAAAGTTCTGGAAAGATCTGCTGTTGGAGTCTTTCACTGTTACTGGGATCCTTCTTGTAGAGGCCACATACTGTGGTCATTTTGGTGGTGGTGGGTAAAGATACAATGTTAGCTGTGCACAAACCACTACCAAAAAAAACAAAAACAAAAACACAGTATGTAGCATCTCCAAGAAGGATCGTGAAGGACTTCAAGATAGCCACACATTTTATACAATAAAAAATATATACCACCTTATCATGGTGAAGGGGATTGGGCACTCTAACAATCCCAGGAGCTACAGTAGTGTATGCTGTTGAGCAGGGGTGTCAAATTCATTCCATGGAGGGCCAAGACCCTGCATGTTTTACTTCCACCCGGTTTCTTCAGCAGGTGTTTTCACTGATCAGCAATCAATGGGAAGAAATTCAGTGAAATCACCTGTTGAAGACACTAGGTGGAGGTAAAACCTGCAGAGTCTTGGCCCTCCATGGAATGTGTTTGAGACCCATGTTGTTGAGTATCATAAATCTGGCAGCACGACTCAAATGCACGATTCAAACAGCAGGATAAGTTTGGCACTTTTAGGCCACTCCACCAAATGTGTTTTTTGTCACCCGACCGCACTGAATGTCTTTTTTCAGTGCTTGCACACTGTGCTCTGGAAGAAAAATGTCTGTGCCCTGTATCCTAGCAACAGCTTGTCACTCACAGCTAACCACTTACACTTTTCCTGTTGTCAGACTTTCTACTTATTTTTTAACAGCAGTCTCTAAATGACAATGGACAGGAAACGTATTCTGGCATTGGTAGCAGCTCTGGATGCAAAATATGATGACACAGAAAAGAAAACAGGCGTCTGGGTACAGACATCAACCAGACTTGTACAGGAGAACCGGACACCAAACTTGTACCAGAGGTCTGCCTTGATGGTGCCCATTTCAAGGAGTATTTTACATTGACTAGGAGTCAGTCTGAACTGGTTTTGGAGAAGATCGGCCCGTCATTTTCTCAGATGAAGAATAATTACAGAGAGGCCATTTGAGGTGAGAAGTCTATGGTCAAAATTTCGTTTATTTTTACATCTTTTTTCGTGAAACTCATGCTGAGATATCCTCAACACATGGTGTCCTAAACTTATAAATGACTGTTGGTAAATGATCACATGTCACGTTGGAGGTACAGTGGGGAAAACAAATATTGAACACATTAACATTTTTCTCATTAAACATATTTCTGATGGAGCCATTGGCCTGAGATTTTCACCAGATATCAGTAACAACACAAGTAATCCATACATACAAAGAAATCAAGGCAACTGTGTTCACAAAAAAAGTTATATTTTATAAAGTGTAATGACACGGGGAATAAGTATTGAACACACTTGGTGAAATTCATTTAATATTTAGTAGAAAAGCCTTTGTTGGTAAAAAAAAAAAAAAGCTTCCAGACACCTCCTGTATGGAAAAACTAGGTGCAGGCATTGCTCAGGAGTGATTTTAGTCCATTCTTCCACACAGACTGTCAAATCTTGAAGGTTCCATGGGTGTCCTCTATGAATTCTGATCTTCAGTTCTTTCCATAGATTTTCAACTGGATTCAGGTCAGGTGACTGACTGGGCCATTCTAGCAGCTTTATTTTTCTTCTCTGGAGCCAGTTGAGAGTTTCCATGGCTGTGTGTCTGGGATCATTGTCTTGCTGAAATGTCCAGCCTTGTTTCAGCTTCAGCATCTTGGCAGATGGCAACAGGTTCTTATCAAGGATGTCTCTGTACATTTTTCAGTTCCTCTTTCCTTCAATTATAAGACTCTAAGCTCAGTCATGGAGTTCCACAGGGATATGTGTTAGGCCCTGCTCTTTTTAGTTACCTCTGCCAAGGAGGTTATGTGATCATCGGCGTTGGTTTGTCTGTTTGTTTGTCTGTTAGCAAGATAACTCAAAAAGTTATGGACGGATTTTCATGAAATTTTCACAGATTGTCAGAAATGGGTATCCTACAGATGATTAGATTTTGGTGGTGATCCGGATCACCGTCCAGAAGAAAACTGCCATTACGCAAAATGCCATTTTTGTCAATAACTACTGAACCACTAATCCTATCATTGTGAATCCAATTGCTAGTCATATGTTTTCATGGTCAAGGAATCTGAAAACGTACACACAAACACTGTATGGGGGGGAACTGTGGCGCTAAACCGCCATTACGGAAAATGCCATTTTCGTCAATAACTACTGAACCACTAATCCTATCATTGTGAATCCAATTGCTAGTCATATGTTTTCATGGTCAAGGAATCTGAAAACGTACACACAAACACTGTATGGGGGGAACTGTGGCGTTTGGCAGAGGTCTGCGCTGTCCGAGTGCTTTTCTAGTTTATATATGCTTCCTTTAGGCAACATCATTAGAAAGCACTGTATACATTTTCATTGTTACGCAGATGACACACAATTATACCTGTCAGTGAAGACTGAAGATGGTAATCAATTAGCCAAGTTAGATGCCTGTTTAAGGAAATCAAAGCTTGGATGACTTGTAATTTTCTGCTATTAAAACCAGATAAGACTGAAGTCATTCTTGTTGGTCCAAAAAACCTTAGAAATACCTTTCCAAATCAAACTCTTAATTTGGATGCGGCTACTCTTTCTCTGAATAGTTCTGTGAGAAACCTTGGAGTTATTTTTGATCAAGATCTGTTATTTAATTCACATATTAAATTTGTTTCTAAGACTGCCTTCTATCATCTGCGTAATATTGCCAAGATTGGGAGCATCTTGTCTCTGAGTGATGCTGAGAAACTGATCCATGCTTTTGTTAGCTCTAGATTAGATTATTGTAACTCGTTATTATCAGGTTGTCCTGAAATATCTTTAAAAAGTCTTCAATTGATCCAAAAAAGCTGCTGCAAGAGTTTTAACAGGTACTAGAAAGAGAGATCTTATCTCTCCGGTTCTGGCCTCCCTTCATTGGCTTCCCATAGAGTTTAGAATTAAGTTTAAAATCCTTCTTCTCACTTACAAAGCTCTTAATAATCAGGCCTCCCTTTATATTAAAGATCTGATATTACCCTATCATCCTAACAGAGCACTACGCTCCCAAAATGCTGGATTACTTGTAATACCTAGAATCTCCAAAAGTACAATGGGAGGCAGAGCCTTCAGCTATCAAGCTCCTTTCCTGTGGAACCAGTTACCAATCTGGGTTTGGGAGTCAGACTCGATCTCTGTTTTTAAGAATAGGTTAAAAACCTTCCTCTTCAATATAGCCTACGATTAGGGAGGGATCTTGTGTCTCTTAACCCTCCCTTTGTTTTGCTGTTAATAGATTTAGACTGCCGGGTGACCTCCAATAATGTACTTGGTTTCTCTCCTTTAATGTTTGCTCTCTTTATGTCTGTTCTTTTCATCTTCTCTATCCCCTCACCCCCCACCCAGTCGCAGCAGATGACTGCCCCTCCCTGAGCCTGGTTCTGCTAGAGGTTTCTTCCTGTTTAAAGGGAGTTTTTCCTCTCCACCATCGCCAAGTGCTTGCTCACAGGGGATTGCCTGATTGCTGGGGTTTTTCTGCAATTGTGGGGTTTCCCCTATATTTGAAAGTGCTCTGAGATGACTATTGTTGTAATATGGTGCTATATAAATAAAGTTGAAGTTGAAAGTTGAAAGTCTGCCTGTATCATGTGCTGAAAAACACCGCCACACCATGATGGGATGTGCAGTGTCATTTCTCCTCCAAACATGCTGTGTGTTGTGCCATCCAGAAAGTTCGATTTTGGTCTCATCTGCAGACTATATTCTCCCATTATTTTAATGGTTTGCCCAAATGTTGTGCAGTAAACTTTAAACAAGCTCAACATGCTTTTTCTTCAGCAATGGAGTCTTGTGAGGTGAACGGGCATAGAGCCCATGTCTGTTGAGTGCATTACTTATTGTTTTCTTTGAAACAGCAGTACTTTCTAACTCCAGGTCTTTCTGGAGCTCTCCACAAGTGGTCTTGGGCTGTTGGATAACTCTTGTGATAATTCTCATCACTCCTGTTAGTGAGGAGCTCCTGGTCATGGCCAATTTATGGTAAAATGATGTTCTTTCCACTACCAAATGATGGCTCCAGCAGTGCTCACTGGAACATTTAGCAGTTTAGAAATGCACTTGTAACCAATGCCATCATTATGTTTAGCAACAATAAGGTTGCAAAGGTCTAGAGAGAGCTCTTTGCTTCTACCCATCATGAGTTTTTTTGTGGTGTGACAATCTGATATTCACAGACCTTTTGAAAGGCTATCAGTCAGGACTTAACCAGCTGAAATTAATTTGCACTGATGGGGGATGGGATGGCTTCCTAAATTCTGATACATTTCAGCTGGTTTCTTTGCTTTCTATACCTTTTTGCACTGCTTTTTCTTCATGTGTTCAATACGTATTCCCTGTGTTATTCCACTTTATTAAAAATAACTAGCTTTGTGAACACAGTTGCCTTTATTTCTTTGAATGTATGGATGTCTTGGGTTGTCACTGATATCTGGTGAAAATCTCAGGTCAATGGCTCCATTGGAAACATGTTTAATGAGAAAAATGATGACGTGTTCAATACTTAATTCCCCCACTGTATTTCCATTTTATTTATTTTTTTGCCGTTATCAACTACAAATTCACATAATATCCACTACCTACTGCAACAAACTTGTAGGAAATATGACTGTGACAAAGGCACAAACACTCACCTGGCACGCCGACAGATGTGGACACATTCCTCTAAGTGTTTGCTTTCAAATTTTGATCATGATGTCCCTTTAGTGTCAGATCAAAGAGTACTGGGTTGTTTGATGCAGCAAAGTTTAGCCCATTCCCCGTCATCCTACCATTCTCGTCTTCCTGTACCGGCATCCTATTTCCTGCCCTTCCTTAATTATGATTGGGTGCTTCAAAAGGTCTGACATTGACGAGTTCATCTGTAGTCTGAAAAATTTAACTTTTTTCAGCCCTGAGCGCCACGACAAAAAGTAACCACCGCCGAAAGCGTTTCAGTGCCGAGGGCACTCAGCACTGTGGACGCTGGACTACATAGAGAATGAATAGAAAATAGTCGCCCACACCGGAAAAAATGCATTTGGTGGACACGCCACCTTATTGGCAGATTAGGAGAGCACTGGTGAAGCCAAACAAGGCAAAAATGTAGGATGGCAAAAACTAAGAAAAGCTTTACTCTAGGGAGAAATAACAAAGGTTGGTGCACTTGCTACAAAGAGCAAAGACAAACTGGTGAGGAGTGAAGGAAAATCATGGACTAAGGGTACATTCAGACGGCCACTGTTTGGTCCGGACCAAAGGACCAGACAGTGGCTTCTGTGGATAGCTCAGTTCGTTTGGTGTAGTCTGAACATGGGTTGGAACTCTGGTGCACACCAAACTAGCAAAGTCTGGACGCCTGAAAACGAGGGTCTTAGTTCTCTTGCAAATGAAGTCTGGTGTGCTCAGCTTGCAGTATGACTCCAAATGGAGTATCCAGTGGACCAGTGGAAGTGCCCCTCGGTGTCATTTAATTGCCCCTCGGGGCAGAGAGGAGAGACCCACACGCTGGACTGCAGTTTGTGAAATTTATTAATAAAAAAACCAAAAAGTCCAAACAGTGTGCCAACACAAAGACCCAAAAGTGCACAAAGCAAAACTTACGAGCAACCAGGAGAAAACAGGATACAAACATCAGAACGGAACAGGGTTCAGACGTAAATGAATCTTGAGACACCAGCACAAGGAAAAGAAATAACTGCCCTTAAATAGGGCCAGAAACAATTAAACACAAATGATAACCGGTGTGAATCACATGAGCGGGCTGGGGAAGAAAGATGATGACAATCAGCTGTGAGTCATGAGGAAAGGAGATGGGGCTGACATCTTGACAGAGGCACCACCCACAACCGGGGAAAAACCCAGAAGTACCTCTGACAGCTGCAACCCCAAGACAGAATAAAGGAATAAGCAAAATACGAATATAATGTCCATCCATCCATCCACCCTCCTCCGCTTAGTCCTTTTGCTGGTGCTGGAGCCTATCCCAGCATCTTTGGGCGAGAGGCAGGGTACACCCTGGACAGATCGCCGATGAAGATAAATAAAGATAAGTAACACGAAACATGTAAATAACAAAACTACAATGAACATAAACAGGAAAATAAGTCATACTAAGAAACAATACAGAATATGTGAAAACCAACTAAAGATCAAATAACAGGAATTGGAACTCAAAAATACAACATTAT
>CM035847.1:147248940-147567675 GCA_020510985.1 Pholidichthys leucotaenia
ACAAGCCCAACTTAAGCAAACTCACGGTCACCAGTGTCTCACTTGGCTGCGACCTACTGTCATGGTGTGGTCCTCGCGGACCACTAATGAGACGCTATAGGCAACCAGTGAGTTTGCGTATTTATTAAAGGAAAGAAACAATGATTCAAGGTACGAAATAATGAGCCTCGTGGGGCAAAAAAAAAATAAAGGCCTCACTAGACATTGACGATAAACTGAGAACTAGGAAGACTGAAGGGAGACAAGGTTACAACACTTACATACCGAAAGCGAGGGCGGAACCTAACGCCGAAAGGAGCTGGCTTCAGACATAGGGAACCCAGTCTGGATAAGGCGAGGTCGCAGCCCCCAGCGACAGGAGCTGCTCCCTTAAATAGGGCAAGATAATTAATCAGGTGATTAGGGTGTCATCAGTTGAATCAAAACCAGCTGTTACTGCTTGGCTCTGACAGCCGGAAGCCCCGCAGAGACGCTGTCAGAAGAAGAGCTCTGAGAGCCCACCAGGACTAAATACAGAATGGGAGGAAAATACTGCATGACCCAAGCGCGGACGAGATCGGCGCTCAGACCATGACAGATACAGTTCCACAAATCCAAATAAACTGGCAGGGGCGACAAAAGCACATATACAGACTAAAGTGGGAGAAAATGAAAGAAAAAAAAAACACGCTGAAGAGTGGCGAAATATAAACAGTTCAGAAACAGTCCCAATACCCCAAATACAAAGGATTCCGATCAGGATAAAAGCCTGATCGGAATAAAAATGCTTCATGTAAACATGCCAATCTGAATATTCTAACCCGATCACACTCATTCGGATCAAAATTTCATTCCAATTGAGAGGGGTGAGTTATACCGATTGTTAATCTGAATGGTGCGCATGAAAACACTTATTCCGAACGTAGGGCAGAAAATATGTTTACTGCACATGTCTGTACACCAGCTGCACGTCAACATGACATATTTCCGCCTTAGCAGCAGCTAGGGGAAGACATAGCGGGAGTAAAACAAAACTGGTCTGCATCGTCCTGCTGTCTCCCTCTGTTCGTCATATGCAGAAGTATGTACTTGTAGCTTCATTACGGAGACCAGCAGAAGCAAAAGTACAGTCTGAATAACACAATACAGGTCCATTTCAACATGAAGCGGGGCTTGCTAACACCGGAAGCTGCTTCTTCTTCTACTATTTTCGGAATGTCGGAATGTCGAAATGTCGACGTGCACATGTCAAAATGATTTATTCCGTTTAAACGTGCGACACATGGAAACGCACGTCCTAATCGGATCAGCTTTTTCAGGATCCATGTAAACAGTAAAATTCTGATCTGAATTGTAATCAGATTGATGAAATTTTGCCCATGTAACTGTGGCTAGTGTTGCTTGGTAGTAGTTCTCACTGAAGATTTTTGAAATATACATGTTCCTCTGAAATGATATTGTCTCTCCCTTATTTGGAACAACTTTTGGATATTTACGGGCAGTGATAGATTCTTCACTTTAAACATTATTACTGCAGTTTTAAAATCAACCAGATCTTTCAACTTGAGAGCTTTTAATTTAAGAAAAAGTGGGCTCACCACTTCTGCTTTGCCCATTGAGACTTTTTTAATAGCAGTATCAACAGTCTCTAAATAACAATGTACAGGAAACACATTCTGGCATTTGCAGCAGCTCTGGATGACAAATTTGATGAAACCGAAAAGAAAATCAGAGTCTGGATACATGACAACAGGTCGAGAAATCGGCTGGGAGAGTACCACCGTCTTGTGCATGAGTTGTGACTTGGTGGTGCCCATTTCAAAGAGTATTTTAGATTGACTAGTAGTCAGTTTGTCTGATAAGATAAGATAAGCCTTTATTAGTCCCACAATGGGGAAATTCCAGGATTGCAACAGCACAGGGATAGCAACACTCAGAGCAACAATCAGAAGGCAAGAAAAAACAAGAACAGCTAGTATACATATGTACATATTACTATAAATATATATATATATAGACACACAGTGCGGAGCATTGTGGTTGGTGAATGTGCAGCAGAAAGTCTAAGAATCAGAATCAGAATCAGAATCAGAATCAGCTTTATTACCAAGTATATTTACAAGTAAACACACAAGGAATTTGACTTGACATTGGGCGCGCACATTAGGCGCATCCAATGAGCTCTCTATCTGCGGATGCGGCGGCCAGCTGGAAGTCTTTGGGCATAATGGTGACCCTCTTAGCGTGGATGGCGCACAGGTTGGTGTCCACGAAGAGAAGAGACCCACCAGGTAGGCCTCGCTGGCCTGATACAGCGAGTATCAGCCTCTCCTCCGCAATCATATCATTTGTCTTCTTCCAGTAAGTCCCGCCCTTCCTCAATTCTGATTTGCTGCTTAGAAAGGTCTGACTTTGACGAGCTCAGCTGCACTCTGAAAAGTTGAACATTTTTCAACGCCGAACGCCCTGAGCGCTCCGACAAAAAATGGCCACTGCCGAAAGCGCTTCAGCGCTATGGGCGAGCAGCGCTGTAAACGCTGGACTACATAGAGAATGAATGGAAAATAGCTGCCTAGAGCTGAAAAAACGCGTTTGGTGGACATGCAGCCTTATTTTTCATTATAAAGTTGTCAGTTCTCTCACATAATATTTTTTCAAGTATCTTTGAAAATCGCAGCAATAGTGAAATAGGCCTATAGTTTGAAAATTCCCCTCTGTCACCCGTCTTGTATATCGGAATTACTTTGACTATTTTCATTGCACTGGGAAATATACCTGTTTGGAGAGACAGGTTACAGATATACGTCAGTGGCTTCACTAAGCATTCAATGATAGTTTTGACTAAAAGCATGTCAATACCATCACAATCCATAGATGTTTTACTTTTAAACGATTTAACAATTTCAATGACCTTTCTCTCATCTGTGTTCTTTATGAAGATGGAGTCTTTTATAGCAATGTTTTTGCTTATTGTATCACCTGTAGGTGCCGTAATGGGTATTTCTTGTGCCAAATTAGGACCAATGTTAACAAAAAATTTATTAAATTCATCTGCAGGTGAGACTGTATTCACACTCTGAGTCTTTTTTTGGGGGGGGAAAGATTGGTTGGGTAGCTTGTATTTCTGTTTTTATTTCCAAGAATATTGTTAAGTATTGTCCATGTATTTTTAGTGTTATCTCTGTTTTTCTCCAGTTCTTTACTGTAATAGGCTCTTTTACTACATCTCATGATATATACAGTATTAACTTATTTTTGTATGTTTTATACCGCTGCTCTGCTTCTTTTGTTCTTTTCTTTAGAAAAGCTTTATATAGTGAATTTTTCTTTTTACACGCTTTTTGTAATCCTTTGGTTAACCATGACTTGTCAACAAATTTCTGTTTAAGCTTTTTCTTTACTAATGGACAATTTTTTTTCATAAAGAGCGGTTACAATGTTCATGAATGTATCGTAGGCTTCATTTACATCTGATACACAGACTTTTGTTCAGTCTTGCTTCAGCAGGTCTTCTTTAAAAGAACTGATTGCATTTTGTGATTTGTATCTGAAAGATTTTAAAGTTTTTTTCTGTATTGGCCCCCGTGTGGCCATGGATGAGTGCAAAGACTGGCAGATGGTCACTTGTGTCATTTATCAATAATCCACTTTCTATTTTCTTATTAATAATATTAACAAACAGGTTGTCAGTAAGTGTAGCAGTATGGACTGTGATTCCACTGGGATGTGTTATTGTGGGATATAGACTCATACTGTACACAGAATTCATGAACTCTGTAATTACATTTTGTTGAAATGGATTTAGTAAATCAATATTAAAGTCTCCACAGATTACAACCATTTTCTTGTTTGTTATATTATTGGACAGCTCGACTAACTTATCTCTGAATGTCTCAGTGCAAGTTCCGGGCATTCTATATATACAACTTATAATTAGATTTTTTGTTTTATCTTGGTCAATCTCAACAGTAACACATTCCAGAATCCCTGGTTGTTACGACCCGAGCGTCGATCTTGTCCGCACTCGGGCCATGTATCATCTCTGCCGGCCTTGACAGCTGTGGATTACATTCTGGCTCCACCGGGCTCTTATTGTGACAGCGCTCGGTGGGGTTTCTGGCTGTCAAGGTCGATCAGCTGTTTGGCATCACTGCTCGTTAGTGACCGGCTTTATTAGCGGGCGCTGGTAGCAGTTGATTGCTGGAGTATCGTCGAACAAACCTCGTCAGACCTTTGTGAGACATCCTGTCAAACTTCCCTGGTGTATTATCGTCATGTTCAGGTTCGTGTGTTTATTTTCGTCTTTGTTCATGTTTTAGATCGTAAGTGGCTGGGGTTAGCTTTACGATCCCATGCTCTATGTTTAGTGTATTTTTTGCCACAGTGCCTCACAGTTTTGTGTTCATGTCTCGTTAATAAAAACACCTTTGCAAAACTCACTGGAGACTTTTGGCGTCTTATGGTGGCCCGCGAGGGTCACCGCATGACACTGGTAGTGCAAAGGACATTCCATTTACAAGTTTACACCTATACAGTTCATCAATATACAGTGCAACACCACCACCCTTTTTTTGAGATCTGATAATATGAAACATCTGATATCCCTCTATTGCCATCAAAGAAGCCTGCTCTTCATTGAGCCAAGTTTCAGAGACTGCGATAGCTGTAAATTTTCTATCTAGCTGTTTTAAATAGTCCTGAATCTGTGGAAAGTTTTTGTTAAGACTTCTGCTGTTAAAGTGTATTATTGATAGTTTACCATCTACTTGCACTTGACTTTTGAATTGCTTTTCAGTGTAATATTCACAGTGATTATGAATATTATTGAAGAAGTGGTTATCAGGATCAATATCATTCTCCATCTCTTGTAGTTTATGTTCAGCATAATAAGATATTTTCAGAGTCTGAATTTCCTCTCTCTGTGTCAAATGACTTCCTCCAATTCGGGATGATTGATGTCTACTAAAGTCATTCATGAGTTTTTTGTTTGTTTGTTTGTTTGTTTAAAGTACATTATCTTGTTATGTCACAAAAGGACTGTTCTTGCCATGTGTGTGGATATGGATTATCCTAGTCTATTAATTTTCTTAATCAGTGTTCATCTATATTTATTTAAGTCAGTGAGGTCCCTTTTTATTATGGCCTTTGCTACCTCAGGTGTTCCATTTAGTTTAATCCAGACTCTACAGTTTCTTGACCATGTTGCCTGTATCTTGTTTTGTCTTTTCAACATCCGTGCTTGCCGTGCTATTTCAGCATTAGTCTTTGTTAAATGTTCATTTAGGTAAACTTCTGTTCCCCGTAGCTTTCTGGCCTGCCTCAGTATGTCATTTTTTACTCTTCTGTTCACAAAGTGCATCACAATTGATTTCTTTGTTTTATTATCCTTTTTGGGTAGTGAAAAAAAATTAAAATGAAATGAAAAAAAGAAATTGCATTTACTTCAACCTTTATGTTTCTGCTTTCAAGGAACTGAAGCACCTGGTTTTTCAAGGAGACTGATTCACTTGGGGAGCCTCCTCACCTCTCATTCCTGCTGTAGCATGAGCATATGATTGACATTTAATGTCTAGTCCACTAATGATTAAATCATCCATACGAGTATACTGTTCAAGATCCTCAATGCGTCGCTCCAAGTCTGCAATTTTTTTGTCTTTTTCCTTTATTGTTAATTTCAGCTCTCAGACTTCCTCCATTAATCCTAATAATTTGGACTGTTGATTGGCCACTTTGGTAAGTTGAAGTTCAGAGATTTTTTAATCTCTTCCATTTCCTCTTTCTTTGGTGGCATTTTTTACTGACCTGATGATAGCAGGATAATTTCTGCTGGTGTTGCCAGTATCTGGTCCGGCTGACCTTGGATCCAGCTGGGGCCTCAGCTAGCCCCTCCGCTGCTAGCCCTGCCGCTTACCGCCGCTGTAGTTGAGCTCCGATCTAGCTGAGGCCTTAGTTAACTCCTCCGCTGAGCTCCGCCACCTACCACCACTGTAGTTGAGCGCCGATCCGGCTCCTATCCAGCTGGGGCCTCGGTTAACTCCTCCGCCGAGCCCCAATCACAAGATTCTAAGAATCTGTGCGGGAGGCTCAGCCATCATCTACCAGACCGATGCCGGGTCGGTGAGACGAACCGGGGATAGAGTCGCTCCTTTGTGTCGGTGTTAGCTACGACTAGCTGTAGAGTTGTCGCATTTTTAAACTTAGCATTGTAGCATGTAGCATTATTTAAACTTAGAAAGTATGCAGTCTCTGATCTCACCTCGTTCCCTGTTTACACTCCGTGGTAAAATCTGTAATATGACAATAAGAGATAATAAGAGATTCAAAAGATGCTGGGATAGGCTCCAGCCCCACCGCGACCCGAAAGGATTAAGCGGTAGAAGATGGATGGATGGATGAATAAGAGATTCATGGTTTTATTCTTGTACGGCGTCCTTGAGTGCCTTGAAAGGCGCTTTAAATAAAATTTATTATTATTATTATTATTTATATGACAATAAGAGAGACAATAAGGAAACTTCAATGTGAGGTAACAACATACTGTATGTGAGCTCTGAGTGAGAGAGTTGCTTAAACTGCTGGAATCAGGCTTAGCAAGTCTAAGAACATGATCCAGATCAGTTAAAAAGACTTCAACAAAATCATAATAAAACCTGTGGTCATATCTAACAACTGTCAAGCAAATCTCTAAAATGCCAGACTCATAAAAGGTCTCTGTGTAAATGGGGTAAAAGCTCCCTAAACAACAGAACTCCTCATTTGGGTGATGGCCCTCAGTAAGCAACAGTAGGCAGTAGTGTTTATACAAGGTTTATTATCAGTCACTGTCAAGCTATATGCAGGAGTGGAGTTAAAGTGCTGATGACACGTTCTTGACTTCCTCTAATTTTTCAACACATAATACAAATGACAAAATAGGTTGGTCTGTGCAGTTCTAAGTCAAACAGGCTTTTTTTCACATGAATATCCGACATTTTAATGAGTGCCACAGCACCAATTATGTCAGTGGCTGGAAAACCCCGCTGCCATGTAGTCACGTCATCAGGAGAACACAGCGCTTGGCTGCTCATTGTACACACAGGATGGAAGCGGTTGAAAACATTGACAATGGTTCCAGCACATGTAGTCTGGAATTGGTTTGTGTTGTCCAGTCTTCAGACGATTATAGTTCTGAACAATGGGATAACAAAGAAGAATCTGGGGGCATCAGACCATATAGGTTTGAGCCGTGCCAAGCGGGCATTGTGCCAAGCCAGTCACACTCAGAGTGACGGTGGAGAGGCACACATGCCCGCCGCAGCAGCAGCGACAAACACACGGCAGGGGAACACCGAGTGTCATTCTTTTGTTACAGATATTGCAACAAATTATTTGTTCATAAATATAATTTATTTAAACCCGATTTTTCAATAAAATCATAGCAGTATATTCTCTGTGGCTCAGGCATCGGGTTTATTATGGATTATATTTTGAGTTCTTGTTTTTGTTTTGTACATGTGTTTTATGTGCGTTTTGAGCCACTTTCAGGTGGGCACTGTCCAAGATTCGCCAGTCCGAACACACGCGCCCTCTCTCTTTGACAGTTAGTTGTTCATGGTTTATGTGCATCATCTGCCGTGTTGTCAGCCAGTCAGTGTTGCCAGCGCTATCACGACGTGTTGGCCGCTCCACACAGCCGTGGTTTTGTTGTGCCCCTTGAAACGATGTCGGCCCTGGAGCGCAACCGTGGTTAACACGTCTCCTCTCCGTGTTCGCTGGGTGATGTCGGCCCCGAATGCCAACTGTGGGTGTTTGTGTTTATTTTTGTGGGTCTTCACCTTTTTGGGAACTGTTGTCATCATTCTTATGTTCAATACATGTGCTGTGGTGAATTCTGCGTGTAAATCCATTCATCATGACCCTCCGTGCGCTCTTATGCAGGGCAGGGAGAGGGAGGATGCTATAATGAGGATTTTCGTGCAGGGTTCACCACAGCACATTTAATACAGAAAGACAGACAGTTCCCTGAAAGGTGAAGACGTACAAGAAACACAGACACACTTACTGATGGCGTTCGGGGGCCGGCATCGCCCAGCAAACGAATGAAAGGAGACGTGTTTGCCACAGGAGCGCCCCAGAGCCGACATCGCTTCAAGGACGCACAAGAGCCATGCCGAACATGGAGTGACTAGCTCGTCGTGAGAGTGCTGAAAATACTGGCAGACAAACAGCACAGATGACAATACTATGGACTATCAGTGCATGACTGGCAAATGGCCGCGAAGAACATGCACTGCTGCTGGTGATGATGTGATGAGAAGCACCTGGGCAAGGACCGGGAAACATGATCAGCGGGAGTTTGAATCAGCTGATGATAATGATAGAGGGGACGTGGCCAGACCGGCAAGATGTCAGCATGGGATCACAGAAAGTAGGTCAAAGCTGCACGTAAATCCATTAACTCTTCCCCTCCTAGTGCACTCCTCCTGCATAAAAGCGCACGAGGAGTGGAGGAGGCTTATGACAGTTGGAGCTGAAGAGTAAGATGTGGTCTTTCACAGTTGATGTTTATCTAAGCATGCGACACAACGCAAAGGCACAGCCGTAAAATTAAAACAAGAAACCAGAGAAACTGTGAGCTACAAAGCTGCTGTCATTCCAGTCAACAACACCGGAGTCCGTTCTCCCGCTTACATCATGGGGGTGCCGCCCTTAATTCGGTGGGCGGCACCACAGTCCAGTCAGCGGCTGCTGTTTTTTGATAAGATAAGATAAACTTTATTGTCCCTCAAGGGGAAATTTGTCTTGGGCTTGTCACCCGTGCTGCAACCACACAATCCACACATACACAATGGATGTAGTACATAATAAATGAAATAAAACCCAATAAATAATACAAGTACATACATACATAAATATATAACAGCAGTCATTAAGAACAGGAGTTATAAGTGTCCCTGACCTATTTATCTGAGTTTAAAAGTTTTACTGACGTCGGGATAAATGAGTTCTTGTATCTATTGAACCTGCACTTGGGGACTCTGCATCTCCTCCCTGAGGGCAGCCGCACATATTCATTGTTTAGCACATGGCTCATGTCACTGATTATTTTTTTGAGCTTGTCTACAGGCTGCTTGGTCGTGTAAGATCTGCATGGGTAAATACTCTTTAACTCCAATAATTTTCCATGCTGTATAAATTAAACGCAACACTCTGTTCTTTAGTTTCTCAGAGAGGTTGCCAAACCAAGCTGTAATGCTGTATCTAATACAGCTCTCCAACACAGCCTGGTAAAATATTAGCATAATCCTTTTATCAACGCCATGTATTCTTAATCTACGCAAGAAATGCAGCTGCTGTTGTAGTCTACTACAGAGGTAATCAATGTGTGTGCTCCAGGTTAATGAATTGTCAATAAATACTCCCAAATATTTATAGGAACTAACCTGTGTTATAGTGTGGTTGTGGATGACCACAGGCCTGTGGTCACCAACTACCCGAGGGTCAAACACCATCTCCTTTGTTTTATCAGTATTCAAAATGAGATGACTGTCATCACACCAATTGACAAACCTCTGAATTTCTATAAAATAGCTTGACAGATCATGAGTCTTTTGAAGTAGTGATAAAATAGCAGTGTCATCAGAAAATTTAATAATTTGATTGCCTGGATAGACACTTCTGCACTCATCAGTGTACAAGGTGAACAAAAATGGTGAACTAACACAGCCTTGGGGAGCTCCTGTGCTGAGGGTTCTGGATTTAGATAAAGTTCCATTTACACTAACTTGCTGTTTACGATAAGTTAAAAATGAGTGGCACTATTTAATAATGACAGGATGCACTTTAAAATCATTTAACCTCTTAATTAAAAGGTGTGGCTGCAGTGTGTTAAAAGCTGAACTAAAATCAACCAATAAAAGACGTCCATATGAGGATGTCTCCTCCAAATGTTTAAACACAGAATGAGTTAAGGTTAAAATGGCATCTTCTGTACTTCTATTATTTTTATAAGCAAACTGCAGAGGATCCAAAAGTCCTCCAAAATCAGTTTTCAGAATGTCAATGACAATCTTCTCGAGGCACTTCATTACCAGTGAGGTCAGTGCAACAGGACGATAGTCATTATTCTCTTTGCAGCTTGCTTTTTTTGGTACAGGAATTATAATAGAGCTTTTCCAAATTACTGGGACAGAACACGTATCTAAAGACTTCTGGTAGATGGGACTCCAGGCTTCTGCTAGTTCCTCACTGCATGACTTCAGTAAGCATCCAGAGATCCCGTCTGGTCCAGATGCCTTCCTGGGGCACATACGTGAGAAAAATCTTTCCACAACATGCTGGTCAACTATAATTTTTTCGGAGCCTAATACTGATATAGCATCCAGAGCAGCTTTTTGTTCATGAGAAAAATCTCTAGTCTCAAATCTGCAAAAGAAATTATTCAACTCGTTTTCCTTTTCTTCCTTATTCATTACATTAATGCAGCTTTTGGATGGGGTCATCTTTGTCATTACTTTAACTGAGTCCCACAATTTCCTAGAACTTTTTCCTAGGCATTCAGATTCAAATTTCTTCCTCGTCTCATCTCTAGCTGTTCTTAGTTTGTAATTAATTTCTTTCTGTATATTTTTCACACTTAACATGTCCCCATTCTTAAAAGCAATCTTTTATGATAACTAGTTTATGCAGGCGCGGTTGTAAATGTTATATTGATCATAGACAATGACTTCTGGGTTTACACAACATGCTAAAAAAATGTCAAAAACGTGTCATCAGCACTTTAAGTTCACAATCGCTGTTCAGTCCTTCCAGGATTTCGTGATGTTGTGATCGCATCAATTCACGCAAAATCAGCCAATCAGCATAACTATTGTGCGACCTTGCAACTTTGGCCAATCACTGCAACTTTCCTGCAATTTTGGCCAATCCTTGTCAACTTCCGCCCTTTTCACCAATCAAATTTGTCTCTGACTGGTGCTGAAACGCTCAGTCTAACCAACCAAATGCATCGCTGCACTGCGTTCACGTCCGTGTTTACAGTGAGTTTTAACAGAACACATCAGCAAACAGAGTGTGTGATTTAAAAAAAAAACTCACCCACAAGGTTTCCAACACCGCTTCTTTCTCCATTTCCCTCGGCCTGCCAGTGGATATCTCATCACGTGTCTGTCCTGACCACATGTACGAAGCGCTGGGTTTGTGTTGAAAAACGTCCGCCTGCCCTAAAGGCACCCCGTCACAGGAGCGTGCGTGAGGAGAGACACCGTACGAACAAATACTACAGCCAGTGTTTGAACATTTTATACATCTCTCTAGAGGTAAAATCATTACTACATCTAGTCAATGAGCTTAAAAGCTGTGAATCTCCAGTCTGGACGGGCAAACGCTTCCCCCCCTCCCCCTACCATCCCGCCGTAAAGTGAAAGATGTGTGTCTGAAGAGACAAGTGTGTGTCAAGACCGACGTGCAGCAGACAGACAGGTAGGAGTCAGGCACAGAAATAGAGAGAATATTGTCTATAACTTTTTTTTTTTTTCAGAAAAACAGACTCCTTTAGACAATACAGAGCAACAGAATAAATTATTTATTTTTTTCTCTCCGCTCAGTACTGAGTGGTTGGGGACCGTAGGGAGTTTTCAAATGAAGGTGCTGTTAATAATTTCCAAGTCTCTACTCTTTAACATGCATTCAATGCAATTTAGCTGTTGTAATAGATACTGTGTTAATGTATTTGCTGTTGCACAAAAGAGTTTTTCTGTATAGCAGACGTTTCAGCTTGATTTACAAATCACTGTAATAGGAAATTTTTGACAATCCTGTCCTTTTCTTGTATTGTTATATAGAATATCACTGCAGTAAACTGGAAAAAAAACATCTGCTTTAAAATTTGTATTTCTTCCCACAACTTTTCGTGCAAAAAACACTCTAAAAACATTTCAACTTTTTAAAAAAGCCCCCGTGAATTCAGGGTTTTTGGGCTGCAACAATCATTAAAACATCTCACGAAATCCTGGAGGGACTGGCTGTTTTTTGGGTTTTTTTTAATTTTCCTTTAAAAAACACTAAAACATCACAACAAAACATGCAACAATAATAACATGCAACAACTCAACCAGTAAAAAAACAAAAACAAAAACAGCAAACTCAATTAAAACCAACAATAAAATGCATAAAACCCCCAAGTACTAAAATAAAAGGGTTAAATATACTCTTAAAATAATCCAGCATAATAATAATAATAATAATAACTAGAAAAGCACTCGGAGAGCGCAGACCTCCGCCAAGCGGCACAGTTCCCCCCATACAGTGTTTGTGTGTACGTTTTCAGATTCCCTGAGCATGAAGAGATATGACTAGCAATTGGATTCACAATGATTATTTGTTTATTTGACATGGACAGTGCAATAAACAGACAATTAATGAATGACAATCAATGTGATAGTGATAGGATTAGTGGTTCAGTAGTGTAAAACGGGGCTATAAGGGACGGCGGGTTAATAAGGGACACTTTTCTGGGAAATGTTTTAAATGTAATTCTGCTTTTTTTATTTTGAGCAGGACGCTGAGTTGTGTTGTTATTGTCAAATATCCATGAATCCTTCATCAAATCTAGGCGGAAGCAAAATTAAAAAAGCACAATTACATTTAGAAAAGTGTCCCATATTACCCCGCCGTCCCTTATAGCCCCGTTTTACGGTTGTAAAAGCATTGCCTCCTTGGCGGAGGTAATAAACTGAAGTGTTGGTGTGTCCATCTCCTCCACTGACGGATGCAGATTGGTTAGACAGGTTGGCGTGGGTTTTATATTATATTGGGGTTGCGCTCCGCGGCAAAACAGAATTTAGAATCTTCCCCGGCAGAGAGGTCGTTTTTACGCAGCGCCTATAGCTGGGCGGGGAATTTGTGGCAAATAATCGGGCGGCGGACAGGTGGCCGTGTCAGGTTTTGCAGCGTGGCGCAAAAACAGGCACGCTGGCGGGCCCAGGCCAGCAGTGTTTTCCGCGTGCTTTTGTGCCTAAAACATTGAAGAACGCAGAGTTTGTGTTGGTCATACACGACGACCAGCGCAATGTGCGCAGCGCCTATGGCTGGCACAGGCACGCTGGCGGGCCCAGGCCACCAGTGTTTTCTACATGCTTTTGTGGCTAAAACGTTGAAGAAGGCGGAGTTTGTGTTGGTCAGACACGACGCCCAGCGCCCTCCATTGCGCCTGCGCACATGTTGAAAATGGCCGTATGTCACAGTGTGGAAAAATGCTTTAAAAAATTCCTGTATGCAGACGGTGATGCGGATCATCCCCAAAATTTAATCAGTTCTTCCTTGTACCATTTCCAACAACGCCTGAAAGTTTCATTGAAATCCGTCCAAAAGTTTTTGAGTTACCTTGCTAACCAACAGACAAACAGACAGACAGACAGACAGACAAACACACAGACAAACACACAAACACACAGACAAACCCCGGCAAAAACATTACCTCCTCCTGGCCTTTCGGCCTGGCGGAGGTAATAATCCATTACATCTGTTTACCATGTTTAAATGCACAGCACACATCCAAGCTGCCTTGCCTGGCAGCTGCTTCGTTCAGCAGCCTCCCGCACTCAGTACATGAATGTGTACTGAGTGTAAGAAGCAGAGACCAACATACCAACTGCTGATTTGTACACAGTACATAAACTTGTACTGTGGAGCAGACACTGACACACTAGCTGCTAATTCATACACAGTACATGAACATGTACTAAGCAGCAGAGACCGACACACCAGCTGCTGATTCGTATAGCAGTTGCCTCTCTCCCGTTCTCATCAGTTCACTAATTTGGTGTACGAATCTTTAGAACTGATCTTTTTAGTGAATGAACTAAAGTGATTCAGTACATCTTAGTGAACTGTGGATCCCATCACTATTGTTTAGCGAAGCAGTCTTCGTTGTTCTCAGGTCAGAGGAGAGGGGAGGGCTGGCCTTGCAGCATCTGCTACTGGTGGGCGGGAGTATGGGTGGAGCTAATTAGAGTATTCCTTAAAATAAAAGGCTCACCTTCTCTTCTGTTTTCCTTCACTTAAATGTCTTACATTTTTTTTAAATTTACAACTTGTGAGAAAAACTGTTGGCTGGCTGCACAGTTTTCAGACATGTACAGTATAGGTGTAGGATGTATGTAGGGTGTATGTAGGATAACTAAATAGACGGTTATGCTGTTTCATCCCACCTAGCAACAATGCTCTGCACTGTGTGTGTTTATATATTTACATATTTATTCCATCTAGCTACAATGCTCTGCACTGGGTGTGTTTATATTTATATATCTATATATTTATTCCATCTAGCTACAATGCTCCGCACTGTGTTTTTATATATCTACATATTATTCCATCTAGCTACATTGCTCCGCACTGTGTGTGTTTATATACTTGCATATTTATTCCACCTAGCTGCAATGCTCCGTACTGTGGGTGTTTATATATTTACATATTTATTCCATCTAGCTACAATGCTCTGCACTGTGTGTTCATATATTCATATATTTATTCCATCCAGCTACAATGCTCTGCACTGTGTGTCTGTGTGTGTGTGTGTGTGTGTGTATATATATATTTTATAGTAATATGTACATATGTATATTAGCTGCTCTTGCTTGCTTGTTTTTTTTCTTGCCTTCTGATTGTTGCTCTGAGTGTTGCTATCCCTGTGCTGTTGCAATCCTGGAATGTCCCTGTTGTGGGACTAATAAAGGCTTATCTTATCTTATCTTATCTTATATCTGGTTGAAAGCATTTCACAATAAAAGCACACAACATAAACAACCATTCTACTTCAAGCGCTATAGAGGGCTTTTATTTTGAAATAATTCAGGAAGTGTTGACTTTTGTACAGTATATGGAAAAAACTTTATACCAATTCAGCTTACTGTCAGTTTGTGAACCTGGGTTTTCCTCTAGTAACATTTCTCGGTGGCAGGCCGCCACACCAGAAATTTTACCGCCACCCCAAGACCATATGAATTTATTAAGAACTAGAAAAGCACTCGGAGAGCGCAGACCTCCGCCAAGCGCCACAGTTCCCCCCATACAGTGTTTGTGTGTACGTTTTCAGATTCCTTGACCATGAAAACATATGACTAGCAATTGGATTCACAATGATAGGATTAGTGGTTCAGTAGTTATTGACGAAAATGGCATTTTCTGTAATGGCGGTTTAGCGCCACAGCTCCCCCCATACAGTGTTTGTGTGTACGTTTTCAGATTCCTTGACCATGAAAACATATGACTAGCAATTGGATTGACAATGATAGGATTAGTGGTTTAGTAGTTATTCATGAAAATGGCATTTTGCGTAATGGCGGTTTTCTTGTGGACGGTGATACGGATCACCACAAAAATCTAATCATCTGTAAGATACCCCATTTCTGACAACCTGTGAAGATTTCATGAAAATCCGTCCATAACTTTTTGAGTTATCTTGCTAACAAACAAACAGACAAACAAACAGACAAACCAATGCCGATGAAAACATAACCTCCTTGGCGGAGGTAAAAATATATGAAGCACTGACTTTCCGCAAGTGCACACACAAACAACACGCGTGGGCGTCATCCGCACGGAGTTTAGAAGCGCCCCACTCACACGAGTTTTCCAGTCAGCAAACAGTGTCTCGCTCAGCCTGACTGTCCGACAGAAACATGAGTTTATTAAAGTACTTTAAAAGCGGAAAAAAATCACAAGAGGTATGTAAGCACTGGTGTTTATCATGGTTTTAACCCGCTGGAAATGGGGGCAATAATGGAAGAGTTGCTTAGCTAAGAGATATGGTTAGAATTCATATGCAGCCGACTTCATATGAAGGGAGAGGCAAGGGAGATTAATGAATTGCTGAGGCTATATTTCACCAGCCACTACAATATTAAGTCATGTTCTGTAGGAATTGCAGGAATGAAGAGACTGGCAATTTCTCTCTTTTCTCGCATGAGCAGGCGTGCCGTTTTTATTCTCCAGAGGCAGTGACAAAAAGTAACAGCCGAAAATGCTAGCTATAAACTGAGGTCCTTCAGCGGCTGTGCCTGATGAGAAAGCCTGAGCGCACAACTATAACTGCTTAAACAGATCATTCTGTACATGAACACATATTGTGGTGAATTATGTCTTTAGAGTCACTACAGTTCCCTATTATGTACCTGGAGGTTAAGATGACCGAAATTCATGAAGTCAATGACTTTAATCTGCCAGCAGCCTTCAGACAAACTAAACCTGTCAACATCTGATTTCAAAATAAGGGAGGTTTTTCTTGCTGTCTGGGTGGTGGTGAGATTTATTTAAAAAAAAAAAACTATAAATATAAAGAAATATTATAAAAGAAATAACAGCATCCTTGGTCATTTAAGTTAATTTATTTCATTAAATACAATTTTATTAATATTTTTTCTTTGTAATCAGAGTTAAATTATTGTTCTGTTCTAACTGCAAAGTTATGGTCAGAAATGTAAATTGTTATAAGGAAAAAGTAAAAAAAATTACCAGTCTGTTTCAAATTTATCTAAAAAAAAAACTTATTTAAAAAAAACAGACAAAAATTAGACATAAAATAATCCACAAATTTATAATAAAGTTTCAAATGTACAATTAAAGTCAATTTTACTAGAGGAAATTACAAATTTGAGGAACATGGTTTCAACTTTAGATAGATTTACAGAGAAAGGTAGAAAACTATAAGAAAATTGTTATAATTTTTTAAGAAAAACCTCAAACCTTCAAGACTGAAGTCATTGCTCAAGTTTTTAAGAGGGTGCTCTTTGGACCCTTAACTCTACTTTTAATTATTAATTTCAAAGCACTGCTTTGACATGAGTAGAATTTCTGGTTACTATACCCACCTGATCAAATAATTTAAGTATGCATGAGTACATTACTATTATGAATGTTTCTTTCCCTTCCCTACTCTCTCAATGGAAAAAAGAAACACAAGAATAAAAATACAAAAAATACACATATTTTTGTCATTTATATAAACCATGACAAAAAAATCCTGCAGGACAAAACATGACACTTGATATTTTCTAACCTGTTTGTATACCACCATAGACAGAGAGAGAACCTGAATTAGACAGAGCTCAGAGGGCAAGATGAGACAGAAGAGAGGAGCCAAGGAAAGGAAAGTGTTCAGGCAGAGGAAGGAGAGAAGGATAACACCGCTAAAAAGTCTAAACACAGGATGTCTGGGCGGGATCCCAGCTTGCCCAATATTCAAGCCTTGGTTGTACAATACTTCAAATGAAAAGTTCCATATGCAATGTTACTGTGTAAAATTTTAAAAAAGAAATAAATAGTCCATCCATCTTCTACTGCTTTTCCGGGTCGCAGAGGCAGCAGTTCAAGCAGAGAAGCCCAGACTTCCCTCTCCCCAGCCACCTGCTCCAGCTCTTCAGAGAGGATACCAAGGCGTTCCCAGACCAGCTGGGAGACATAGTCTCTCCACCGAGTCCTGGGTCTGCCCCGGGGTCTCCTCCCAGTGGGACGTGCCCGAAACACCTCAAGTGGGAGGCGTCCAGGAGGCATCCTAATCAGATGCCCATACCACCTCAACTGACTCCTTTCAATGTGGGGGAGCAGCGGTTTTACTCTGAGCCTCTCCCGGATGACTGAGCCCCTTACCCTATCTCTGAGGGTGAGTCCAGCAATCCTATGGGGAAAGTTTATTTCAGCCGCTTGTATCCGCAATCTTGTTCTTTCGGTCATTACCCAAAGCTCGTGACCATAGGTGAGAGTAGGAACGTAGATTGACTGGTAAATCGACAGCTTTGCCTTAGAACTAAGCTCCCTCTTCACCACAACAGACCGGTACAACGTCCGCATCACTGCAGATGCTGGTCCGATCCGTCTGTCAATCTCTCGCTCCATTTTCCCCTCACTCGTGAATAAGACCCCAAGATACTTAAACTCCTCCACTTGGGGCAGGAGCCTCTCCCCAACCCAGAGAGGAGATCCACCTTTTTCCGGCTGAGGACCATGGACTCGGACTTGGAGCTGCTGATTCTCATCCCAGCCGCTTCACACTCAGCGGCAAACCATCCCAGCAAGAGCTGTAGGTCATTGCTGGATGAAGCCAACAGGACAACATCATCTGCAAACAACAGAGATGAGATCCTGTGGTCACCAAGCATGACACCCTCCATTCCCTGGCTGCGCCTAGAAATCCTGTCCATAAAAATTATGAACAGGATCTGTGACAAAGGGCAGCCCTGGCGGAGTCCAACTCTCACTGGGAATGAGTCCGACCGAGGGTTGGCAATACGAACCAAACTCTCACAGCGGTTGTACAGAGACCGAATAGCTCGTAACAACAAGCCCTATACCCCATACTCCCGAAGCACCCACCACAAAAAACCACAAGGGACGTGGTCAAATGCCTTCTCCAAGTCCACAAAACACATGTAAACTGGTTGGGCAAACTCCCACGAACCCTCAAGAATTCTCGAGAGGATAAAGAGCTGGTCCAATGTGCCACGGCCAGGACGAAAACCACATTGCTCCTCCTGAATCCGAGGCTTGACCAACAGCCGGACTCTCCTCTCCAGTACCTTGGCATAGACATTCCCAGGGAGGCTGAGGAGTGTGATCCCTCTAAAGTTGGAGCACACCCTCCGGTCCCCTTTTTTGAAGAGAGGAACCACCAACCCGGTTTGCCATGCCAAAGGCACTGCCCCCGACCTCCATGCAATGTTGCAGAGGCGTGTCAACCATGACAGCCCAACAACATCCAGGGCCTTGAGGTACTCAGGGCGAATTTTGTCCACCCCCGGGGCCCAGCCACCAAGGAGATTTTTAACCACCTTGGCGACCTCAGCCCCTGTGATAGGCGAGTCATCCCCCTCGTCCACAAACCCTGCTTCCTCTATGGAAGGCATATCAGTGGGATTGAGGAGCTCCTCGAAGTATTCCTTCCACCGCCCAACGATATCCCCAGTCGAAGTCAACAGCGCCCCATCCGCACCATACACTGTGTGGACAGGGAGCTGCTTTCCCCTCCTGAGCCACCGGACAGTTTGCCAGAATCTCTTCGAGGCTGACCAAAAGTCTTGTTCCATGGCCTCACCGAACTCCTCCCATACCCGAGTTTTTGCTTCAGCAACCACCAGAGCTGCACTCCACTTGGCCTGCCGGTACACCTCAGCTGCTTGGGGAGTCCCACAAGCCAACCAAGCTTGATAGGACTCCTTCTTCAACTTAATGGCCCCCTCACCACTGGTGTCTACCACTTGGTTGGGGGGTTGCCACCATGAGACGCACCGACCACCTTGCGGCTGCAGCTCTGGGCCGCCGCTTTAACAACATCGGTGGAGAGCATGGCCCATTCAGACTCCATGTCTCCAGACTCCCTCAGAATGAGGTTGAAGTTCTTCCGGAGGTGGGAGTTGAAGACCTCCCGGACAGGGGCCTCAGCCAGACATTCCCAGCACACCCTCACTATACGTTTGGGTCAACCAGGTCTGAATGGCTTCCTCCCCTGCCATCGGATCCAACTCACCACCAGGTGGTGATCCGTTGACAGCTCTGCACCTCTCTTTACCCGAATGTCCAAGACATAAGGTCGCAGGTCTGATGACACGATAACAAAATCGATCATTGACCTGCGACCTAGGGTGTCCTGGTGCCAGGTGCACATATGGACACCCTTATGCTTGAACATGGTGTTTGTTATGGACAAACTGTGGTTAGCACAGAAGTCCAACAACTGAACACCACTCGGGTTCAGATCGGGCAGGCCATTCCTCCCAATCACCCCCCTCCAGGTTTCACTGTTGTTGCCCACGTGCGCATTGAAGTCCCCCAGTAGGACAATGGAGTCTCCAAGAGGAGCACCCTCCAGCACCCTAGTCACAGGCTCCAAAAAGGGTGGGTACTCTGAAACATCATTTGGTGCATAGGCACAAATGATGGTCAGGACCCGTTTCCCAACCCGAAAGCGCAGGGAAGCAACCCTTTCGTCCACCGAGGAAAACTCCAATATAGAGGCAGCAAGGTGGGGAGATACAAGAATACCCACCCCTGCTCATCGCCTCTCGCCCGGGGCAACTCCAGAAAAGGCCAAGCTCCAGCCCCTCTCCAGGAGACTGGTTCTGGAACCGGAGCTGTGTGATGAGGTGAGGCCGACTATATCTAGCCGGTATCTCTCAACCTCGTACACCAGCTCAGGCTCCTTCCCCACCTGAGAGGTGACATTCCACGTACCAAAAGCCAGTTTAGAAAGCTTGGGATCAGTCCGCCAAGGTCTCCGCCTTTGACCGCCACCTGATCCACATAGCACCGGACCCCCATGATCCCTCCTGCAGGTGGTGAGCCCACTGGAGGGCGGATCCATGTAACTCCTTCGGGCTGAGCCCAGCCGGGTACCATGGGTGGAAACCCGGCCACCAAACGCTAGCCATCGAGCCCCTCCCCCAGGCCTGGCTCCAGGGTGGGGCCCCAGTAACCCCATACCGGGCGGGGTACACTGAATCCTTGATCTAGAATTTATCATGAGAGTCTGTTGGATCGTTCTTAGTCTGGCCCTTCACCCAGGACCAGTTTGTCTTGGGTGACCCTATCAGAGGCAAATTGCCCCGGACAACATAGCTCCTGGGATCACTGGGGCACGCAACCCCCCCCCACCACCACCACCACCACGATAAGGTGACGATCCATGAGGAAATAAATAGTATAAAATTAAAATATTCCGGTATGTTTACCACCACCCCCCCCCCCCCCAGGAAAAATATGTTGCTACCGCGCCAAAGTCTTTAAGCCAGCGGAAACACTGGTGAACAGACACTTTTCAGACTCCAGTTATAAAATGTTCATCAGAAAGTACAAACCAGTGTTAATTTTGACAGCAATTTTTTAAATTTAGTTTTAGTCATAGTCTTTTGACTAAAATATCATTTGTTTTTAGACAATTTAGTTATCTAAACCATTTCATTTTAGTCTAGGTTTACTGTACTATCATAAGAATTTAGTTGACTAAATTTGGCTAAATTCTTATATGATATAAAGGGTAACACATTTTTAGGGTCTGTCCCAATTCTCATTTGTACCCCTACCCCTTTGACTACCCCTACTCCTGGGTCAATATGTGCATTACAACTTACACATCACAATGGATCTACAAAGGCACAAAACATTCACACATTATCTGGAACCCAAAAATATAGTATTTCACTTTGTAATTAAAACAACTTGTCAAGATGTAGAAATGATTTTCAATTTACATACATGTCCACAACGGTCATCAATCTCAATCAAACCACCTGAACAGACTCACCACACCATACAAACTAACGGACCAGTTTTGGCCTTTGGGCCATATGTTTGATACCCTTGGACTAGACCATAAAAATAGCCTAAGTATTTGGGGTTTAGTTAACCTCAAAAGATTAATTTGTTCTTCACAGGAATAAAACTGAAGTCACCTTTTTCTCTGTCATAAGAAAATTCACATTAGTGCAACTGTGTGCAGCTGAGAGCGCGTGTCAGTGTCAAACTATTCTGATTAGATCTCATCTCTAGAACATTTTCGTTTCATTTTTGTTCGTTGATTGAAAGTGTCACTATATTTAGTCAAAATTTTAGCTTCATGAATCACTTTTTTATTTAAATGGCTTGTTTTCATCAGAAAAATATGTTGTTGACGAAGACTATAATGAAAATTATTTGTCAACAAAATTAACACTGGTGCAACCCAAACCAATTCCATATGACAGAGGTAAGGCTGCATTTTTTATTAGGAACAAGATCCTTCCTTTTCTCCGCGTGTGCTGCCATGTTTCACATGAGTTTGTGTTGGAGAGAGACGGGGTGGGGGAGGCACGTAGCGCTGGAGGATGCTTTAATTACTCTAGCGAAAATGGGGGAAAATGAAAATATATACATTTATTTTTTGTGGAGAAAAAAATCGATTCAGTAAATTTTAATTTTAAAAATCTTCCAGACAAAAGTATTTGAATACTGATTTCAAATTGATTTATTGCCCAGCTCTACCAGTAAGTGATTCAGTACAGTACATTCTCCAATAAAAAACTAACACATTCAAATGAATCATTCACCAACATTACAGCACTGATGCAGGCACGGCAGACTCCGAAAATAAGCAACATTTCCAGCAGGCCTGAGGAACGAATGGGGGAAAAAAGATCCCAGTTTTACTGGGTGGTTAAAACCTGTTGTTGACATTAGCACTAAGCTTTCTGTCGCTGTTGCAACATGCAAATGTCTGTGCAAAAATGTCACTGGATTGTGATTCTCAATAAAACTGTAAAACAGGTTTCTATGGCAAGCTCTTCATTGTCAGAGGAATTTTAGTAGTAGTTTAGATGGAACGATTCATGTTTATTTCTAATGTTTAAACAAAGTACTTCTGACAATATTTATGAGGCAAGACCTTGATACATGATGATTTAACAGATGCCATGTAGAAGATAGTTACAGTGGATATAAAAAGTCTACACACCCCTGTTCAAATGCTAGTTTTTTGTAATGTAAAAAAAATGAGACCAAGATAAATATTTTCAAAATTTTTTCCACCATTAATGGGACCTACAACCTGTACAACCCAATTGAAAAACAAACTGAAATCTTTTAAGGGGAAAAATAAAAAATAAAAAACTTACAATAACCTGGTTGCATAAATATGCACACCCTCTAATAACTGGGGCTGCGGCTATGTTCAGAATTAACCAATCACATTCAAACTCATGTTAAATGGGAGTCATCACATACCTGCCACCATTTAAAGTGCCTCTGATTAACCCAAAATAAAGTTCAGCTGTTCTAGTAGGCTTTTTCTGACATTTTTGTTGTCACATCTTACAGCACAAGCCATGGTCCGCAGAGAGCTTCCAAATCATCAGAGGGATCTCATTGTTCAAAGGTGTCAATCAGGAGAAGGCTACAAAAGAATTTCCAAGGCATTAAATATACTATGGAACACAGTGAAGACAGTCATCATCAAGTGGAGAAAATATGGTACAGCAGTGACATTACCAAGAACTGGATGTCCCTCCAAAATTGATGAAAAGACGAGAAGAAAACTGATCATGGAGGCTGCCAAGAGGCCGACAGCAATATTTAAGGAGTTGCAGGAATTTCTGGCAAGTACTGGCTGTTTAGTACATATTGTTTAGTACATGTGACAACACCTCCCGTCTTCTTCATATGTCTGGGCTATGGGGTAGGGTGACAAGAGAGAAGCCTTATCTTACGAAAAAAAACATCCAAGCCCAGCTACATTTTGCCAAAACACATTTGAAATCTCCCAAACGCATGTGGGAAAATGTGTTATGGTCCGATGAAACCAAGGTTGAACTTTTTGGCCATAATTCCAAAAGGTATATTTGGCGCAAAGACAACACTGCTCATCACCAAAAGAACACCATACCTACAGTGAAGCATGGTGGTGACAGCATCATGCTTTGGGGCTGTTTTTCTTCAGCTGTAACTGGGGCCTTAGTCAAAGTGGAGGGAATTATGAACAGTTCCAAATTCATAGTTTTAAGCTGATGTCACACAGCTGCCAGTTGCTATATGGGCAGCCATATTGGGAGTGAAGCTGTAGGGGGTGGCTCTATTTCAAAGCCGAAAATTATGTAAATATAATGCACTACTGTGGAATAATTGGTTGTACAAACACTGGTGGGAAGGAGAAAGTGTTTTTTTAATCGATTACCTGCAATTATTAAGGTGAGTCAACTCGGAAACTATCCGAGAAACGGAGGAGAATTTGGCTTTCTCCTATTAGTATTAGTAGAGCTGATGTGGTGCCTTCCTTGTATTCCAACTTGTGGGTGCTCTGACCATTTTGTAATAGGTTTGTAGAAATAATTGCCTAACAATATTGTTGAAGAGTCTGTAATGCTCTGTGGACATTTTCACAGATTCATAAGCTCCTTGTTCTCATCAACTCAGCTGCTGCCAGCAGCACACACACACAGAGCTAAACAAAACGCACTCGTTTGTCTAACAGGCCCATCAGGGACCCGAGTCAATTTAAGTGTCACACTTTCAAGCTGCAGGATATTATGAAGATCCAAATCATTATTTAGTCCTCCTTGCCAAGTTCTTACCTTTGACTGCAGTCTGTAAAATCAGCTGTGTCCACACAGACGAGACAGAAAATGTCTCTTTATGCTCAGCTATGCAGATGCTTCTAATCATTCCGGCTGATTAGACCTCCGTACGAACCACACCTGGATCCTGCTCACCTCCTGTTTAATTTCCAATGAAAGAAGGCTCCAAAGAGGAGAAAAACAACACAACTTTATTCTTAAAGCTGCTGGAAAGAAACCAGCAAAGCCGGGACACTCCATTCTGGAACAAGCTAGCTGCTAAAGCAAACTTTTGCTGGAGTTAAGGCTTTTCAAGAAGGATGCTGAGATCCAGATTTCACCAACATTCAAGAGTGTCACTCGCTTGGGAAATCTTAATTCTTCAGAACAACTGAAGAAAATGACAGAGTAGTAACCCAAGGTTTGTTGTTCTGATGCCAAAATGTCAGAACACCGGCTAATTAGCCTGCGGCTTTGAGAATAATTACAAGTATCTGGGAGTCTACAAATCAACTAATGTTTTCAATAAGGGATAACAATTAGACACCAAGAAAACAATGCCCAACTTCATCTGAAAGCACCTGGACGGGTGAGTGTGCTGAATGAAGCCAGCCTTTAGCTAATGTTAAATCAAATTAAATCACATATCAAAAAAACAGAGAAAAGACTTCCGGTCTGGACGCCATGGTGATAGCAACTTAACGCTGAACCTCCCAGATCCAATCCAAGGAAAACATCGTCAAAATCAGACTTAACGGATTTTTGGAAGAATAAAAATCAAAAGACAAAAACACCATGCCTAACCACAAACAGAAGAAACTGGCATTCCCCAGGTCAGGACGCGCGGCGGCCGCAGAATCTGATCCCGAGGACCTCCATTCAGGAGACGAAGAGCTGGGCCTAGCTAACAAAAAGGTTAGCCTGAAATCGCTATATGATGAATTACGACGATTTCGGGCCGAATTTCACGAATTCAGAGAGGAACTAACAAGGACGAACAGCAGATTGGACCAGGCCGAAAACCGAATCTTGGAAGCTGAAGAAAGAGTAAAAGTGCTTGAAGATTCTATGCTGGATTTACACAGAAAACAGTCAAGGCTGGAGGCTAAGCTAGCCGACCAAGAAGGAAGACAGAGACGAGATAACATCAGAATTCACGGTCTGAAAGAAGGAGCTGAAGATGGTTTCAACACAGTGGCGGAATGCGTGGAATCCTTATTGAGAGAGAAGTTGGATATTCCACAACCCACCGATTTGAAAATAGAAAAGGCCCATCGTACATTAGCCGCAAAGCCAGCGGCAGAAGCACACCCGCGTTCAGTGTTGGTAAGATTCTCCGATTTCAAAATAAAACAAGAGGTTGTAAGACGGGCTTGGCAGAAAAAAGGATTTATGCATCAAGAAAGAAAAGTCTTCGTGGAGCACGATTACGCCCCTGAGGTTCTTAAAAAGCGACGGGAATATAACGACGCCAAAAAGGTTCTACGGGAAAAGAATCTACGCTTTCAGATGCCATTTCCGGCGAAGTTAAGGGTCTTTTACGGTGAAGAGTCATGTCTCTACAATTCAGCGGAAGAAGCAACAACTGACATGGCGAGAAGAGGACTCCCGGTAACGGTGTTTAAACCCGCAGCGAATCTGAGCGAGAAAATCAGAGCTCAAACGTGGTCCACTCAAAGACCTTCTAAATCCACGGGCCAGCAGCAGGAAACCCAGCCCCAGAGCTACAAAGATAAGCTTTCCAGTTCCAGGAAGGAATAGCGACCTTTTTGTTTTTTTCTCTCTTTTCAGTCATTCTGCACTTCTATCCCCCCTCCTACAAGGTAACAAACATTAAAGGAGATGCAGAATCAGCATGTGGTAAAACCTTTCATGGAGCAGTTATAGCATTAGAAACAAATGTCTTCTTAATTTAAAGGGAAAAAAAAAAAATCTTGTTAAAATAGAAATGTAACAATGACCCACATGTTCTCCCCACACTAACAAATACTGTATTAGAGTGAAGGTTTGCTGTGATGGGGGTGGAAGGGTGCACACAATCTCATAGGGTATAGGCATAAAAAAAAAAAAAAAAAAAAAAAAATCATTACAAATTCGGTTTGGGATCTGAAATTCACGTTAAAAACATGGGACAACTTACAGGGGTAAGAGAGGGCCCTCAACACGTAACAGAGTTTGAGGAATTTCCCTCAGAGCCTACACTCCATCAAGGCTCTTACAGGGTCTTTAAAGAGACCCCAGCTCAGGAAGTTTTTTTGACAGTTTTTTGTTTTAAAGTCTCATACACTATAGCCTGTTTTCCACTAGCCCAGCACACCTCGGTACGGCTCGATTCACTTCAGTACAGCTCGGAACGCTTCTGTCTCCATTAGCACAGTGTTGCGGGGCAGCAGCAGATTCTCAGCGAGGCGGGGCCACACTCCCGTGATGTTATGCACCGGACTGAGTCCTTATTTACACCAGACAAAAAATGGAGGATCCAAGGATTATTGCCTTGCACGCTCTGTGGTTTTATCTCACAATTAATTTTATCTCATAATTAAGCTGCAACAACACAAGTCCCTTTTGTTTTGAATTAACTGCCAAATGACCTAGAAATAATGAGCTGAAACTTGTTTTTATTCGTATTAAATAATGAGACGGTGGCACACTGGACTACACCACATCCTAGGGCATTTTGGATGTACTGAATTAAAAAAATTCATGTTTTTCACCTTCAGGTCAACGTTTGGAACAACAGTATTATTATTTTCCGTTTAGATGATGCTACACTCCTTCTAAAGTATTGTAAATCTCTGAATTTGGAATGCCGATAGAACATTCAATTTACATATACTTGTACCTTTGACTTGGTGCTAATTTTTTATGATATTTCAATAAAAAGAACAGAAAGCGTACAAAAAGATTTCTTTTTTGGTCTAGTTAAAAATTACATTACCTTTACAATGGTTGACCCTCAGTATCATTTTGATCAGACTAGGCAATGGAATTTCTATGTAATTATACTGTTTTATAATTCAGTGTTATAACAGACAAACCACACTTTCCAAAACAATTCCATTTTATTATATACAAAATATTAAAATAAAAAAAAACTTTGCAACACAACATGAAGGTTAATCGACATTTTATACACGCCGACCACTGAGTGCTGAGGCTCGGTAGAATTAATCCGTCTCTGCCAGCTGTGGGTCAGGAAGGCTCGGTTGAATAATCCGGACGGGCTGTCACGGCGGACGCGTGGGATGATTCTACAAGGAAAATGCACACAATAAAATACAGCACGAAATATATACAGAAAAGACAATAGTTTTTAACAAGAATACATAAGCTTATTTCAGTGTATTGTTCACATGAATAATTACAATAAAAGCTTTAGTCCGCATTGTGCTGCAATAAAGCAGCGATCCATCCACAAATGAACAGCTTTTTTATTGCATAAATAAACTGAGCGTCTTACCGAATATATTTGCGAAAAAACGCACAATAAAAAAAAATTAAAACTCACCGTTAAAGGACTCCGATGTCGAGACCTCCCGGTATATTTTTTCATTCCGGGCGGCTCCGTCTAACTCGCGCTGAATACGTTCGTCTGACAATGCAGTGAACAGACACTGCAGCTCCTTACTGCTCCATGGAACACCCTTATTACGCGAAGCCATTTTTGATAGAGAATAAATGAAAAATAGCACAGCAATACACTGAAAAGGAACCGCCAACAGTGGTTGCGTGCTGAGTAGGTCGTGAAGATTCTTTTTTTTTTTTTTTTTTTTCAAAAACTTTATTGAGAAGGTCGTGAAGATTTGGTAGAAGAGGAGGAGGAGAGGGGCGGTTACAAGCTGACCAATCAGCGGCGGTTACGACCTGACCAATCAGCGGCGACCAGTCTGTTAACGTCACAACACGGCACAGCTCAGCACTGCTGTACCCTGCTCTTCAGCGGGGCTGAGAATCACGGCTGTTAAACCGTGTTGGGGCTTGTGGAAAAGCGTACAAAGCGTGCTGAGCCATCCCGTGTCGCGCTAAAGCGTGCTAGTGGAAAAGGCCCTTATTGTGGTATATATGACTCTTATATCCCATATCTACATATGTTAGAACAAGTGGAAATGTTTTGTGACAGCATATGTAAAGAGCTTCACACCTAGTAAGGACAGAGCATCCCCCGCGCCGGGGTAAAGACAATGGACCTCCCAAGACGCGGCAGTGGAGACGGACTCGACACCTTTACCCCCTAAAGCGAGAGGGGGAGTTCCCATCACCTCCCAAGACAGGGAGAGGGGATGGCAGGACAATGGGGATTAAGATAACGGGGAGATGTTACCTTTTTCAATGAGTGGCTCTGACGTCAGCTGTTTCAATGAGTGGTGCTATGCGTGCTTGTATTTAACCAGCGAGCGAAGCAGAGTTCTCTCTCTTGCCTTCTGCCAAGCTCTACACCTGATGAGATTTGATAGCGGAGCTATTCATTAAAAACCCTGTTTTTAATACAAAACCGCCTCGTTATTTCAGCTCCACTACACTGGTGACCCTGACGCGAGAATATGGACCGGAGGCGTTCTTCAACCTGCTCATCCATGGTGGCTCTGGCATACGCCAGCGACGACGCAGACGAGGGAACGAGCAGACAGCTGTTCCCCACGGCAGAGGGCACTGACAGAGCTCAACCGAGCTCCAGCACCGCCGCGAGAGCCGTAGAAGCACACTCTCACCCGGCGAACACGACAATGATGGTGTGCACGAACGCCGTCGCTGTCAAGCTGCCAGACTTCTGGAGAGAAGACCCTGCATCTTGGTTCCAGCAAGCCGAAGCCCAGTTTATACTGGCGGGTATCACAGCAGATGATACCAAATTTTATCACATCATCTCCAAGCTCGACTCCGCAACTTCGAAGTGTGTGCGGAGCTTGGTCCAGCAACCACCAACCCGGGACAAATATGAGACACTCAAGGCTACCATCGTGGCGAATTATGTCCCGTCAGCGGAGGAAAGAGCCGAAAGGATCCTGCCGGTCTACGGCCACAGAGGGGGCAATCCAAGGACCCTCATGGAGGATTTGCTACAGCTCAAGGAGGAGGACAATGATAATTTCCTTTTCCAGTACATTTTCCTCAGCACTCTACCACCGCATTTGAGAGGGACACTAGCGAGTATGAAGTGCAAGAATCATCAAGACTTCCGCACACTGGCCAACGAGGCTTACCGGCTCGTCAACGCCTGCAGAGAGCGGGCACCCACAGCGGCATCCGCAGATCTGAGAACTGACACCCCGAGCCTTGGAGAGACGCAACCCACGGTGACAGCGGCGCGGCCCAAGCACAACAAGCAGAACGACGTCTGCTTTTATCATCACCGCTTCGCAGAGAGAGCCCGCAAATGTGTTCGTCCTTGCAAAGTTTACGAGGTCGGGAAACGCCAAAGCCGAGGGCCATTAACAGCAGCGGTCCTCGGCGTAAAGAATCAGCTGTTATACGTGACGGATGGATACACAGGCAAGCAGTTCCTCATCGACACGGGAGCTCAGCTGAGTTTCATCATGCCCTCCCACGCAGATCGAGCCATGGGCACCCGGGGCAACGGAGCAGTGGCAGCCAACGGCTCTGACATCGACACGTTCGGGGAAAAGAGCCTGCACCTCCTCATCCACGGCCGCAGCTACAAATGGACATTTGTCGTAGCAGCGGTGAGCTTTAATTTGTTAGGCGCAGATTTTCTGTGTGCACACGGGTTATTAGTGGATCTTGCAAATAGACGCCTAGTTAATGCACTATCTTTTGCTTCTATTCCATGCTCAGCTCGAGTTTCTCCACCACCTGTGCAGGCCAACGTCACCACGGCGGGAGGTAAGTTTGAGCAACTCCTCACCCAATTTCCAGCACTCACAACCCCCAAATTCTCAGCCACTGTAGCCAAACACGGGGTTAAACACTTCATCCCAACAACGGGACCTCCCGTTTTTGCCAAAGCTCGCCGCTTAGACGCGGCCAAGCTCAACATAGCAAGGGACGAATTTGCAGCTCTTGAAAAATTAGGCATTTGCCGACGTTCAAAGAGCCCTTGGGCTTCACCACTTCACATGGTCCCGAAATCCGACGGTTCTTGGAGACCGTGCGGAGATTACCGCAGGCTAAACAACGCTACAGCGCATGACCGCTACCCAATTCCTCACATTCAGGATTTTTCATTACATTTAGCAGGTGCGCGCATTTTTTCAAAAATAGACTTAGTCCGCGGTTATCACCAAGTCCCAGTCCGAGCTGAAGATATTCCTAAAACAGCGGTTATAACACCTTTCGGCCTTTTTGAATTCCTAAGAATGCCATTCGGCCTCAAAGGCGCGGCTCAAACTTTTCAACGGATGATGGACGCAGTCCTACGCGACCTACCCTTTGTTTTTGTCTACCTCGATGACATGCTGGTAGCCAGTTCATCCGAGGAAGAACACGAACAGCACCTCACTACCGTTTTTCAGAGGCTGGAAGAGCACGGACTTATAATCAATCCAGCCAAATGCAAATTCGGCGTATTACAAATTGATTTTTTGGGACATAAGGTCTCCCCGGCAGGGGCAATTCCGCTTCCAGACAAAGTTCGTGCGATAGAAAGTTTTCCACGGCCTCAAACGGTTAAGTCGCTACAGGAATTTTTGGGGATGGTTAATTTTTACAACCGTTTCCTCCCCCACGCAGCTCAGCTCATGCAACCCCTATATGACGCGCTCAGAAAAAAGAAAGCTTCCAACGCGGTCGAATGGACCCCGGAGCGCGAATGCGCTTTCGCGGAAGTAAAAAGCGCCCTAGCTAACGCCACAATGTTAGTCCACCCAGATTCCTCAGCCCGCATTGCTCTAACCACAGATGCCTCAGACCTGGCTATAGGGGCAGTTGTAGAACAACTTGTCAGTGGGGTCTGGCAACCTTTAGCATTCTTTAGCAAATCGCTAAACCCAACTGAACGCAAATACAGCACTTTTGACAGAGAGCTGCTGGCGCTTCATTTGTCCATCCGCCACTTCCAGTTTTGGTTAGAAGGGTGGAGTTTCACGGCTTTTGTGGATCATAAGCCGCTCACTTTTGCTATGTCTAAAATTTCAGAACCATGGTCAGGCAGACAACAAAGACAGCTAGCCGCGATTTCAGGGTTCACCACAGACATTCGACACGTAGCAGGCAAACTTAACGTAGTAGCTGACTGTCTCTCTCGCGCTGTGACACCGCCAGAGCGCGAGGAGACAGATTACACCGCCTCAGCAGCGGAACTCTTCACTAACGCACACACATACGCAGCACCTATCCAGGATGGGATAGATTATGCAGCCATGGCGGAAGAACAAAGCAGTGATGCAGATGTGTGCGCGCTCCTGTCTGGACCAACAGGGTTAAGGCTGGAGAAAAAAAACTTGCGCGACGGCGTGCCTCCCCTAATATGCGACGTTTCAAACGGCCGACTTCGCCCGTTAGTACCAACTGCTTGGCGCCGCCGTATTTTCGACGCAATTCACTCCCTCGCGCACCCAGGTGTGCGCGCTTCGGTCAAAATGGTTGCTGAAAAGTTTGTGTGGTCAGGCCTGTGCAAAAACGTAAGAGAATGGGCAAAAACGTGCATTCCTTGTCAACGCGCCAAAATACACAGACACACAAAGGACCCTCTGGAGCCTTTTCCAATTCCTGCTAGAAGATTCGACCACATTCACGTCGACCTCGTGGGGCCGCTACCTTCCTCCCAAGGTTTCACACACCTGCTAACTATGATAGACCGCACCACGCGCTGGCCAGAGGCAGTCCCTTTAGCGTCAACCACAGCGGAGGAAGTCGCTCGCGTTTTTCTAGCAAACTGGGTGGCACGTTTCGGTGTTCCATCAGACATCACGTCAGACAGAGGGCCTCAGTTTATCTCAGAGCTCTGGTCGGCCATGTCTAACAGTTTAGGGACAACAATTCATCGCACCACCGCTTATCACCCTCAGGCCAATGGGTTATGCGAGCGTTTTCACAGGTCCTTAAAGGCTGCCCTCAGGGCCTCACTAACGGACACAAATTGGGTTAATAAACTTCCCTGGGTTTTATTGGGGTTGCGTGCAGCACCTAAAGAGGATTTAGACGCTTCTCCTGCAGAATTAGTTTTTGCCCAGCCTATCAGACTCCCAGGAGAATTTTTACCAGAGAACCCAGAACCAGGACACTTTCCCGTCCCAAGGTTTTTAGGCAGCAGTGGACCGGTTTCCCTCCACGGTCCAGCTCATCACTCTTTTCCACGAGTTTTTCTTCCTCAAACTTTGAAAAGCGCTGAGTTCGTTTTTGTTAAGCATGAAGCTATTAAACCAACGTTACGCCCAGTTTATGATGGCCCGTTCAGAGTGCTGGAAAATGGTGACAAACACTTTGTGCTTGATTATGGGGACAGAAAGGAAGTGGTCAGTGTTGACAGACTCAAACCTGCCTTCTTGCTGAGAGACGAGCCTACACAGGTGGCACGAACGCCTTGGCGTGGTAGACCCCCCAGAGGAAAAGTCTCAGCCCCCAGGCAGGGAACAAATAATCTCTTTCCTTCCCACAATGCAGATTCACCATGAGAAGGTCCCAGCGGGACACCTAAGCCAACCTACAGCAGTTTTGGGAGAAGGATTAAGCCCAGACAGCACAAGGACTGATACCAATCACCCCGCAATTATCCACTAATTGTGCTACAACAGTTTAAGGCTACTTATGATTTTACTATGCTGTTATGTTTACCACTGAACTTTCTTAGGAGCATAGCTGCTAGAAAATTTCTCCGGTAGCAACAGTTGTAACACGTAGTATTTCATAGTCGTTATCTTAGACTGTAATTCTTTCTATGTCCTTTCCTAGTGTTTGGGGGGCCTGTGGTATATATGACTCTTATATCCCATATCTACATATGTTAGAACAAGTGGAAATGTTTTGTGACAGCATATGTAAAGAGCTTCACACCTAGTAAGGACAGAGCATCCCCCGCGCCGGGGTAAAGACAATGGACCTCCCAAGACGCGGCAGTGGAGACGGACTCGACACCTTTACCCCCTAAAGCGAGAGGGGGAGTTCCCATCACCTCCCAAGACAGGGAGAGGGGATGGCAGGACAATGGGGATTAAGATAACGGGGAGATGTTACCTTTTTCAATGAGTGGCTCTGACGTCAGCTGTTTCAATGAGTGGTGCTATGCGTGCTTGTATTTAACCAGCGAGCGAAGCAGAGTTCTCTTTCTTGCCTTCTGCCAAGCTCTACACCTGATGAGATTTGATAGCGGAGCTATTCATTAAAAACCCTGTTTTTAATACAAAACCGCCTCGTTATTTCAGCTCCACTACACTTATGTTCTTAATGTTTTTTATGTTCTTAATGTTCTTTCAGTTTCTGAGTAGCAAAAAAGAGGGCCACCACACTGTTATACTAAACAAGAAAATACAATGGAGAAACAGGGTGTAACCAAAATAGCCTCATATAATGTAAAAGGGATCCTGAATCCAGTTAAAAGATCCAAGATTCTACGCAAAATGAAAAAAGACAAAGCAGAAATAATATTTTTACAAGAAACCCACCTAACAGACGTGGAACACACTAAACTCAATAGACAAGGGTTTAAAATGATCTCTTCATCTTCATATAAGTCAGGGAGGAGGAGGGGAGTAGCGACATTGATATCAACCAAAATTACATTTGAAAAAAAATCAGAACACAAAGATAAAGAAGGGAGGTACAGTTTGGTAATTGGGCGGCTAGAGGGAGAAGATATCACCCTGCTGAATGTATATGCACCACCAGGGGCTAAATGGAAATTTTATAAAAATGTATTCGACCTAATGATAACTAAAGCCCAAGGTGTAGTGATATGTGGTGAAGACTTCAATCTAAGACTGAATCCATACTGGGATGCAACAGGTAATTCTTCACATCAAAATAACACTCAAAATAGGAAAACTCGGATGCTACTAAAAGAAATGGGAATCTGTGACGTATGGAGGGAATTCAACCCCAATGTAAAAGATTATACTTTTTATTCAACGCCACATTCATCTTACTCAAGGATTGATTACTTTTTTATGTTTAATAGAGACATTGGAAGAGTAAAAACATGTAAAATAGGACTGATGGATCTCTCTGACCACAGTCCGATCTATATGGACTTAAACATCCAAAAATACACAAATAATACATTTTCCTGGAGGTTGAATTCAAATGTCCTGAAAGGACCACTGAAAGATGAATTGGAATCAGATATTTTCAAATATTTGGAAGAAAACGATAATGGAGAAGTATCCCCTTTAATACTGTGGGATGCGTGCAAAGCTGTAATAAGGGGAAAAATTATTGCAAAACTGGCAACCCAAAAGAAACTGAGACAAGAAAAACTAATCACACTAGAGTCAGAACTCAAGAACCTAGAAAAAGAACACAAAGACAACACTCATTCTAATGGCTCGCTCAAGATTAAAGAAATTAAAAATCAAATAAATGAGATCTACACAATAGAAATCCAGAAGAAACTTACATTTCTGAAACAAAAACACTATGAAGCAGGCAGTAAATCGGCAAAATTACTAGCCTATAAATTGAGGAAACAACAAACAGAAAGAGCAATCTACAAAATCAGAGACCCAGTATCAAAGGAAATAAAATTCAGAATTCAGGATATTCTTAAAAGCTTCGAGAATTACTACAAGAACTTATACTCCCACAAAAAACATAAAAACGCATCCGAGACATTCCTAAACACATTACACCTTCCCCAACTTACGGAATCACAAAATAAAACACTACTGTCAGAAATACAACCTAAAGAATTGGAAAAAGCAATTATGAAACTTAAAGCTAACAAATCCCCAGGAGCAGATGGCTATACAGCAGAATGGTACAAAACCTTTAAACAGCAACTATCTCCTCTCCTCTTGAAAACATTTAACTATGTCCTCCACACAGGGGAAATCCCCCCCTCCTGGAGAGAAGGGGTCATTGCAGTTATACCTAAACCTGAAAAGGATAAACTAGAATGCTCCAACTACAGACCAATCAGTGTATTAAATCAGGACTATAAGCTTTTTACCATTATCTTTGCCAAAAGGTTAGAAAACATACTGACAGACTTAATTCACTTAGACCAAACAGGTTTTATAAGACAAAGACAGACACAAGACAACATTCGACGCACTTTACACATAATTCATCATATAAAAAAATATAACTTAAATGCAGTCATATTGGGGTTAGATGCTGAAAAAGCATTTGATTCGGTTGACTGGTCTTTCCTATATAGAATCTTATCCAGTTTCAATTTTCATAACAACTTCATTAGAACTATATAGGCATTATATAAAAAACCAACAGCTAAAATAAGGATTAACGGTAATTTATCATCATCTTTTGAGCTGGAAAGAGGATGTTGTCAAGGCTGCCCCCTGTCGCCACTGCTCTTTGCAATCTTCATAGAACCTCTGAGCCAATGGATAAGACAAAATCAAAAAATTCAAGGTATTACACTTGGTCAGAAGGAACATAAAATAGCACTCTTTGCTGATGACATTTTAATATACCTAGGGCAACCAGACACTTCTTTACCAGAACTAATCTCAGTTTTTTCAGACTATGGAGATTTATTGGGGTACAAATTAAACATGCATAAAACCCAAGTTTTAACATTCAACTATGACCCAAATCATTATTCACTAAGTGAACTCAAAACTAACTGGGAGCTGGAATCTATGAAATATCTGGGGATCAATATCCCGAAACAACTCAACAAAATTATAACACTAAACTATGATCCACTGGTGACAAAAATAAAATCTGACCTAGCAAGATGGAATATGATACCATTCTTAGGTACTGCACAAAGAATTGGAACAGTCAAAATGAATATACTCCCACGTCTTCTATACCTTTTCCAAACAATACCGGTAGAACCCCCCAAAAAAACATGGCAGGAGCTAGACAGAAGGATCTCAAGATTCATATGGCAGGGCAAGAGACCTAGAATCAGATATAGAACCCTACAGCTAAACAAAGACAAAGGTGGGCTCGCGCTGCCAAATGTCAGGGACTATTTTATAGCTGCACAAATTAAAACTTTAGTAGAGATATGTAACCCAGTCTACACTGCACAATGGAAGGAGATGGAATGCCAAATAACAAGTGACATCCCCCTACAGGCGATAATAGGGAACAATGCCTTACCTAAACTCTTGAATAACACTAACCCGTGGATAGAGACCTCGCTAAAAATTTGGTTTAAGATAGTCAGAGAGAATCAAGCTAAAGAGCCCTATCGACTTCTGCAATGGATTGCCTATGATCAAGACTTTACCCCCAATAAAACAGACACTAGATTTAAAGAGTGGAAAGAGAAAGGGCTGATAAAATATTACGATTTCTTTAAGGGGCAAACTTTAAGAAGTTTTGAAGATTTGAAAAAACAAGGTCTAATAAATCAAGATCTTTACAGGTTCTTTCAGCTTAGACACCACATAAACAATATACTTAAAAAGGAGGATTTGGAAAGGGCCCAGTCAGGTGTTCTGAAGGTCTTCTTAATGGCATATAAAGGGATCCCAGGGATCAGATACATTTCTAAAATATACCAAGGTCTTCAAGACTTAAAAGGAGACAACACATCATATATAAAAGAGAGATGGGAAAAAGAGGGGAATTTCACTTTACAACTGGAAATATGGGAAAAGCTAAATAGACAGCAATGGAAAAGTACCTCATCCCTGCAGTGGAGAGAATTTGGATGGAAAAATTTGGTAAGATTTTTCAGAACACCTGCACAAAACAAATTTACCCATAAGGGGTTGAACTGTTGGCGCTTGTGTGGTGAAAAGACTGCAAATCATTTTCATGTGTTTTGGTCATGCCCAGTTATCCACCAATATTGGACCAATGTACAGACAATATTGGGGAAAATATTCAAAATAACAGTTCCCTTTTCTTTTATAACTTTGTATTTGGGTTTACTACCGGACTCACTGGAAAGACGAGGAGATAAATACTTATTCAATGTTTTAATATTGGCAAGTAAAAAAGCCCTAACTAAAAAATGGATGCTGAAGGACTGTCCTACACCTGAAGATTGGATTAACGTGATTCAAGACATTTACTCGATGGAAAAGTTGACATTCGCACTGAGACAGGACATGGATGGGTTCATGAACTTTTGGCAACCCTGGATCGCATATGTGTCTTCCATTAGATCTAATCTTTGACAAATACCATTTCAATGATGGTCCCACTCTTTGTTCCAACACTACTCAGATGCTCTTTTACTTTTAATTACTTAATTTTCTGTTTGTTTGTTTTTTACTGTTCTGTTTGTTTGTTTATTCGGGTTTTTGTTTGTTTGTTTGTTTTTTTAATTTAATTCTCTTTAATTTCACTTTTTCTTTCACTTTAAAAAAAAGGGGGTGTTGTAATAACTATTCTACCAATGTTGTCAAATAGCAAAATATAAGGGAACGTACGATGAAAATGTTAACAATGCAATGCTGTAATGACCTGTATACCCTTTACAAAAACCTAAATTTAAAAAAAAAAAAAAAAACAGAGAAAAACAAGCAGGAGAAATTAAGTTGAGAGCTCTGTGAATAAATTAATGGGCTGATGTGGATAAACATGCATGATAAGTGTTATGAAGATCAAGAAATATATTTAGCTTTGTACATGTCTGGACAGGTGATGCTAGCCCACTTCTCCATGTCTTTTGGCCAGTTTTGCTTTGGAATGAGATAGGGGGCCTGCTTCTCAATTAAAACTAATTTGTTGTCATACTAATTTGTTGTCATACCGCTGTCTGTCATTATCAAGAGTTTCATAATAAATTTTGGACGTTTTCACTTTTTTTTGTTCCATTTTACTACGTGATTATCACCTGCCATAATGGCCAGTGATCCTGCTGGAAATCATGTGATTGAAAACTATGAATACCAGTCAGTGTTGGCACAAAACCTTCAGGCTTCTACTAGAAAGCTGAAGATGAAGAGGAACTTCATCTTTCAGCACAACAATGACCCAAAGCATACATTCAAATCCACAAAAGAATGGCTTCACCAGAAGAAGATTAAGGTTTTGGAATGGTCCAGCCAGAGTCCAGACCTGAATTCAATCAAACATCTGTGGGGTGATCTGAAGAGGGCTGTGCACAGGAGATACCCTTGTAATCTGACAGATTTGGAGTGTTTTTACAAAGAAGAGTGGGCAAATATTGTCACATCAAGATGTGCCACGCTGATAGACTCCTACTCAAAAACACTGAGTGCTGTAATAAAAGCCAAAGGCGCTGCAACAAAGTATTAGTTTAAGGGTGTGTATGTTTATGCAACCAGGTTACTGTAAGTTTTTTATTTTTTATTTTTCCACTTAAAAGATTTCGGTTTGTTTTTCAATTGAGTTGTACAGGTTATAGGTCACATTAATGGTGGAATACGTTTTGAAATGATTTACCTTCGTCTCGGTTTTTTACATCACAAAAACCTGGCATTTGAACAGGGGTGTGTAGACTTTTTATATCCACTGTAAGTATGACTGATATTCTGTGCCATTCAGTGCAGGCCAGGGACTCATCCTGCACTACACACAGGTAGACGCGCTTGTTGGCAGGAGGCACTTATTTTTTTCATCAGTTCTGTCAGATTATTTAAAGGTAACACTGTGTTATAGGCTATAATATACACGATCTGTGATAATGTGTTATTAAACCAGATGTCCTGAGCCACGTCAGAATGCAAAGTGGGTGTGCACAATACTTCTCCTCAAAATACAATAATTTTCAGCAGCTGGTACGATACTTTAACATTTCCAATTTGGCAACACTGACTAGATGTGGAATGAATCATCACTGCCAACAGCATGTTGATGCATTGTAAGTGAAGACATAATCTGTCAGTGATGCTGGGAAGAGCAAAACCAGCTTCTGACCATTTTGCTGAAATGTTAAAATATAATTATTTCTAAGTGAAGAGAGATTTTAATATTTTTACTGTAGTCAAATGACCGAAGAAGGCATTTTCGAAGGTTAAAAACCCACAAACACACCATGTTTTAGTAAATGGGACCTTCAACAAAATCAGGGAGAAACCTTGACTGCTGTAATAAATACATACAGTAGATTTAATCTTACAGCTTGTGCTACCAACATTTATTATTTACTTAAGAGGGCAACTTTAAATATAAAAAATTTAAATGTGGTATCATATTTTAAAGTGCATCTAATTTGAGAGGAACCACTCACAAATTTTCACAACAAAACATGACTCTAAACCACAAGGAGAACAACTTAAGCTTGTCTGAAGTTTTCTTTGGCACACTGCCTCTCTTTCAGTCTTTTAATGCAGGTGGTATCTGTTTGTACTTGTGGCTTGGGGTTATTTTTTGCATATGAGCCTGGGGGGGGGGGGGGGGGGCTGCTATGCCAATGCTGCTATGTCCAACACCTGGGGCTTTCAATCAGCTGAGTGCCATTCATTGACCAATCACAATCTACTACACAAGAGTTCAACAGTAGATATGCCATATAGGTACTCTAGTTGTCTAAATTACCAAATTAACAAAACTTCACATATTTGTTTGTTTAAAAATAAGACTTTTACAGAATGAATACTAATTCAAAATCCAAAGTCACTGATTGATGCTGCTGTGTAGAAATGTGTCCATATAAAACAATAACATATTGTTGCAAAATTCTAGTCCTAAAGTAGACACTGAAATATTTTTTTTTTACTCTTGACATTTATATTAGCTAGTTCAGTGCAGCTTCTGTATAATAGTTGCATTATTCAAGCACAAATTGTACTGTTTCAACCTAGAATAAGAAGTGCAGAGTCATGATGGCTGCAGGATGAGTGGGATAATTTGGCAGCGGTCACGGAAACCCGATGCAGGATACAGGATTACACTGCATAACTCTGCCTGTAAGAATTCAACACAAGCCGACAAAAAAAAACCCCAAAAAACCACTGGACACATTTATGGAAAATTCAACAATTGCCCTAATCATAATGATATTTACACCATGAAGAAGTTATAACAAAGAATTCCCTGTTATCAGTTTAGATGGGTGTATTTAGCACGTGGTCAATAAAAATGGCATGTGGTGTGTGTAGGCCTAAAATCGTTTTAAATAATGAAGGACAAAGATCAAGATGAGATAAAGCAGAACAAAAGTGGCCATGTATGACATTGTTACACATGTTGATTTATTTTCTCTGTTGTAACCATCCAGCACACAAACAGCCATGTCCTTAAAAAGTCTTACCGTTCTTCCATTGAAAGTTAGTCGTTGCTCCTTGACCGGGAGGCCTGTCTCCTCGTAAAGCAGCTGTTTGACATCTTGAACCGATGTAAATGGAGAGACCTGATAGGACCTCAGTCCAAAGTACTCATGGCGAACTGTGGCCCGTGACAACCTGGGAAATACAGACAAAATTGTGTAAATGTGAAAAATCAAATACATTTTGCATGTCAAAACAGATTACACTAATTAACCCTGTAGAAAACTGTCATAAAAATAAATGTGAAATAAATGCATATTATAAAGAATAAAAAACTGAAACAAATTTTAGAAATACAACCTGCACTAGACATGCACAAGGGTATTCAATCAAATTTGATCTCTACTGAAGCCGACATGAGTGTCTTGCTTACCATAACTATTGATCAAATTCTGAGCTTGGCAGAAGAATGACATTTAGTGTGTTAGTGCAGTTCTACACAGCCATCATCGAGTCCATCCTCACCACCTCCATAACCGTGTGGTACGCAGGAGCCACTGCCAGGGACAGACTAAGGCTGCAGCGCGTCGTGCGCACTGCTGAGAAGGTGATCGGCTGCAAGCTCCCATCTCTCCAGGATCTGTACATCTCCAGGACCCGGAGGCGTGCTGGCCGGATCATAGCCGATCCCTCACACCCTGGTCACGTACTGTTTGCCCCCCTCCCCTCTGGTAGAAGACTTCGGTCCATCCAGACTAAAACCTCCCGTCACATGAACAGCTTCTTCCCCTCTGCCATTAGACTGCTGAACACTAAGTGACTCTCGTGCACCATGTACAGCAGCTCAACCAGACTCATGTCAATCATCACTGTTTTCTTCCTGCATTACCGACTGCACTATATAGTTCTCCACAGTATCTGCTGCTGGCTAATATATATTTTAACTGTTGACCAGTATCACTTAATCTTATCCTACACTTTATTACATGTATAGTTTATTTCTCTTATCTTATCATGTTTAATGTTGCAGCATTGTACCGAGACAAATTCCTAGTTTGTGTACTACATGAACAATGGCAATAAACCTGATTCTGATTCTGATTCTGATTCTGACATTTCAGTGGATCCATCCATCAGTGATCTAACAGTGCCATTTAATATCTGGATGTATTTCTCCAGTTTGAATTTGGGCACATTAATTTACAGTATATCCCTTTATTTGGCTGCAATGTGTAATAAAAACCCAAGGGTTACCCAATGAGCTTTTCAAAGCCTTAAAAAAAAAACCAGTTATTTTGTTGGCAGTCAACTGATTGCAATTCCACAATCAACAATTTTTTGGATAGTACTGGGCAGTTATAAAACAGCTTTTCAACACCAGCAAAATAGATGTTTTTGCTCATTATTCAGCAGGTCATAAGGCAGTTGCAGCCAAGCGCCAGGGTGCATTCCCTGGGGATGGGTGGGTGTGGCAGTCAGCCAAACAATCTTTGGTGGTTCCAAAGATTCTATACAGACCTTATAACAGCACAACACCACAAAAGAAAAAAAAAAAACGTTTTTAAAAAGAAAATTTGGCTTGAGCATCATAACAAAAACTCTTCTAATTACCTTGTTAGTAAATTCAGTTGTGAGCAGTCTGGACATCACAGTCAATGAAGTCTTATTGGATGCGTGTTAGCTGCAAATATTCAATACAAATATTTTTGAATTATTATCCAGTTAACTTACCACGGGTCTGGATAGTTTGCCATGTCGTTGCTGTTCTGTGTCCCAGCTCACGCACACTTTCATTGGACTATCTTCTCCTCTGAGCGCAGGGATACTCCATCAGGGAAGCGGCTGTCGCAAAACAAGAAATGCCTGGTTTTTTCTTTCTTTTAAAGCTGCCCGTTTATCATGACAGTGTCCTAAATCAACACCAGGCCTCCTCTGATGTATTCTCTACATATTTAATGTATATGTCGGCGTGCTCGTAGCAGAGGTTTGTTTTTAAGGAGTGCCGGGTGTTATTTTTTGTAGCCTCCTCAGCACCGTTATATCCAAACTAACGTCTATGAACTCACTTGTCTCAGTCCGGCGCGCGGTCCTCCCAAAAAGCTCACACATTTCACTCCTCTTGTTCCTAGAAACAACAGCAACAATAGCAGGCGCCATAGTTAGTTCTTTCCAACAACACAACGACTCCTTCAAAGGCCATGTTCTAATAATAATGAATTACACGGCGGCTGCGAGTGAGAGCAGAAATGCGGAGCAAGATGACTCCCTCTTGGTTATTTCCGTTTTCGTCCAAAATCCTCTGAAACAGACTAAACGCCCGTCATTCTCCTCTTTCTCTCTGGAGTAAGATCCCTCTTGTGGTTTTCCCAGAAATTATAATTAGGACCGTATGGTTTCTGATAGTATTCTAACTTCATTATAAACGCCAATGCGTTCCGGTAACAATAAAGAGTAGCTGAGTCCTTTTGTTAGCGCATGCGTAAAAGCGGACTCAGAGGCAATCTCTTAACAGGATTTCTCTTGAACTGGCTGTAATCTTGATGCAATCATTCAGCACAGACTTTTCCCTAGAACGCGTTCAGGACAGTGGGAAATACTATCTACTTATTTGTCACCCAAGGTCAAATAAAGACACCCCAGGAAATATATATATATATATAAATAAAAGGGAGTGTTATTGGTAGTGCTGCCAATGCTCACTCTTTTGGAATAAGTCTCAGCCCTCTCTCTCACACCACAAACCCTGTCTCTCACTCCAAAATGAGGAAAATGTTGACTTCATTCAGATTTTTTAAACAATGGGAGCTCTCAAGGCAGTGCTAGGGCAGCACGGTAAAACTGTGGTTAGCATTGTTGCCTCACAGCTAGAAGGTTCCAGGTTCAAATCCCTAGGCTGGCAGGGGTCAGAACTGTTCTGTATGGAGTTTGCATGTTCTCCCTGTGCAGCAGGAGTTTACTCCAGGAGCTCCGGTTTCCTCGCACAATCCAAAGACATGCATATCAGGTTAATTGGTCATTCTAAATTGTCCCTATCTGTCTCCTATAGGCCCTTAGAATAGAGGGTGAGTACGCAAGAAGCACTTTGTGTGGTTTTTGAGAATAGAAAAAGCGCTGTATAAGTACAGCCCCCCCCCCATCAAGATATGGTCAAGGCTGATTGCCATGGCTTTTACTTTTAAAGCAAAAAAGCTAACTCTTTGTGTATCCTGCACATGCGTGCTCACTCCGCCCCTGATCCTCAGTTTCTCCCATGCACAATCTCACTCCAAGCTTTTCTGAAAAGTTGGCAACTCTGATTTCTGTTATACGTGAACAATTATACTGTTGTGGCCGACACACATTGTGGGCTCACGCTGCCACAGAGACAGAACTGAATGTGTATTGTGGAGTGTCACGTCTGCAAGGACTGAGGACTCAAATCTACAGGAGGTAACAAGGAAGTGTGAGATTTGTCTCTTTGTCCCACAGAAGACGCCCGGAGGGTATTCCGGTTCATCAAGAAATGAGAGACAATGGTGAAGCTTCAAAGGGATGCTTTGTAACTGTATGTTGACTGAAGACACCATGTGACTTGAATTCTGATGCTGGAAATGTATAAAAGGGGGTTGAAGTATGATTCTTTCTCTTTCCTGCTTTGAGAATGCTAGGAGCTTGTGTTCTGTCAAATAAAGCTGGTTTATGACTGAAACTCAGCCTCGTTATTTGAGCATGCTCCTACACTGGTGACCTACGACGGAGAATGAGCAATGAGAATTCTTCCGAACCGGGCTCGGTGGAAGCCAGCCTGATGGCCGCCTCCACGCTCCGGCTGCCCGATTTCTGGCAGCACAGCCCGCGCTCATGGTTTAGCGCAATCGAGGCGCAGTTCAACCTCCGGAGAATCTCCAACGACGACACAAGATTCTACCACGTGGTAGCGAAACTGGACAGCGACACGGTCCAGAGAGTGGAGGATTTGGTTAATCATCCACCAGACAACGACAAGTACAGCGCATTGAAAGACGCGCTGATCAGCCATTTCACCCCCTCAGTCCAACAAAGAGCAGAGGGGCTCCTGGCGCTGACGGAGGCAGAAAACGATAGACCTGCGGACCTGATGGTGAAGATGCTGCAGCTCAAAGCCTCCGAGGATGGCAAATTCATTTTCGCCCACCTATTCCTTCGAACCCTGCCACCAGCAGTGAGAGTGGCCCTGGCAGAGTCACCCCGATTGGCCAAGCGAGACTACCATGGGTTGAGCAAGGAGGCGCAGAAGTTGGTCGACGCCCACAAGCAGAACGCGGTTTCGGCCGCGGCGGCTAGTTCGGGAACGGCGTCCGGAGACAGCTTGGGTCCAGCGGCACCAGACGCACCAACAACGGCGGCGACCGGAGCCAGACGACGCGGAGCGGAGAACAGCTCGTGCTTCTACCACCGCCGTTTTGCAGAGAGAGCGCACAGGTGCGTCCCACCGTGCAATTTTAAACGCCAGGACCGAGGGCCGGTAGCAGCCGCGACTCTCGGCAATGAGAACAGGCTGCTTTACCTGACGGATGCACGCTCGGGGAAACAGTTCCTCGTGGACACGGGCTCGCAGCTGAGCTTCGTCACGCCCACCTACGCGGAACGGCTGTTGCCTTCTAAAGCCCCCTGGGTGTCAGTGTCAGCAGCGAACGGCTCCACAATTAAAACATTTGGTGAGAGGACCATGCTTCTGTCCTTACAAGGCCGTTCATTTGAGTGGACATTTATTGTAGCAGCAGTCAGTTTCAACATGTTAGAGGCTGATTTTTTGTGCTCACATGGTTTATTGGTTGATCTTGCTAATAGACGTCTGATTAATGCACTGTCTTTTCATTCTATTCCCTGCACAGCTCGGGTGGCCCCGCCAACTGCACATGCCAGCGTCTCAGCCGCGGGTGGTAAGTTTCACACTCTGCTTGCTCAGTTTCCAGCACTCACAGTCCCCACTTTTTCAGCAACGGTGGCCAAACATGGGGTAGAACATTTCATAACAACCACAGGCCCTCCCGTTTTTGCAAAGGCTCGGCGTTTGGACCCAGCTAAACTGGCCATCGCGCGCGAGGAGTTCACTAATCTGGAAAAACTAGGCATCGTTAGACGCTCCAAGAGCGCTTGGGCTTCGCCGTTACACATGGTCCCAAAGGCTGACGGCCCGTGGCAGCCTTGCGGCGATTTCCGCAGGTTGAACAACGTTTCAGCTCATGACCGCTACCCGATTCCGCACATTCAGGATTTTTCTGTTCATTTGGCGGGGGCGCGCATTTTTTCTAAAATAGACTTGGCGCGCGGCTATCACCAGGTTCCAGTGCGCGCGCAGGATGTACCCAAAACAGCGGTCATAACTCCTTTCGGCCTTTTTGAGTTCTTGCGCATGCCTTTTGGCCTCAAGGGGGCCGCGCAGACTTTCCAACGCATGATGGATGCAGTTTTACGCGACCTGCCTTTCGTGTTCGTTTATTTGGACGATATTTTGGTAGCCAGCACGTCCGAAGGCGAACATGAAAAACACCTCACAGCAGTTTTCCAGAGGTTGGCAGAGCACGGGTTAATAGTGAACCCAGCGAAATGCCAGTTTGGGGTGGCGCAGATTGATTTTTTGGGACATCGCGTTTCGGCAGAGGGAGCAGTTCCCCTTCCAAATAAAGTGCGTGCCATAACAGATTTTCCGCAACCTCAAACGGTTAAGGCGCTTCAGGAGTTTCTAGGGATGGTTAATTTTTACAACCGTTTCCTCCAAGCGCAGCACGACTCATGCAGCCATTGTACACCGCGTTAAAAAAACAAAAGCCCGCAAATAAAGTCGAATGGTCTCCGGAGCGGGAGCGCGCTTTTGCCCAGGTCAAATCAGCCCTGGCAAATGCAGTTTTGTTAGCGCACCCAGTTCCAACGGCCCGCATGGCGCTCACCACTGACGCTTCCGATGTAGCGGTGGGGGCGGTAGTTGAACAGTTTGTGGCAGGTACCTGGCAACCCCTCGCGTTTTTCAGCAGGACCTTGCGCGATAGTGAACGGAAATACAGCGCATTTGACAGGGAGCTTTTGGCCCTACACTTGGCCATCCGTCATTTTCAGTTCTGGTTAGAGGGGCGACGTTTCACCGCTTTTGTGGATCATAAACCGCTAACGTTTGCGATGGCCAAAATTTCAGAACCCTGGTCAGGCCGGCAACAAAGGCAACTAGCCGCAATATCGGAGTTTACTACTGATATTCAGCATGTCGCGGGTAAACACAATGTTGTAGCAGACTGCCTCTCGCGTGCAATAGCACCACCAAGCCCTATAGGGGCAGACTCTGTAGCCATGGCCGCGGGCCCGGGCAGCGACGCGGGAGCGCGCGCAGCCCCGGTCTGTGTTGGGTTAGATTATGCAGCCATGGCTGCGGAGCAGGTTAACGACGCGGACGTGCGCGCGCTCCAGTCTGGACCAACAGGGTTAAGGCTGGAGCACAGGGTGCAACAAAACGGTATGCCCCCGCTAATCTGCGATGTCTCCACGGGACGGCCCCGCCCTGTGGTGCCAACCGCGTGGCGTCGCCGTGTTTTTGACTTGGTCCATTCTCTCGCGCACCCGGGGGTGCGCGCATCGATCAAATTGGTGGGGGAGAAATTTGTTTGGCCCGGGTTGCGCAAACAGGTCAAGGAATGGGCGGCAGCCTGCGTAGCGTGTCAGCGAGCTAAAATACACAGACACACTAAGGCCCCGTTAGAACCTTTCCACATCCCCGCTAAGCGTTTTGATCACGTGCATGTTGACCTGGTCGGCCCGCTTCCGTTATCACACGGGCACACACATCTTTTGACAATGGTAGACCGCACCACGCGCTGGCCAGAGGCGATTCCTCTGACATCAACCACAGCGGAAGAAGTTGCGCGAGCATTTTTAACAGCATGGGTTGCGCGTTTTGGTGTACCGTCGGACATAACGTCCGACAGGGGTCCCCAATTTATTTCCGAGCTATGGTCATCGATGGCCCGCAGCTTGGGGGTGAAGATTCATCGCACCACCGCGTATAACCCCCAGGCCAATGGTTTATGCGAACGCTTTCACAGGTCATTGAAAGCAGCCCTCAGAGCGTCGCTAACGGATACAAATTGGGTAGACAAACTTCCATGGGTGTTATTAGGGTTGCGTTCTGCACCTAAGGAAGATTTGCATGCTTCCCCGGCTGAATTAGTTTTCGCTCAGCCGCTCCGTTTGCCCGGGGAATTTCTTCCTGATAATCCCGCACCTAATGGCCCCCCCGCTCAGCCGTGGCAGAGCGGCTCAGGAACAAACACGCTTCCTGGCCCGGTCCATCACAGTTTCCCACACGTTTTTGTGCCCAAGGCTTTAAAAAATGCAGAGTTTGTTTTTGTTAAACATGACGCCCAGCGTCCAAGTTTGCGGCCGTTTTACGACGGACCGTTTCGAGTGCTGGAGACCGGGCAGAAGCATTTTCTGCTAGATTTAGGGGGCAGAAGGGAGCTGATTTGCATTAACAGGCTCAAACCCGCTTTTGTTCTGGCTGAGGAGGAGGTGCAGCTCGCGAGGCCCCCCCGCCGGGGCAGGCCGCCGAGAAGACATTCTCCAAAGTCTTCACAGAGAGGTGCTAACAGCTTTAATCCACAGGTGCAGAGAGATGTTGCAGAGGCAGCCAAGCCAAGTTGCAGCAGATTCGGCAGAAGATTAAAACCTAGGCAGTTGGTGGATTGATTAGCGATGTATGGAGTGCTTTGTGTTTCTCTTTTTGTTATGCCATGCAGATTCTGCCTTACTCGACGTTTGGGGGGGTAGTGTGGCCGACACACATTGTGGGCTCACGCTGCCACAGAGACAGAACTGAATGTGTATTGTGGAGTGTCACGTCTGCAAGGACTGAGGACTCAAATCTACAGGAGGTAACAAGGAAGTGTGAGATTTGTCTCTTTGTCCCACAGAAGACGCCCGGAGGGTATTCCGGTTCATCAAGAAATGAGAGACAATGGTGAAGCTTCAAAGGGATGCTTTGTAACTGTATGTTGACTGAAGACACCATGTGACTTGAATTCTGATGCTGGAAATGTATAAAAGGGGGTTGAAGTATGATTCTTTCTCTTTCCTGCTTTGAGAATGCTAGGAGCTTGTGTTCTGTCAAATAAAGCTGGTTTATGACTGAAACTCAGCCTCGTTATTTGAGCATGCTCCTACACTGTAATGCCCACAGTAAACTACTATAAAAACAACACGCATTGTGCTGCGAGCACAAGATTACGGGGAAAATACCACACCGCTATAATATTTCTTGTGTCTTGTAAATCCAGTTAAAGTAGTGAACCTGACTGGGAAAACTGAGGAAAGAGGGTTTTTTTAATTCATCTCAGTCACTTTCCTGCATGCATGTCAAGCACTGAATTGTGTGATTTCAAATACAGCATTAATATTTATGTATTTAACATGGTAAAAAGTAAAATATATGCTACAGTAGTAATATTGTGTAAATACAGCAGTTTTTTTATTTAATACAGTAATAATCACATGAAAGCATTGTTACAGAACTAAATTAAATTTATATTATTGATTTGTAAAATCTATTATTCAAGTAGGCCTAATTTATTGATTGTGCTACACGTGTTCGTTTTCAGTGGCTGTTCAACGATCCTCTTTGATTCATGCATGCAGTGGTGCCAAATTTTAAGTGTAGTTTATAATGCAAAGGAAACCTCACCCAAAGAGCATTTTTTTAAACAGAGGATGCCAATGCCAAAAGTGCACTACTCTTTATTGGCTCATGCTGCTGATTTCTGGGAGTTGTAGTCTCTTGGCATCATAGGGTTTCCGCACACTACAGCCGCTGATGTGCGCATCAACTTTAATAACCTGATTGCGGGGCTGAGTCATTCGCCTGTTTGCAGTCATGCTCAGTAAGATTTTAAGACACAATATTTGTTATATTCTATATAGCAATAAGACGATTTGCATATTTCCTTTGGATTGTATGGGGTGTTTCAATGGAGGCGGACTCAACTGAGGTATCCGATTACCTTTGGCAAATATCCCTATGATATTTTTAAGCATGTTTGCTTTGGAGGAGAAATAGGTAAAGATGTGACATCATGGCCTGAAAGTCAAGGATTCCCCTCACAATAAAATACATAATAAGCCTGTTCCCATAGCATTACACGAGTTCCTCGAGGATACACGCGTTAAACTATACTGGAAACCTATGTCTGGAAAACAAATAAGAATATGTTCCTGCCATGCGTTCATTTAAAACATTGTGGTTATAACCACAATAACATAGAAGAAGAAAAAAAACGTCAGACTTACCACAGAGAAATTATTTCAGTGGGAAAAGTCCCCTTTCATTTACGCAGGCTTACATTTACCAATAATACAATAATAACAGCATGTCTATGCGCGGCGATCTTTAAGCATCGTTTCGGCTAAAAGTGCGCTGCCCCATCACCCCAGCAGACCGATGCCGCAGTGAAGGAGAGGAGGATGCTCACACGAGGACAGGCATCTGCGCAGCAGCCCGGAGATGATTTCTGCAGCGCACAGGAAGGCGTCAATCCGTGTCACTGACTGCACCCACGAATGGCACAACATATCAGACACTGGAGCCGCACAGACGACACTTGAAAAAGAATCAGTTTCAGGGGGAGATGTTTCACAGGCGCGAGCTCCTCTGGAGCGGGTTTCACACTGCAGGTTTTAAGGCGCAGGTCTCTTAAAGAGACAGTCTCCGCGAAGGACAGACCGCACAAAACGGGACAGAGAGCCAAACAGAAACGCGGAAAAGATGTACAGTGGTCAAAGTGAGAGAACTATAAGAAAATACGAGTCCTCTGAAGGGAGAGCAATAGCTTATTTTAACGTCATTTGCGTGAGTTTTTAATACAGGCATCTTTCCTTTTTTTTTTCATCTTTCAAAAAGACGCAAACGCTTGTCGATCCAGCAGTACCCTTATAAAAGGTACAAGAACTGTACCTTGAAGAACATACAGTGCTGTGAAAAAGTATTTGCCCCTTCCTGATTACTTATATTTTTGCATATTTGTTACACCTAAATGTTTCAGATCCATCCATCCATCTTCTTCCACTTAATCCTTTTCGGGTCGTGGGGGGGCTGGAGCCCATCCCAACATCTTTGGGCGAGAGGCAGGGTACACCCTGGACAGATCGCCAGTCTATCGCAGGGCCAACACAGAGAGACAGACAACCATTCACTCTCACAGTCATACCTAAGGACAATTTAGAATCCCCAGTTTGATGCCAATTAACCTAACTTGCATGTTTTTGCCATGTGGGAGGAAACCGGAGAAATCCCGGAGTAAACCCACGCAGACACGGGGAGAACATGCAAACTCCACACAGATCACTGTTGGTTGGGGGCTGGGCTCGAACCCAGAATCCCCTGGCCAAGGGTGAGTTGCTGTGCTGCCGCTGTGCTAACCACTGCACCACCGCACTGCCCATGTTTCAGATCGTCAGACAAATTTTAATATTAGACAAAGACAACCTGAGTAAATACAAAATGCAGTTTTTAGTTGATGATTTCATTTATTACGGAAAAAATGCGATTCAAACCTACCTGGCCCTATGTGAAAAAGTAATTACCCCCAACTGCCCTCAAACCTAATAACCTAACCTAAACCTAATAACTGGTTGTGCCACCATTGGTGATGCCAACAACTGGCAATGAGTGTTTTACATTGCTACTAAGGAATTTTGACCCACTTTTCTGTGCAGAATTGTTTAAATTCAGTCACATTGGAGGGCTTCATGAACTGATGGCCAGACATTCTCCTTCAGGATTTTTTGGTAGAGAGCAGAATTCATGATTCTGTCAATTAGGGCAAGTTGTCCAGGTCCTGAAGCAGCAAAGCAGCCCCAGACTATGACACTACCACCACCAGGTTTGACTGTTGATACACTGTTCTTTTTATGAAATTCTGTGTTAGTTTTATGCCAGACAAAACAGAACACATTGGTGTGGTGTGTGTGTGTGTGTTTGGCCCTGAGGGCTTGCCGTACCTGCCTTGTGTGGTGTGATGTCAGGCGGGCTACGGCCAAACTGTATATACTTGTGTGTCCATAATAAAGGTTCAGTTCGCTGCATGGCATAAGACTGACTGACTCTGATTCCAGACATAACATTTTGGCGACGAGGAGAAACTATGGGGGCATATGGGCTACCTCCACCATTATTACCATTTCTGTAACATCTGGGCGAGCCAGCGATCCTGTGACCAAACTGGCTGGCCATGTTCAAGGGTTACATCACAGCGCTGGGCTTAATTAGACTCCACGGAGTATGAAGATGAGCACTTCTGGCCCACCATCTCGGCTTAGAAGGTCGGAAAATTCTCTGTCTGTTGGGAGAAACAGAGTCTTATGTGGATGCTATCCGGCGGCTGGCCGAATATTTTGCCAAACATATGAGGACCACGAAACTGTGGGTAATAGAGCTGTTGGCGCCAAAAAAAGCTAAGCTAACTAGCTCAGGGAAGCTAGCAGCTCAGTCAGTGACTATGGGGAAGCTAGCCACGAAGCTAGGTGCGCACCAAAACCAAGCTACGAGCTACCAGCTAGATTTCGAGGTGGAACCGGGGCCACGAGTGGGGGAACCCCCAGTCACCGAAGACAACAAGCCATCCTGGGAGCTCAGCGTGCTGGAGTTGGAGCAGTGACAGTCGGGCGCAGAGGCAGCACAGCAGAGTACCTTGGACGACGGTGCTGGGCGCAGCGACGAGGTGCCTGGGTCAACGAGTGACACCGACGAGGGTGATACTGAAAGTCCCGGGAAGCAGCAGCAGCAGACGGACATAGACGGCACAGTGTAGCACCTCAGACGACAGAGAGGAGGTGCCGGGCACCACGGAGGTCGGGCAGGACTTCAGTGCCGGGGCTCAAAGTACCTTGGATGAGGGTGCTTGGTGTTACGGCAAGGTGCCCAAGTCAACGAGTGACATCAACGAACGAGCGTTAGTTTTTCCTGGAGCTTGGCCACAGGGAGCCAGAGTGTTTGGAGCTACGACGGCAGCAGCTGCAACGGTGTGGAAGGCGGTCGGGGGCGGACCAACAGGCACGGAGGGACGGCGTGCCGGACAGCAGCACTGCAGGTCCAGACAAGAGAAGTGGTCGAGGGTGAGGAGAAGGGACATTCTCGCCGGGGAGGTCGGTTTCGATCCTGGGGGCAAACGGCTGCGAGGGGCGTGCATGCCGTGGCAATGCCCTGGGCTTCTGAGCCGGCTTTACCTTTGGCTACCCGTGGACATTGGAGTAACAAAAATGTCGTTACTGTAAATATGTTCAGATGGTGCATGTGAATGAATGCGTGTTATTTGGGGATTTTTTGTGTATTTAGTATTTAAAAAAACACGCTGATTTTAGTTGTTTTGGGTGACTGTGTTAGGCTATTCTAGTTCACTGTTTCCCTTTTATTTCCCTTAGTGCATGATTCGGGTCCTAAATTGGGGTGGGTGTGGATTGTGTGTATGAGTTTTGCACTTTTATAAGGGGGAAGGGAATGATGTGTGGTGTGTGTGTGTGTGTGTGTGTGTGTGTGTGTGTGTGTGTGTGTGTGTGTGTGTGTGTGTGTGTGTGTGTGTGTGTGTGTGTGATTGGCCCTTAGGGCTTGCAGTACCCGCCCCATTTGTTGTGACGTCAGGTGGGCTATGGCCAGACTGTATATAGTTGTGTGTGTCCATAATATAATGTTGTTCAATAGTGTTAATAAGACGTATTATTGTGTGATACGGTGGTGGCTCCACCTTTCCAGTTCCACCACCACCCGGAATATAAAAGGGGCTATGCGGAAGAGGGACAGTCTCTTTGACCTCACCTCTGCCTTACGGGAACGTCTTTACTATACTGTGAGTCTCATAATAAAGTCGTGTTCTGCTGCACCTCCAGCCTCATTATTGGCTCGTTGTTATGGACATAACATTTGGTGACGAGGATAAAAACATGGATACAGGAGTTTCTAATATTAGGCCATTTTTTGAGCTTCCCGGCAAGCCGCGGGTTCCATGGGTGAGGTGGTTTGCCGCATTTCAGAACTATTTGGTGGTATTGAACCTCGGTGAACTAGAGAAACTACAGGCACGAGCAATACTGGTCCATAATCTCGGCATGGAGGGTCAGCATATTTTCAGCACCTTGGGTGAGGCCGATAGTTTTGAGGACGTGGTTGAGCTAATGGTGCATTATTTTTGCACTCCTGAGAATGTTATTGTCTGGAGGATACAGTTTTGGCAGCGCTGCCAGCAGACTGGAGAGTTGGTGTAACGTTATGTTGCGGGTCTGCATCAGCTGGCCGGAGACTGCCAGTTTGGGGCTTTGGAGGAAGAGATGGTCCGCGATCAGTTGGTGGAGCACACGCTGTGTTCGACAGCACGGTCTAGACTCCTCACACACTCCGGTGAACTGACAATAGCCATGGCTGTTGAAATAGCTCAGCAGTATGAAGCAGCAGAAAAACTACCACAGGACCTCGGTGAGAAGAACAACGCTCAGGCAAATTGAATCACAGTCAGCGGCACAGGCTTTGGACCCGGGTAGTGATGATAGCGTGGAAGACAAGGAGGAATATGCTATGGCTGTGAAAATAAGGTCCGCCCCAGGATCACCCAAGTATTTGGGTTGTGGGTCCACCAAACATCGGTATAAGACTAGAGAGTGTCCGGCAAGAGGTAAACTCTGCGGCAAGTGTGGACTCCTACATCATTTTGCCAGGGCCTGTAAGAAGTTTGAGCAAGGGGAACAGCAACGCGAAGTGGATTTCCCCGCCACAACTCCTACGGTTATTCACACCGTCTCCCTGAGCACAGATGGCCGTACATACTGTATGGTGGAATTGGACGGCATGGAAATGCTGTTGCTGATTGACACGGGCGCAGTGAGGTCCATGTTGAGTTGGCCTACTGTGAGGAGATTTTTCCCGTATTACCGAGTGAGGGGTCTGTCAATGCCATTTTGTGGATATGGAGGAAATAGACTGTCCATCGTGGGTTCACTGTAATTGACGGCGAGGTACAAGTCAGAGGTGGTGTCCAATCTGCAGTTCATGTTGACCGCCAGTGGTGCGAATGTGATGGGCTGTGACCTCTTTTATGGATTGGGCGTCACTATCACCAGCGATGTCGGAGAGGAGTGGTCGGGCCGTGGATTGTGGGACCAGCCGGTTCTACGAGTGGTGGACGATGCGGTATGGGATGAATATTGGCCTAGTATCCTGGAGGATGAATAGGACCAACCCCACCCGGGGCCATCGCGGGAGGGTTCCGGTGCCAGGGCCCATGTTACTGTAGCATCATCTTGCTTTGGCTCATCAATAAAATTATTCTTCATCTTAAAGACATTGTTTCACCCAGGAAAAGGACAGTCAAGAACTGCTCTTTCATCCCAGGACCACAGCTGAACTAACATTCTTTTGTTAAACCAGTCTCCGGAATTGTCATAACCCGAGTGTCAGTTCTGTCCACACTCGGGTCTCATATCATATTTCCCTGGCTTTGGCAGCAGAGGATTCCCTCTTGCTCCTCGGGCTCTTATTGTGAAGGCGCCCGGGGGAGCTCCCTGCTGTCAAAGTCAGCTGCTGCGCTGCTGTCATTGGTGAGCAGCTGCGCCGCACTGGGGTCATTAGCGGCCAGAGATAAAAGCTGGTGCTGAATGTCCTCCAATGCGGCAGTCTCTGTTATGCTCTGTTATGCTCTGTTATGTTGCTGTTATGCTCTGTTATGTTCCTGTTGATTCCTGTTAACGGTCCTGTTCGTAAGGTACGTTCAGTGTGACTAACCTTCATTGTTATTCGTCTGGCGCATCGGGCGCTCCCCGGCTCAGACGTGCCCATTCCTTGTGTGTATTCCTATGCCTGCCTAACCTGCACTGTAAATAAACATCACTGCAAACTCACTGGTGACTGAGGCATCTTGTGATGGTCCGTGAGGGCCATCGTGACAGTAGACTGCCAACAAACGCCCGGAGAGGAGGCGTTGTATCGAGACGCCATTCACTGTGCAGTTTGCAGTTGTGGACTGTTCGTTCCTACCTGACTGAGTGTCTGCAGCTGGGAGTATGACGTCATCCAGGAGCCGCAGCGGGCGCCTGGGCAGGCAGCTAGCGGAAGCTCTGGAAGATATTGACAACACCATCTTTTCCGCTACGCTGTGGGACGCTCCCAGCGACATGTTAAGACATTTGGACTACGCTGAGGAATTTCTGCTTAATCTCCCCCTCGAGTTGGACGATCACCCGGAGGTGATGGCGAGGTGGGAGGAACTCGCCGCCCAACGCGAGTCGCTTCGTGGGCTGGAGGAGAGGAGCAGGAAGCAAGGGAGAAAGCATCCACGCTCCCTGCGTCGTTGTTCCGTCCCCGTCCCGGAGAAGAACCAGGAGTATGCACCGTCTCGGGTCCGACGACGACGTCGGCGTAACGACGTGGGCTCTCCTCAACAGAATCCTCAGCTGAAACCCCGTCTGGATCCAGTTCCGGGTCGCCGCAAGGGCTCAACCCACCTCATAGCTGTCACTCCTGTGCCTCGTCAGAGGGGAATCCCCGCAGCCTCGTCTTTTTCCGGGCCTTCGCCTGCTGTCCCGTCAGCGCTCCATGCCCGACTGACCCCGGCTGTCGCCCCCTCCTCCTCGTCGCCTATCCTGGCTGCTGTGTGTCTCGGGAGCTCCGTTTCCGTGAGTCCCATCCCGGAACCATCTCGAGTGGCCTCACCTCGTCTTCCCAGAGGGCCCTCTGTCGCCATCCAGCGGGGAAAGGCAGGAACAACGTCCCCCACAGCGGGAACCATCTTACCCTCAGGAGAAAGGGTATTACGGCATGATAATTTCTCTCATTTCGATATTGTTTTGCCTTGTCTGACTCCTGGGGGTGGAGTTCAGGGTATGCAGCCCCCCGAGCTCCCTCCACCTGCTGTGGATGAAAGTATTAACCCTGCTTCCTCTGTGTCTCCCTCCGCTGAGCGGTCGTCAACGCCAGGTCAACGTCGCTGGGTGAGGAGGGGGCCTGCGGTTCTGGAGAGCCTGGTTCCGGTTCCGCAGCCACGCCATGGGCGGAGGAGGAGAGCGGACTGCAGCGTGGAGCCTTCGCCGATGAGGAAGCGTCCCTGGGGTTCCACGGAGGAGCGGTCCGGTCCAGCGGGTCGAGGTTCTCCTGCCACCACGCCATGCAGGCCATCGGCGTGGACATCGGTGCCGGAGGACTCTCAAGCTGCGCACACCATCACGCCAGCTGCGGAGCCCAACGCAGCTGAGTGGAAGCCTGAGGACGACCTCCTGACATCTGAGCCCGGATCTTCGCAGTCCTGGACGGCATCAGAACCTGAGCTCAGGCAAGTGCTCCGTTTTGTCCTTCTTTTTCACCTCTTAGAGCACTTTTGCCTGTCTCAAGGGGAGATGAGCCGGGTGCAGCCGCCCGCTGCGTCCGATCTTATCTCGCCGGGTTCTGGCGCTGCCGGTGATCCTGATCCCGGGGTTTCTCTCTCTTTTGAGCCTTCTCCCAGGGTCGCCGGCGAGGGGCTGCTCTCGCCTGCTGTGCCAGAGGTTCCAGTTTCGGGGTTGGAGGTCGAGTCTGGTGCCACGCCGACCCAGTCGGGGTCCGTCGCGGGTTTGGTTCCGGAGGCCCAATCGGGGTCCACCGTGGGTTTGGTTCCGGAGGCCCAATCGGGGTTCACCATGGGTTCGGTTCCAGAGGCCCAATCGGGGTCTGACGTGGGCGCTGCACCAGCAGGTCCTGGATTCGGTGAGGGAGCTGCAGATCCCCGGCCACCGGATGCTGGACAGGCTCATTCCCCTCATCACCCTCATCACCACCGTCATCTTCCTCGTCTCCATGAGGAGCGCTACCCATCTCCACCTGGGGCCGTTGGGGTCCCGAACGCTCCGCCCGGTTCCCCCTCGTCTCTCCCCTTTTCAGCGGGACCGCCGGCTGCTTCTTCCCAGCGGTTCTGGTGGGCTGGCGTTGCGGGGCGGCCGCCTGAAGGACTGTCTCGCCGGTTTGGTTCTCTGGGCCGGCCCCCCGACATTTTTGACTCCCTGTGTGGCGACCTGCTCCGGCCGTCTGAAACTCTCTGCTTCCGAGCATGGGACTGGGGTAGGCCGCCCTAACTGTCCTCTTTTCCCCTCCCTGTTCTGTGGCCTCTCGATGCCGGACGACCCCCCGAACCTTTTGCCCCCATCCCTCCGGGTCAGGACTGCACCCTCCCCGGGTTTCTGATTTCGTCTGTGGGACTGTTGGGGTGTGCGGGGGGGGGGGGATTGATTTGTGTTTTTGTGGCTCACTACTTTGTTTCTGTGTTTGGTGGTTCTTTTCCCTCCACCTTACGTCAATTTGTTTTTGCCAATAGGTGTACTGCCTATTTTGACTCTGTTCTTGTCACCCACATTCAAGGGAGTATGGGGTTGTTTTTTTTTGTCTCTACTGCCTTGTTAGTCCTGTTATTTGCTTGTCCTTTTTTTTGTCTCTCTCCCTCCTGCCAGCGCCCCATCCACCCACCCTAGTGGGGGTGGGGGGGGCCTTGGGTGTTACTCGGGCCGCTCTGAGCTCAGCCTCGAGGGGGAGGTACTGTCATAACCCGAGTGTCGGTTCTGTCCACACTCGGGTCTCATATTATACTTCCCTGGCTTTGGCAGCAGAGGATTCCCTCTTGCTCCTCGGGCTCTTATTGTGAAGGCGCCCGGGGGAGCTCCCTGTTGTCAAAGTCAGCTGCTGCGCTGCCGCATTGGGGTCATTAGCGGCCAGAGATAAAAGCTGGTGCTGAATGTCCTCCAATGCGGCAGTCTCTGTTATGCTCTGTTATGCTCTGTTATGTTGCTGTTATGCTCTGTTATGTTCCTGTTGATTCCTGTTAACGGTCCTGTTCGTAAGGTACGTTCAGTGTGACTACCCTTCATTGTTATTCGTCTGGCGCATCGGGCGCTCCCCGGCTCAGACGTGCCCATTCCTTGTGTGTATTCCTATGCCTGCCTAACCTGCACTGTAAATAAACATCACTGCAAACTCACTGGTGACTGAGGCGTCTTGTGATGGTCCGTGAGGGCCATCATGACAGGAATTCCTTCTAATGCACTTTCTCCTGAACATTTTATTGGCCAATAAAACGTGGACAAAGAACAGACCTTTGTGGAGTGCCTCATTTGGTCACTACAAAATATCCACAGTTCAACATTACCCTCTACTGGCAACTCCGGGACATGCTGGATTTAACCAGTGAACTTTTTTTAAATGACTGCATTCATGTTACAAAACTCAATTCTCAGATTATCCTCTTTTTCAGGACACCATGGAAAAGCAAATGGACTCTGATGTTCGGTGTGGACAATCAATAATGGGTTTGAAATATATTAATCCTTGATTTTAAATATGTGCATGTTAAAATGTTTAAATGAATGTTTATTCTTGCATGTTAATTTAAAAGCACTAGTTATAAAGTTGCATGAATCACTGAAGTAGGTTAGATTTTATACATAAGTATATTGATGAATCCTCAGTATTAAAATATGTCATTCTGTGAAGACCGGTATCAGCCAGTCATCACCCAGCATATGCTGGGCTCCAGCTCTTTCATTCCATTGGTTCCTTACAGACAAAAGTCTGTTTGTTCACTGGACTAAAGTTCATAAAGCCCACCCACGAAGGAATACTATTGGCTTGAGCTTTTGTCAATCCCCAGAAGCCCGCGAAACTTGGTTGGAGTTATAAGGAGGGGAAGACATCTTCACTGCAGAGCACTACTGGAGAACAAAGAGATCACTTCACTGCCACAGAACAAAGGAGTCTTCTCACTGAAAGTTTCAGAAGACTGCAGACCAGAGAACATGGAACATTGTGTTTGTGTAAACTTCTGTGTATTTTAATGTTTTTCTTTAAACGTCAAGGAATTAATTTTTCCTTTCCTGAGCTCACATCTTAATCCGGAGTCAAACTCCCGTTCCTAGATGTCCTTTTTTCTAACTTTTTCCCTGTTAAACTTTATTTAAACTCACCGTTCCATTTTTTCTTATTTATATATTTTTCTTTAAGGCCTTTGAGTGACCATCTCCACCCTAGAAGGTACTTCCACCCCACTAAGTCAGAAAGCTGTCGTTTAATTTCGTATTGGGATCAGATTTTGTAATTATTCTCGAATTCCCTTTGGGAGAAGAGCTGATCCATGAAAGCTTCAACGTCGCCATGGAGAAGAGGATACACCACCCCCATCTTGGCTGGACTTCAGCCCAACGCTGATTCGACGCAGTCAAAATTTCATCTTGTGACTGTGGACTTTGGAAGCTGCCATACCTTGTTCGAATATCTGCTGGCAAGATATTCTGGTTTTGGTGCCATTTATGACTAAAGCTTCAAGAAGACGACGCCGAATTACCTCCACCACGTAATGGGTCACGTGAGCTGCATTCTTTATTCATCTGCTGAATAAAACGTCTGAGATTTGAGAATAATTCAGTATCTGATCAGATACAAAATTAAAGAGTAATTAATAAAACTCTTCTTTTCATTAAAATTCCATTTTCATTTTCTTAAGAGTAATCCAGAATTTTCCATATAATTAGTTTAATTTTCCCCATCAATTTGTGTTCAGTTTTCCATAATCCATTGACTTCAAACTAATCTAAATTCAGCTTACATTTTCACCCTGGTTCTGCAAATGTTCACAATGTTATTCTATCATTTACAAGTTTAATTTAATGGTTAATGGAAATCATTTCAATGTCCTTTAATCATCATTTCATTTAATAAATACATGAAAATGAGAGAAGTTGTTGGGAATTTATTTCATTCTGAGTCTGGTTTCAAAGCCCCAGTATTGAATTCACTAAAATTTTGAGACTGATTATTAATTTATTTATTGAGTGATTAAATACAGTAGGTATAAAGTGAAATTAATGACTAAAGTGCTCACTAAAGAGGTGAGCTGGTGCCTCGACGAGTGTTTACTATAAACTTTTTCTGCGTGTGGACCCGGAATAAATCTCAGGTCCCGATACATTAATACAAATTAAATAATCTTTATACCTGATCATAATTATAAATCACATATCGCTACATTATTTATGGCGCCACCGTGTGAGGCTGGTCCACTTTGAATATACTCAGAATGGAATATTAAGGCATAAGCTGTGTGTGGTTTGGTCAAACATATATTTAAAACAAAGGTGAAGTCTATTGGGGGTGTCTCTCCTGCAGCCATTGTCTCTGTCTGTGTGTTTCTGTGAGGGGGACTGGGGAATTCAGCCACCCCCCACCCACCCCCCAGCTCTCTGGGCAGTATATTGTGTGTCTGTGTGTGCTGATAGCGAAAGGGAGGGGGGAAGTGAACTGTTTAGTCTGCTGCTTCTCCCACCTCACTTTGCTCAGTCATTTCTGTTTGTTGTTTAATGCATGCTTAAGAAGCGTGATTACACTCTGAATAATTAAAATAGGCCTGGGAACAAATAGCGAAGCAATCCTATTTGTTTTCCGTTGGTTCAAATCCACAGGCGAAGGAATCCCTGGTGGAAATCAATTGAACTAACCAATGTGAAAACTAGTCTTCAAAGAATAAAGTTTTAAGGAGATTTAAGCTCTCCCGCTTTTGAAAAACAAGGCGTGCTTCATTGTCGTGAGAATGAACACATCCACATCCGCGTGTCACTAAACGGCTTTACACTGCGCATGTGTAGGATCAGCTGAGCGACGCCATCTTAAGTCCACTTAAAGCAAGTGCCCTTTAGCCACCATCTTAGAGTAGAGACCCTGGACCCTTAGTGACGTCACTGGGTTTCCTCTTCCGGGAGTGCAGACGAAAACTGCCTCTGTCTTGTGATCAAACTGTCTTGTTGGTAAATTTCTATGATGCCCTTGTCTGTTTGAGAATGTTGGTTATTCTGCAACTATGTTTCTCCAACCTTCATCCTGCTTGCTTTGAGAATGTCAGTTATTCTGTAACTATGGTTTCATCCTACCAGCATGGCATTGGGGTGGATGATGCAGTGATCTTCCTCCTTCACCGTTCTCTGTCCCACCTGGAGAAGCCCGGGAATGTGGTGAGGATCATGTTCTTTGACTTCTCCAGTGCTTTCAACACCATCCAACCGATGATCCTGAAGGACAAGATGCTGCGCGCAGGGGTGGACCAGCACCTGTCATCATGGATCCTGGACTACCTCACTAACCGGCCACAGTTTGTGAGAACCCGAGATTGTGTGTCCGACATGATCATCGGTAGCACGGGGGCCCCCCAGGGAATGGTCTTGGCTCCCTTCCTGTTCACCTTTTATACTGCGGACTTCTCACACAACACAACACACTGCCATCTACAGAAGTTCTCTGACGACTCTGCGATCGTCGGCCTCATCTCCAACGGAGATGAAGCTGAGTACAGAGGACTTATTCAGGACTTCGTGGACTGGTGCCATCGGAACTGCCTCCGGATCAACGCGAGGAAAACTAAGGAGCTGGTGGTGGACTGCCGTAGGCAAGGACAACCCCTCACAGCACCAGTAAACATCCAGGGAACAGACATTGAGATGGTGACATCCTACAAGTACCTGGGTGTTCATCTGAACAATAAACTAGACTGGTCACACAATACCGACACACTCTACAAGAAGGGACAGTGCAGGCTGTTCCTACTGAGGAGGCTCAAGTCTTTTGGTGTACAAGGGGCGCTGCTGAAGACATTCTACAACACGGTGGTGGCATCAGCCATCACTTTTGGAGTGGTCTGCTGGGGCAATAGCATTACAGCAGCCGATAGGAAGAGACTGAACAAACTGATCAAGAAAGCTAGATCTGTCCTGGGGCAACGCCTTGACCCAGTGGAGGAGATAGGAGAGAGAGGGATGGTGGCTAAACTGTCATCTCTGCTGGAGTCTGAGTCCCACCCTATGCAGGACATACTGAACGCACTGAGGAGCTCATTTAGCAGTAGACTACATCATCCTAGGTGCGCAACCGAGAGGTTTCGCAGGACCTTCCTACCTACGGCTATCAGACTGTATAACCTAAGCAGGGCTGCTCGCAGAGATAGCAAAACAACATGACGACCTAATAGTATTGAATGCAAAAGACGCAACAGACTTACACAAATGGTCCCCTCCAGTATACAACTAGGACAATATCAGTCGCTACGGAGGGTGACAATATGTATGGGTACATATTCATACTATGTAGGATAACTAAGTAGATGGTTATGCTGTTTATTCCATCTTGCTACAATGCTTCGTACTGTGTACAGTATATATACTGCTCAAAAAAATAAAGGGAACACTTTGAAAACACATCAGATTTTAATGGGAAAAAATAAGCTGGATATCGAAATTGTGGCAGGCTAGTCCAGCTTACTCAGATTAAAAAGTGTTCCTTTAATCTGAGTAAGCTGGACTAGCCTGTCACAATTTCGATATCCAGCTTATTTTTTCCCATTAAAATCTGATGTGGACTTCCGGTTATGGCTGCCAAGTAGGACGGACGTGTCTCGCTCTGCTCTGCTCCTGGAGAAAAAAAATTGGCAAATAACTCTCTCATTTGGGACAGAACGTATCCCAGCGTTTGGGCGAGGATATGTCGGCGAAGCCTAAGGCTGGAAAACCAGGCAAAGGAAAAAGCGAGCCGCCGAAACAGTCCAAATTAACGGACTTTCAGGTCTGTGATGCAGCAAATAAAACTCCATATATGGCGGAGGAGGCTGGCAACGGTGCGATGTCTGCGGGGGGAGGCGCAGATGCGCTGATGGCTGCCATGAGTTCAATGAGAGCGGACTTTTCCTCTAGATTTGATGGGATTATGACAGCGTTGGAAGGAATAAGAAAGGAATTGGGTGACTGTGTAGAACGAACGGCGCAGATGGAGCTCCGTCTCGCTAGTGCTGAAGATGACGTCACCCGTCTTCAATTAAAGGTGCGCACTTTGGAAAAAAAAAATAAATCTCTGGAAAATAATATTTTGGATTTGGAATCTCGGTCGAGACAGAATAACTTGAGGCTGGTGGGTCTTCCAGAGGAATCAGAAGGTCGGGACGTATGTTCCTTTCTGGAAAAGTGCATTCCGGAGGTGCTGGGCAGCGAGGAATTGCAATCAGCAGTGGTTCTGGAAAATGCACATCGTATTGGCCCACGGAGAGATAAGGGACCGCCGAGGACCTTAATTATGAAGTTTCTTAGCAACAGAGACAGGATGAAGATCTTCAACGCTGCACGAGCTAAAGGAGAGATTAAACACCAGGACCAGCAGGTGCGGTTCTACCCAGATTTGGCCACAGGAATCCAGCAATTGAGGAAGCAGTTTGATCCCATACGTAAGGAGCTGCGCAACCTTGGGATTCGTCATGGTGTAATCTATCCTGCGAGACTGCTGACCACGTATGAGGGCAGAACCCACATCTTCAAGACCCCAGAGGAGGCGCAGGAGTTCATCAAGAAGATCAAAGAAGAAGAAGAGACTGGTGGGAGCTAAGCATGAACAAAATATAAAGTAGAATAATTAAGCATTTGCACAGGCATCTGACTGACTTGAAGTAAATAGTAAGTTTACAAAATATAGATTGTATTATATATTAAAAAAACAAAACAAAAACAAAACAAACAAAAAAACTATGATGTACAAAGTTGTTAAAAATTTTGGAGTTAAGTTGGAAAACTACAGAGGAGAGTTAATGTTACGTCATTAAAAGCAGTAGAGTTAGGGTGATTGGGAGGATGAAGAAGGAGTGGCTTAGGCTGTTCCCCGTGGGTGTGGAACGGTCGATGGCTATATCGGGAGACAGAATTTTTCTTTTGATTTTGGGGGGTTTGCCACAAGTGTGGGAAGGGGAAATTTGTTTGTGTGTAGTTTGTAGGATGAATGTTCAACCACTCATGTTTTTGCTTCTCTGTATGAGCATGTTTACACTGCAAGGTAATCCCAAACTCTCTATTGATCATAAACCAAAGTGTTAATCTTAATTTAACTTCATGGAATTGCAGAGGTCTACAAAATTTAAAAAAACTTAAACAAGTTATGAATAAAATAAAAGACATGGGTTCAAAAATTGTGTTTTTACAAGAAACTCATCTAATAGAGGAGGATGTTAAAAGAATTAGGAGTAGATGGCAAGGAAGTGTATTCACCTCTTCATTTTCATCCCGAGCCAGGGGAGTTATGACTCTCATACATAAATCAGTTCCTTTTCAAGTGAAAAATGTAATTGGAGACAAATTTGGAAGATATGTAATCATTCAAGGTTCTTTGCTATTAGAAAATATAAATCTTGTGAACTTATATGGTCCCAATATAGATGATCAGAAGTTCTTTGCTAATTTATTTCTTATCTTATCATCACTTACAGGGCAACATATAATAGCAGGGGATTTTAATTGTACATTGAATCCAGGTATAGATAGATCAACAGGACTGGATTGTATGCACATTGGATGTAGGATGACTATTAATCATTTTATGAAAGAATTGAGATTGTTAGATATATGGAGAGAAATGAAACCACAAGTTAAAGCCTATTCTTGTTATTCCAGTACCTACAAGACATTCTCACGTATTGATTATTTTTTGATTTCCACAGAATTAAGGTCCAAGATTCAAAACTGCTTTTATGATAACATCGTGATCTCTGATCATGCACCCTGTTGTCTAATATATGTAGATAAAAAATTGACAAAGGAATCAGGTAGATGGCAATTTCAGCATAAATGGCTTCAGGATGAGGAATTTGTCAAGTATATAGAAAAACAGATAGACGAGTTCTTTGACATCAATACTACACAAACATCAGCATGTGTAAAGTGGGAGGCTTTCAAAGCTTTTATTAGGGGACATATTATTAGTTATACAGGATCAAAATCTAAGAAGACTCGAGAGGAGAGAGCTAAATTGGAACATAAAATAAAAAGTCTTCAGGAAAAAGTGTATGCAGGAAGTGACCCAAGGTTGGAGAATGAATTACTGATTTTGAGAGCTGAATACGACAAAAAATCAGCGAATAGAGCTGCCTCGAGTCTTCTAAGATTGAAACAATCTTTTTATGAACAAGGTGAAAAATCAGGAAAATTATTAGCATGGCAGATTAAACAATTAGAAATTAAAACACCAATTACCAGTATTATAAGTAAGGGACAGGTAGTTATAGATCCTTTAGAAATTAATAGAGCCTTTAGAGATTACTATGAAAAATTATATGATACCAAAAATGAACCTGATTTAACAAAACTAAATGGGTTTTTGAACGAACTATCTATACCGTGTATTCCAAATGAAAACAGGGAGATATTGGAGTCTAAAATTAGTCAAGAAGAAGTTGGGCTAGCCATTGATAATATGAAATCAGGAAAAAGTGCAGGACCAGATGGTCTTCCAGTTGACCTTTATAAAAAATTTAAGAATAAATTAATAAAACCTTTTTTGGAAATGGTTTTAGAAGCATTTCAAAATAATAATTTACCATCATACATAAATAATGCCTTAATTATACTGCTGCCAAAACCAGGTAAGCCCTCTAATAAATGTGAAAATATGAGACCAATAAGCCTATTAAACGCCGACCTTAAGATAATCTGTAAAATTTTAGCAAGACGAATACAAGAAATTTTACCAAATATTATTAATCGAGATCAGAATGGCTTTATAAAGGGTAGACAAGGCTTCCATAATGTAAGAAGACTATTTAATATTATTTATTTTAATAAAGAAGCACCGGATACAGCTCTCCTATCACTGGACGCCGAAAAGGCCTTTGATAGAGTTGAATGGCCCTTTCTTTTTGAAGTCCTACAAAGGTTTGGACTTGGAAATAATTTCATAAAATGGGTTCAAATAATATACAATAATGCTACAGCAGAAATCCTAACAAATAACAATATTTCAAAACCAATAAAAATCAATAGAGGATGTCGACAAGGCTGTCCACTTTCACCTTTACTGTTTACTATGGCAATTGAACCTTTAGCGATAGCGATACGTTTACATTCACAAATATATGGAATTAAAGTTGGACCAACAGAACATAAAATCTCCCTGTACGCCGATGACATAATTTTGTTTATGTCGAATCTAAAAAAATCAATTCCAACCTTGTTGAATTTAATAAAGAATTTTGGGGAAATATCAGGATATAAAATAAATAAAACTAAATCTTCAATATTAATGCTAAATGAGACCCAGAGAAATTACCCAGCCCCTGAGGTAAATCAATTCAATGTTGTAAATCAGTTTAAATATTTAGGAATCCAAATTGTGCCTAAGCTAGAATCAGTCGCCAGTGTCAACTATGAAGCCTTAATGTCAGATATCAATGAGTTAACTCAGAGATGGATGTCACTACCAATGTCGATGATCGGGAGAATCAATATACTTAAAAGTAATATTTTACCTAAAATACTTTATTTATTTCAATACATTCCCTTATCACCACCTTTAGATCTATTCTCAAGAATAAAAAAAAAGTTAGTGGAATTTATATGGAACAACAGGAGGGCTAGATTACGTCTGTCTTTATTATATTTACCATTTGATCGTGGAGGTCTGAAATGTCCAAATTTTATGTTGTATTATTGGTCGGCACAACTGAGGTCTATGACATATTATTTTTCATCAAATGATCTCCCTCACTGGACTGAAATGGAATCATACAATTTACCTTTACCTCTTCCCATATTCATATACTCAGATTCGGCAAAAAAATTACAAAAACAAGTTAAAAATCCATTTGTAAAGCATATGATCAAAATATGGTGTGAAGCTAAAAACTATTTAAAAGAACCACAGTTATTGTCACAATTTAGTCCAATATGGGGTAATCAATATTTTAAACCAGGGAGAGCGGACGCTGTATTTAAAGTATGGAATTTAAAAGGGATACAAAAGATTCAGGATTTATATTTGCCATGTGCAGATAACATAATGTCTTTTGAAGAGCTGAGGATCAAATTTAATCTCAATAGAACACATTTTTTTAAATATCTTCAACTTAGAAACTTTATTCGATCAAATCAAAATAAAGCTCTCACTCGACCTATTTATTCATCCTTGGAAAAAATGATGATGAAAGATAGTAAAAGAAAGGGTATTATTTCAGAGTTTTATAACTCATTGACACTATCTTCAAGTGAAAATTCACTGAAAAGATTAAACTACTGGAAAGAAGATCTGCAAACTGAAATTTCAGAGGAACAATGGGAATTGGCTTGTACAGAAGCTCAAACCAAATCAATAAATGCACGCCTTAAATTGATACATTTCAAATGGTTAATGCGGATGTATGTTACACCGGAGGAGTTAAATAGATATAACAAAAATATACCAGATACATGCACAAAATGCATGGAAAGTAAAGGAACCTTATTTCATTGTTTATGGGAATGTAGATTAATAAGAATGTTTTGGGAAGAGGTGAGGGTAACAATTGAAAAAATAATCTCAAAACAAATCATATTGAATCCTAAACTGTTTTTGTTGGGTCTGTACCCAGAAAAGCATAATTTTAATAAAAGTGAAAGAACATTCATAGACCTCAGTTTGCTTAATGCCAAAAAATGTATTGCACTATTATGGAAAAAGACTCATAGACCAGATGTGACTCAGTGGTTAAGACAGATGTTAACAAACCTTCCATTAGAAAGAATAACATATATACTGAAATCAAAGGAAATTGTGTTTGAGAATATATGGAGACCTTTTATTGATTATGTAAAAAATTTAAACATAACTCTTGAAGAAGAAGGTGAATGATGTGTGTGGACCTTGTAAATTCCAAACTGGTGAACATAATATGTATACTTATGTATTGGATTGTCTAGACTAAACAGAGGAGCATTGTTGAAGATTTGATTTTGTTGGTGGTTGTTGGTGTTTTTAGTGCATTTTTTTTTTGTAGTACTTTAGTGTTAGTGTTTGATTGTTTGTATCATGTTTGTTAAAAAAAAAAGGTTCAATAAAGATATTGTGGAAAAAAAAAAATCTGATGTGTTTTCAAAGTGTTCCCTTTATTTTTTTGAGCAGTATATATTTATATATTTATGTGTACGTATGTATATTCACTGCTCTTATTATTATTATTATTATTTTTATTTTTATTATCTTCTTAATTATTGCTCTGAGTGTTGCTATCCCTGTGCTGTTGCAATCCTGGAATTTCCCCATTGTGGGACTAATAAAGGCTTATCTTATCTTATCTTATCTTATCTTATCCTTCATCCTGCTTGCTTTGCACGCCACACTGCTGCCTTTAGATTACACCCAAGGATTCACTCACTGAAACCAGATAGAATCAGCTCTGCCCTCAGCTGAACTGGCAAATAGTAGAAGAACACTGATACACATGAGGGGATCCCTCCCTCCTGCATGAGGGAGTGGCAGAGTTCTACAAAACCATAGGACCCACTGTTGGAGTAGCACTCTCTCTCGATACGTCTTGAGAGTAGTGTTCCAGCGCTGTACCTTGTACCATATCTCAGCTTCAGTAAAATAAGTGAAACTATACTTCACCTCTCTGTCTGGTTATTTGGCCTTCGTACCAAAAGAACTGGAGGTTAAGATATTTTAGCGCAACAATTTGGTGTTTCCGCCCGGTTACGAGGCTAAATTTTAGTTTTGTAGACGGCGTGAGGATTTTTTCTCTACAGTTCGGCGGCTGCAAAACTCTAAAAGGTAAGCAGAAACCTTTTTCAACAAACTTCTGCCTGTCCCTTCGGGGACAGACCTTTCTGTAGAGATTAAAAATTCGCGTACGTATGATTTTATTTGTGGAATGAACCTGAGATATGGTCTTGGATTTATGATATGTTGTTTTTAAGGAATATTTACTGAGTTTGATGTATAAGACAAAGATAAGGGACTCTCCAAACGGTTTAACCCCGTGGAATAAGTCAATACGTGTTAATACTGTTCCTAAAAAGCAAGGTTGGAGACAGCTTGGGCAAAGGTTGAAACCCCAGGGTGGCTTAAATATGGCCATCAAAAAGGAAGTGTTGCCCCATTGAGCATTGCATAGTCTGGGTGAAAGGTTTTAACCCCGAGGTGGCTGATATAGGGTCACTGAAAAAGTAGTGTTATCCAGTTGTGCATAGCTTTGCCAAAAGGTTTTAACCCCTAGGAATTATTGCTTAATTCCTGAAAGTAGAGTTGGCACCCCTATCGTATTTAGCTCAGACCAAAAGGTTTTAACTCCCAGAGAATTGCAACGGGCGCATCTCTAAAATAGAGTTGGTCTTAATGCAATAGTTAGGAAATCCTACTGTGTGTGAAATAAACACATAAGTATTAAGTAAATTCGATGCAATCGATGATTAACATATATAATAAAATAACTAAACTAATTACAGTAAAAAACACGGATGTGTGAGACAAATATGTTGTCGTGAAGAAGTGGAAATAAATAAGATCACAATAATACTCTCATTCTATGTTATAAGATATTGATATTAGACTATAGTGTCATGCGGTGATCCTCGCGGATCACCATAAGACGCCAAGAGTCACCAGTGAATTTTGCAGTGATGGTGATTTATTAACAAGACACAAGACGTAACACAAGACTATGATAGACTGACGAAGATACACTAAACAGAGCATGGGACCGTAAGGCTAACCCCAGCCACTTACGATCTAAAACATGACATGACATGAGCAAGCAAAGCACGAGAATATACACGAACCTGACCAGACCAGAACGATGAATGTCTGACGATTGTTGACTTATGCTCCCGCAATTGGACTGCCGTCAGCGCCTGCCTTATAAGGGCGAACGCTAACGAGCAGTAATGACAGACAGCTGACCGGCCTTGACAGGCGGAAGCCCCACCGAGCGCCTTCACAATAAGAGCCCAGTGAGGCCAGAATACAACCCACAGCTGTCAAGGCCGGCAGTGAGCTATGCGTGGCCCGAGCGTGGACAGGACCAGCGCTCGGGTCGTAACAGTACCCTCCCCCGAAGGTGGGCTTCCAGAACGCCCATGGACCACCCTGCTCCCCCCCACTCCATCCAGGGTGGGTGGCTGGGGGTAGGTCCGGAGGGAGAGAGACCAAACCCAGAATCAATGCAATAACCAGAAAAAACTAAACACAGGAAAATGACAAGAAAACCCAAATACTCAATGACAAGAAATACCAAATCCACAGATTAAATTAAACACTCAACTAATGATTACAGAAAATTGCACAGGATATCATGGAGAAACAAAAAAAACAGAATTACTGGGTCAGAAAAACTAAATACAGGACAATGACAAAATACCGAATACTCAGATTAAATTAAATGCTCAACTAACTACGGCAACAGCACAGGACAGAAAGACAAAATTAAATCCTTGCCCACATGTTTCACAAGAAAATGGTTTCTCACCTGTGTGAATGCTCAAGAGACACTTCAAATAATCAAGTACAGGAAAACAGAACAATTGACTCATACTTAACTATGCGCAAAATAAAATAGAGCAACTGCAAGACATGAAGGAATACAGAATATCAAGAAAAACAAAACCGCATAATAACTGGATCAGGACAACACCAGAAAGTAACCACTACCTCGCCCCCCCCCCCCGACAGTTTATGCCAACCGGTGGAGACCCGGTGCCATAGGAACAGTTCCGGCGGTCTCCCCGCGTCCAACGGCTGGCGGGTGGTCATGGGAGGCGGAACATGACCAGGCGGCTCACCACAGTCCAACGCCCAGCACGTCCGCTCCTCTGGTGGCCGAACCAGGTCGCCCAACAAAACACATAACACGTCGGGTGGCCGACCCGAGGCGCCGAACCGGCGAAACAGTTCCTCAGGCGGCCGACCCATGTCCCTCAGCCACCAGTCCTGGGGAAAAACAGCCCGCGGCGGCCTCCCTGACGAGGACAAAACTTGGGAGAGCCGGGGCGAGCGAACAGGAGCCCCCACGGCCCACGGCGATGATGCACGGGGGCGGTGACTCAGAGGGGACAGATGACCAGGATGAGCCTGTAATCCGTTCGGCGGTGAAAGGTCTGCAGCTCCTCCCCCATCCGCGGACCACGCTGGCGCTGCACCTCCGCTGGACCCCAATTAGGTCCCAGCTGCACCCACGTCTGGGCCCCGATTGGGCAGGAACCGCACCCGTGGTGGACCCCGATCGAGCCTCTGACGCACCCACGTTGGACCCCGATTGGGCCAGAACTGCACCCACGGAAGACCCCGATTGGGACTCTGATGCATCCACGTCGGACCCCGATTGGGCCACAGCAGCCTCCACGACGGACCCCGACTGGGTCGGTGCAGCTCCGCTAACGATCTCCACCCCCGAACCTGGGATCTCCAACCCAGTGACTCCGACCCGTTCCACGCCGGCGACACTGCAACAAGGCTCAGAAACAAGAAAACCGGGATCAGAATCACCGGTAGCAACAGAACCCAGCGAGACGAGCTCGGGCGCAGCAGACGGCTGCTCCTCACTCGCCTCCCCGAGAGGCAGGCAAAAATGCTCCAACACAGGGGACAGAGACAAAAGAGGGAGCGCTTGCCTGCACTCGGGATCTGTTGCCACCCAGGACTCCGATGATCCAGGTTCAGGGCGGCGACTCTAGTCAGCAGGCTCGAACACAGCTGCATCGGGCTCCGCAGCTGGCAGGATGTCATTTGCAGCCTGAGGTTCCTCCCACGCTGCTGTCCACGCCGATGACCCGTATGGCGTGGGGGCAGGGGACCCTAGACCCACTGGCTCGGACCGCTCCGGCGAGGAGACCCGGGGACGCTTCATCGTCGGCTCAGGCTCCGGGCCGCAGTCCGCTCTTCTCCTCCGTCCACGATGTGGCTGCAGAGCTGGATCCAGGCTTTCCAGATGAAGATGATTCAGCACATCCTCAGCGCAGTCCAGGTACCAGCGTACCTCGCTGTCATAGTCGAGGAGGGAAGCAGAGATGAGCGTTTCATCCATGTACTCAAGGACGTCCGCCAGCTCATGGCTCGGACTCTGAGCGCGGCCCCTCCGTGACAGCATTCCTTCAGCACACCGTACCCAGACAGAAAAAGAACAAACGTCCAAAAAAGCAAAAACTCACGGTGAAAAAGGCGTCTCGGTGTGGCGTCTCCGTTTAGACGTCTGGTGGGAGCATATCACCATAAGACGCCAAGAGTCACCAGTGAGCTTTGCAGTGATGGTGATTTATTAACAAGACACAAGACGTAACACAAGACTATGATAGACTGACGAAGATACACTAAACAGAGCATGGGACCGTAAGGCTAACCCCAGCCACTTACAATCTAAAACATGACATGACATGAGCAAGCAAAGCACGAGAATATACACGAACCTGACCAGACCAGAACGATGAATGTCTGACGATTGTTGGCTTATGCTCCTGCAATTGGACTGCCATCAGCGCCTGCCTTATAAGGGCGAACGCTAACGAGCAGTAATGACAGACAGCTGACCGGCCTTGACAGGCGGAAGCCCCACCGAGCACCTTCACAATAAGAGCCCAGTGAGGCCAGAATACAACCCACAGCTGTCAAGGCCGGCAGTGAGCTATGCGTGGCCCGAGCGTGGACAGGACCAGCGCTCGGGTCATAACATATAGCACTTAAACTGGTTAGACTAAATGGCAACAGAACTGGATAACGATAAAACGGACAATGAGAAACACAGTTCTGATTACCCTCTGGGTACTCTGGGATATGCAATGAAAGAAATAGAGGAAGTGTTAAGAGAGACCGCACAATGTGAAAAATTAAAGGAAGAGGAACGCAAACAATTTAAAACTTGGGTAAAATGGCTACAAAGGGACGGCATATTTGGTCATTTAGGGGATCCCCTACCAAATAAATCAGACAAAGCCGCTTATGTAGGAAGATTGTATAGACAACAAGAACAGGCGAGAGAGGAGGAGGAAAAGGCAGGTCTCCTTCAAAAGAGTAAAAAACGCGAGGCAAAAATAATTTGACTGTTGAAATATTTTATTTTGTGAGTTTTAGATAAAAGCTACTGCAATCTGGGTTGTTTTGTCTCTGTGTAATCTGCTCTGGTGTGGAAGAGAAAAAAAAAGTGAAATCTCCACGGAGGAGGAAGGAGCAGGCTGTGAAATTGTTTGTGATTTTTTTTTTCTTCTGATATTTGTGGAGTGTAAAAGGGTTGGTTAATTAATTGTTATCCTTTTGAGAAATGTTTAAAATTAAAGGTATTTGAAAATAGTAGCTTTGAGCAAAAGGAGTTGACTAGAGTTGTGTGTGTCACAGCAGTGTAGAAAAAATGGAAGGACCTTCACGCTGCTAAGTAGCTCCAACCTTGTGGAGATAACAGAGAGAGGAGCAATTCTGTGTGTCTGTCTCTGTGTGTGTGTGTGGTTGCTTGAGGAAAAAAAAAGAGAATGAAAAAACATAGGCTGTGTGGGTGCTGACCTGTGTGACAGGGAAGTGAAAGAGAAGTAATCTATATATGGGTATTTTTGCAAAGTTTTGGGGTTTTACTTTTTTTCAATCTAACTTTGTGGGTTTTTAACTCTAATGTTGTGTTCGTGATAAACTATTTACATATTTTTAAAGCAATTTTTTGACGTATCACTGATTTTTTCCTTTGACTGAAGCATAACAGTGCACTTCACAGGGAAAAAGGACGCAGGACTAACGATGTCCCTGCTGTTGCCAAAACGACCAGCCTCTGCGACCTGGCCCCTCACAGCTGTCCATGCTTCCCTCAACGTGACCACAGGCGCATAGAATACTAAGTTAAGTACAAATGTTTGCATCTAGGGGTTATTTGATTAATGCTACCAGCATGACAATGATGAAATTAATTGAATATTACAATATCATGCTGTCACTTAATAATGCCTAATCACTGAAGGCTTTATGTATACCCTATATTACATGATTCAAAGAATAGAGGTTCAAAAGAGATTGATAATTAATGTGTTTGTGCATGATTTGCCAGAGACTACTGATTATCAAGCAGAGGTCTTGGTAATTGTATGTCATATTGCTTTGTTTAAATAATACTATACTTACTTTTTAATAAATGACATATGCAATCTTATTTACATTTTGACCCTAGGCCTGACCATAAAAAAAGGGGGGGGAGAACGCGACAGCAGGATCTGAGACAGTCCATGCTGTGACTTTTTCCCTCCTAAAGAACACAGCAAGATGATGATGAAGTTTTTTATTATTGGGAGATGGCAAATTTATGAACAGAAAAGACAGAAATAGCATAAGAATTCTGATAAAATGGAGAAAGGGAATTTAATTTCAATGGTAAACTCAGACTGATTAGTGAGTTGTGTCAGACTGACCTAGATAAGAACACACACAAACAGCCTTCAAAAGGAAAAAACACACAGGCCACAGATTGTGGTCCTGTGCCATAAATTCCTGAAAACAGAGATTAGGTCTACACCTGCAGTTATTAATTCTAAATGCTGCATTGGTTTAAGGCTTTTAATACATGACACTGTTTTGTTTGAACATAATCTTAAACTAAGTGACTACCCATGTCAATTAGTAAAACCTTCACTGATTCACAGAATATTTAGCAAATACTTGTCAGTAGCAAACTCACATTCAAATTGTGGAAGCTTTAGGTGTGATTTAAAGGTTTTTCTGCTAATCTTCATTCTTTGTTTTTCAACAGGAAAGGGAAAGCATTTACAAAAATTTTTTTTTAGCTTTCACCAGGAATTAGATTTGTCAAATTAACAAGGAATCATAACATCACCATTACCTTTCAATTTAATAAATCCTTGGTGACATATGCAATATGTAATAAAATAAAAAAAAACAATAATTCACTTGTGTTTCTTAACATTACACATTATAATAAACAACTGGGATAAACATCTGAGGGATACAAAACTAATGATGATCACTGGAACATAAGTAAAATCAATTTATGAGGTGATAAAATTTGCACTCCTGTTGATGTAAACCCTGATGTGCAGACAGGGAAGCCGTGAGCTTTCTCCAAATTTTTCTTTGCAGGATAGCACCGAGATTTGATCTTTGTGGGAGATGGAGGGAGACCGGACAGTGGGTGTGTGGGTGACGGGCTCATTGGCTGGAAGGGGCAACAATGACCACAGGGGAAAGGACCTCTAAATTGACAAGCATTTTTTGAAGCTAAGTAGAACAAATGACATTGCAAATGACATAAAGCATAACAATTTGAATGACTCTGACTTTAAAAATGTAGTGTTCATATGACTTTACACTGCAGGATACATCTGATGCTACTCACCACATAATGGTGTGATAATATCACATTTCAGAAATGTGACAGTAATAAGGAATGTGTTTTCCCGATGCTCAGCTGTGGCCAAGCTGGGCCTCGGGACTACAGTCCACCCCATAATTTACCAAGGAATATATAAAATGAGGCATTCCTTGTACAAAATTAAGCCAAATTCTAATTAGGCAATATGCCCACCTTTCCATTGACTGAAGAAGTATGACACAATCTTTATTCATTTACACAAATTCAACCTGTTTGTGTTCAACTGAACAAACTGATCTTACTTATCAATGCTAAATCATATCACATCTGCACAGACAGTTATATTGTTTTTCCTAGATGGAATTTGTAAATTAGTTCAAGAGACATCACAAAGGAAGCCATGATTATTGAAACCTCATTTTGAAGGCGCTGTACTACTCACAAATTTTCATTTAAATTAAGTGTGTGTAACACATTAAAGTGGTAACACACTTCCTTCCAGTAAAAGATACTACCCATCAAGCAAATACCCTGTAACTTTGCTGCATGTGCATCTCCATGCATCAAAAGGGGGGTACCAAAGAAATTAATTAGCAAAAATAATTAGCAATCCTCAGAAAAATAGATAATACATAAAAATTATCAATAGATGATCAATAATGAAGAGAAAAATATAAATGAAACTGCATGGTAATGAAATCACAACATTCAATGGGAAAAGTTAAAAGTTACATCAATATGAACCTGATTTAACAAACTAAATGGGTTTTTGAACGAACTATCTATACCGTGTATTCCAAATGAAAACAGGGAGATATTGGAGTCTAAAATTAGTCAAGAAGAAGTTGGGCTAGCCATTGATAATATGAAATCAGGAAAAAGTGCAGGACCAGATGGTCTTCCAGTTGACCTTTATAAAAAATTTAAGAATAAATTAATAAAACCTTTTTTGGAAATGGTTTTAGAAGCATTTCAAAATAATAATTTACCATCATACATAAATAATGCCTTAATTATACTGCTGCCAAAACCAGGTAAGCCCTCTAATAAATGTGAAAATATGAGACCAATAAGCCTATTAAACGCCGACCTTAAGATAATCTGTAAAATTTTAGCAAGACGAATACAAGAAACTTTACCAAATATTATTAATTGAGATCAGAATGGCTTTATAAAGGGTAGACAAGGCTTCCATAATGTAAGAAGACTATTTAATATTATTTATTTTAATAAAGAAGCACCGGATACAGCTCTCCTATCATTGGACGCCGAAAAGGCCTTTGATAGAGTTGAATGGCCCTTTCTTTTTGAAGTCCTACAAAGGTTTGGACTTGGAAATAATTTCATAAAATGGGTTCAAATAATATACAATAATGCTACAGCAGAAATCCTAACAAATAACAATATTTCAAAACCAATAAAAATCAATAGAGGATGTCGACAAGGCTGTCCACTTTCACCTTTACTGTTTACTATGGCAATTGAACCTTTAGCGATAGCGATACGTTTACATTCACAAATATATGGAATTAAAGTTGGACCAACAGAACATAAAATCTCCCTGTACGCCGATGATATAATTTTGTTTATGTCGAATCTAAAAAAATCAATTCCAACCTTGTTGAATTTAATAAAGAATTTTGGGGAAATATCAGGATATAAAATAAATAAAACTAAATCTTCAATATTAATGCTAAATGAGACCCAGAGAAATTACCCAGCCCCTGAGGTAAATCAATTCAATGTTGTAAATCAGTTTAAATATTTAGGAATCCAAATTATGCCTAAGCTAGAATCAGTCGCCAGTGTCAACTATGAAGCCTTAATGTCAGATATCAGTGAGTTAACTCAGAGATGGATGTCACTACCAATGTCGATGATCGGGAGAATCAATATACTTAAAAGTAATATTTTACCTAAAATACTTTATTTATTTCAATACATTCCCTTATCACCACCTTTAGATCTATTCTCAAGAATAAAAAAAAAGTTAGTGGAATTTATATGGAACAACAGGAGGGCTAGATTACGTTTGTCTTTATTATATTTACCATTTGATCGTGGAGGTCTGAAATGTCCAAATTTTATGTTGTATTATTGGTCGGCACAACTGAGGTCTATGACATATTATTTTTCATCAAATGATCTCCCTCACTGGACTGAAATGGAATCATACAATTTACCTTTACCTCTTCCCATATTCATATACTCAGATTCGGCAAAAAAAATTACAAAAACAAGTTAAAAATCCATTTGTAAAGCATATGATCAAAATATGGTGTGAAGCTAAAAACTATTTAAAAGAACCACAGTTATTGTCACAATTTAGTCCAATATGGGGTAATCAATATTTTAAACCAGGGAGAGCGGACGCTGTATTTAAAGTATGGAATTTAAAAGGGATACAAAAGATTCAGGATTTATATTTGCCATGTGCAGACAACATAATGTCTTTTGAAGAGCTGAGGATCAAATTTAATCTCAATAGAACACATTTTTTTAAATATCTTCAACTTAGAAACTTTATTCGATCAAATCAAAATAAAGCTCTCACTCGACCTATTTATTCATCCTTGGAAAAAATGATGATGAAAGATAGTAAAAGAAAGGGTATTATTTCAGAGTTTTATAACTCATTGACACTATCTTCAAGTGAAAATTCACTGAAAAGATTAAACTACTGGAAAGAAGATCTGCAAATTGAAATTTCAGAGGAACAATGGGAATTGGCTTGTACAGAAGCTCAAACCAAATCAATAAATGCACGCCTTAAATTGATACATTTCAAATGGTTAATGCGGATGTATGTTACACCGGAGGAGTTAAATAGATATAACAAAAATATACCAGATACATGCACAAAATGCATGGAAAGTAAAGGAACTCTATTTCATTGTTTATGGGAATGTAGATTAATAAGAATGTTTTGGGAAGAGGTGAGGGTAACAATTGAAAAAATAATCTCAAAACAAATCATATTGAATCCTAAACTGTTTTTGTTGGGTCTGTACCCAGAAAAGCATAATTTTAATAAAAGTGAAAGAACATTCATAGACCTCAGTTTGCTTAATGCCAAAAAATGTATTGCACTATTATGGAAAAAGACTCATAGACCAGATGTGACTCAGTGGTTAAGACAGATGTTAACAAACCTTCCATTAGAAAGAATAACATATATACTAAAATCAAAGGAAATTGTGTTTGAGAATATATGGAGACCTTTTATTGATTATGTAAAAAATTTAAACATAACTCTTGAAGAAGAAGGTGAATGATGTGTGTGGACCTTGTAAATTCCAAACTGGTGAACATAATATGTATACTTATGTATTGGATTGTCTAGACTAAACAGAGGAGCATTGTTGAAGACTTGATTTTGTTGGTGGTTGTTGGTGTTTTTAGTGCATTTTTTTTTTGTAGTACTTTAGTGTTAGTGTTTGTTTGTATCATGTTTGTTAAAAAAAAAAAGGTTCAATAAAGATATTGTGGAAAAAAAAAAGTTACATCAATAAATTTCCAGATATTTAAGAAAATATCTGTAGATTATTGTAAAGGAAATATCATGCTTATAAGGAACAAGGTAAACTGATAAGAAAACCATGCAAATTTATGAGAAATGTTCCAAATGTCTAAGGAAAGTCCAACTTGTGCTGAATTTATGTTTTACTGTGGGTCTTAATTTAGAATGTACTACAAAGACAATACAGATTCTCATTCAATTAAGGGAACAATGCTTTAGGGAGCTCAAAGCAAAATAATTTGACCTGGGGCGCGCAAGGACCAGGAAGGGCATTAGGTGCTCCTATATGGGTAAGATTGCTGCTTTAGCAACTTTGCTTCTTTTGCTATGCAAGGAAATTCACTCTGTAGGTCACAGACGACAACCCAAAATTAACTTAATTAAATTAACCAAAAGCCTAAACAAACTAAGAGCCTTATTGGACGAACTAAAAGCTCAATCTGGCATTGACAATCATGTAGGTAGTTGGTTTGATAATGTATTTGGCAAATGGGGAAAAATCATTCAAGGGGTCCTTGTAAGCATTATCATTAGTTTGTTGATCTTTGCCTTCTGTGGATGTTGCTGTATTCCATTGATAAAATGACTTGTTAAAAGAACTATTTCAGCAGCCTTTTGCAAGGATCCTCCACCATACCAAGGCATCCAGGAAGCTGCCCACTTGCTTTCCGACTGCAAGGATGGCAATGAAGTTGTGCCAGGACTGGACCTGGACAAGGACTTTGAAGACGCACCGGAAATAGTTTAGGGCCTGCCTTAGGTGTGCATTGTAGGGTCTACAATGCACACCTACATGATGTTAGCATTTGCTTCGTTGTGCCTCTGCCCCACAGGTTTCTTTTGTGAAATATGATTCGTGGGATGTAGATGCGTATAGGAGGATAGATTATTTTGATATATTTTACACATATAGAATTGTTAGCCATATTGACCCACAATGTTTGCACCACACCTGATGTCCACTGGAGAGATGGCGACCTGAAGGGGGCAGGTCCAAGTGACTGCTGGAAGGGGACATCAGTTACATATAGAAAATTAGAAACACTACACTCAGGGGCTACAGTAGGGTTATGAGATGGGTTTATGCCCATCTCAACAGGGGGAGATGCAAAAACGCAAATATAAGTGGCTATTAAGTTAGTGAGATGCCCATTAGGACACCTCAACAGGGGGAATTGTTGGTAAATTTCTATGATGCCCTTGTCTGTTTGAGAATGTTGGTTATTCTGCAACTATGTTTCTCCAACCTTCATCCTGCTTGCTTTGAGAATGTCAGTTATTCTGTAACTATGGTTTCATCCTTCATCCTGCTTGCTTTGCAAGCCACACTGCCACCTTTAGATTACACCCAAGGATTCACTCGCTGAAACCAGATAGAATCAACTCTGTCCTCAGCTGAGTTGGCACATAGTAGAAGGACACTGATACACATGAGGGGAGCCCTCCCTCCTGCGTGAGGGAGTGGCAGAGTTCTATAAAAACCATAGGACCCACTGTTGGAGTAGCACTCTCTCTTGATACGTCTTGAGAGTAGTGGTCCGGCGCTGTACCTTGTACCATATCTCAGCTTCAGTAAAATAAGTAGAACTATACTTCACCTCTATGTCTGGTTATTTGGCCTTCGTACCAAAAGAACCGGAAGTTAAGATATTTTAGCGCAACAATAGGGACTGCATCTTTTATTTATACTTTTAATCTATAAAGCCGATTTATAACCAAATGAAGTCTTCAAAGTAACTTCAAAGCAACCCATATTATTGGGAATAAACTAAATTTAACACCAATTTGAAGTTTCTATGCAAAAAGAAGCGAAAAGAAACTTGTTGGTTGTTATACATACAGTAGGAACATATAAAAGCATCCACATTGTATTTAATCGCTTATGTAACCACATACTGTAATCTTTTGAGTTAAAAGCAAATATATTCACCCACTTTTAAGCAAAAAATTGCAAACTTTGAAGCTATATGTGTGTTTATTTTGCTGTTTTTTTCCCCCCTGGACTTCCTGTGGAAAACCCATTTTAGCTTAAGGAGTCTAACAAATGCTGATGTTTATTCAAGAGTGATCTTAAAGTAGGATTAAACCTGTACATTTTAGCAAAGAGATTTAGTGATTCACTGAATATTTATCAAAAATTCTTTTTCAAATTTAGGAAACCATATTAAGCAATTAACACTTAAAAGAAGCTCCAGGTGTTATTTAAACTCATTGTGTTATTTCTCAGTTCATGTTTTCTCCACAGGAAAAGGAAAGCATTTAACCAACCCGCATAATTAAAAAAAAAAAAAAAATCAGGATTTAAAAGAGGAAAAAGTCAAAGGTGCAAACACTGATTATTCTGTAAATAAGAAATTTCATAGATAACAATTAAACAAATCACTACTAGCTTTAATTCTAAGAAATTCTTGGTAATCAAAATACCCAAAGCAATTCACTTGTTTCCTAATCTGTAAATATTTAAAACATTTAAAGCTTCAAATGAAAATAGGCTTTAACAAATAAAAACAAAGGAAAGCCTTAACTTTAAAAGAAACTGGAAACTTATAACCTTAAATCGATAGATAGATTGGAGGATCGTCACTTCCTTGTGGTAACGTATCGTCACTTCCTGTTTTGCTGTCTGCCTGTGTGGTTTGCTCTCCAGCTCTCGAGCCACTAGCTATGGCTACTAGCTCTCTTTCCTCTCCTCCTCTGGTGTGCTCTCTCTGTCAGATGTTTAGCTACACCTCTGCCTCTTTTAGTGATAACGGTAAATGTAATAAATGTTGTCTTTTTGAGGCGCTCGAGGCGAGGTTGTCTGATTTGGAATCCCGGCTCCGCTGCATTGAAACACCGTCTGCGCCAGTTAATCTCGACGGACGCCCCTTAGCTGCAGCGGAGCTAGCTAGCTTAGGTCCCCCTGTCACCGGTTCCCCGGCTCTCCTCTGCAGCGAGGAGACTGGGTGGGTGACGGTGAGAAGGAAGCCTAGTCGCAAAGCCCCGGTTCACCACCAACCTGTTCACGTTTCTAATCGTTTTTCCCCGCTCAGCGACACACCCGCTGAGGAAAAAACTCTGATCATTGGCGACTCTGTAGTCAGAAACGTGAACCTAGAGACTCCAGCGGCCATAGTCACATGTATTCCTGGGGCCAGAGCAGGCGACATCGAGTCAAATTTGAAAATGCTGGCTAAAAGGAACTGTAAATATTCCACAATTGTTATTCACGCCGGCATTAACGACATCCGTCTCCGGCAGTCGGAAGTCACGAAACTTAATATAGAATCGGTGTGTGACTTTGCAAAAACGATGTCTGCCACTGTAGTATTCTCTGGGCCCCTCCCCAATCTGACCAGTGATGACATGTTTAGCCGCTCGTCATCCTTGAACCGCTGGCTGTCTGTGTGGTGTCCTAAAAATGACGTGGGCTACATTGACAATTGGAGCTCTTTTTGGGGAAAACCTGGTCTTATGAGACGAGACAGCATTCATCCCACTTTGGATGGTGCTTCTCATTTATCTAACAATCTGGCATCTTTTTTATCCAAATTTCCAAAACCTTGACTACTCAGAGTTGGGACCAGGAAGCAGAGTCGCAGTCTTACACGCCTCTCTGCAGCTCCTCTTCATCCGCCACCCCTCAGCTTAGCCCCTGTCTTCCCCATCAAGAGAATCGTTGTCTGCTCCCTCCAAAGTAAATAAAAATATAATGTATAAGCATCCCAAAGTGATAAAGCAAAATATTGGTAAAACTCAAATTAAACATAAAGCCTCTAAATTGAATGATTTGGCCTCTGTTCCTCCTCATAATTTAAAAATTAAATGTGGTTTATTAAATATTAGGTCTCTAACTCCCAAGTCTCTGTTAGTCCATGATCTGTTAATTGATCATCAGATTGATTTAATTTCCCTTACAGAGACTTGGTTAGGACAAGAGGATTATGTTGGTTTAAATGAATCAACTCCCTCTGGTTATTTAAACTGTCAAAATCCCAGAAGTTCTGGTCGTGGAGGAGGAGTAGCAACAATTTACCATTCCAAATTACTAGTTAATGTAAAGCAAAAAACATGTTATAATTCCTTTGAGGGCCTGGTCCTCAGTGTTGGGCACTTTAGCAATTCCAGGTTAAACCCAATTTTATTTGCCATAGTTTATCGTCCCCCATCAACCTATTCAGAATTTTTATCCGAATTTCCTGATTTCTTAGCTGATTTAGTGCTGAAATCTGATAGAATAATTATAGTAGGGGACTTTAATATACATGTGGATGTAGATAGTGACTGCCTTAATGTGGCTTTTAATTCAATATTAGACTCGATTGGGTTTTCTCAGAAAGTAGGAAATTCTACTCATTACCTCCACCATACATTGGACCTTGTTCTGACATATGGCATAGAAATAGAAAATCTTGTAGTGTCTCCTCATAACCCTGTACTGTCAGACCATTGTCTGTTAACCTTTGATTTTACTATTTCTGACTATTTGGCTCCTAAAGAAAAATATTATCACAGTAGATGCCTCTCAGATGATGCTGTTTCCAAATTTATGCAGATTGTTTCCTCTATGCCATGTGTCAACACAACGGAAATAAGCTATAGACAGCTTGCTCCTTCTGTAATTGATAACATGGTGGATAGTGTTTCAGCTTCTCTGCATCAGGCTCTAGACTTGGTGGCCCCCTTAAAAAAGAAAAAGTCTAATCAGAGATTTTTTTTTTTTGTAACTTAAGATTTTTATTCATTTTTCATTATATATATTGCATTCAGATCACAGTCTACATTTAAAAAAAACAAACAAAGGGGCTAGAGTAAAAAAGAAAAAAAAAAAAAAAAAAAGGGGGGGGGGACAAATGTTGGAGCATCAAGTTTTTAGTTTCCATCTCTTAATTCTTCTGGTTTTTCCAGCGTCTTTGGTTATTCTTTCAATATCGGTCTCGTTGTTGCACTTTGTAGTGTGTCCATTTCCGCCATTTTTTTTCCCATAGTCCTTCTTGCATTCTTTGTCGATATGTTAGTTTTTCCATCATACGTATGTCCTCAATAATGTCAGTCCATTGCTCTTGGTCAGGAAGAACTTCTGATCGCCATTTTTTTGTGATTGTTTTTTTACATGCAATCAACAAGATTTTAACTAGATATCTGTCCTCCGCCTGTATAACATTGTCTCTTTTAAGATCACATAGGTACATCAGGTTACAGTTCATTGGTATATTATATCCTAATATCCTCTGTATTGTCACATGTATAGATTTCCAGAATGATGAGATTTTGCAGCATTTCCAAAACATATGTGAGTGGTCTGCATTTTGAGCCCCACATCCCCTCCAGCATAAAGATTGGGTATTTGTATACTTTCCTTGAATCTGTGGTGTAATGAAAAAGCGAATCAGGTTTTTCCATCCAAATTCCCTCCATGTTCTTGAATTTGTTGACGTGTGTTGTGTTTTCCATATTTCCTGCCAGCTTTCTTCTGTTATGTTTAAATTGAGCTCTTTCTCCCATTTCTCCTTTATATAGTTACTTGAATGATTGTTTGCCATAAGTTTCTGATATAGCTTTGAAATAATTCTTGTTTTATTTCCTGTATATGAGCTTAAAATGAATTGTATAATCTCGCTCACATCCGTTTGGAGGTTATGCCTAATCTTCTTCATATAATAGTCTCTCATCTGCAGATATCTGAAGAATTCCGATCTTTCTAGTTTAAATTTTCTCCTGATGTTTACAAAGCTCCCGAGATCTTTTTTTCCGATATTGCCCCATGCTGTGATTCCCTTGTTCACCAGATTTTTGTATCCCCTATCTTGTTTTGCCGGTTCAAACTGACTGTCAAATGCTACCCATTTCAATAGTTTTATGTCTTCCTTTATATTATACTTTTGTACTATTTTATACCACAGTTCTAAAGTAAATTTAGTGATTGGGTCTATTTGTTTGATTTGCTTATATGCATCTTTATCTCCTATTATGCTTTGTACTGGGAGTCCCTCAATTTCCTTTTCCATTTCTTTCCATTTTGCCTCATATCCCTCGTCGCACCAACATATGATATATCTTATTTGTGCTGAGTAGTAATATTCTTTTAGACTCGGTAGGCCCATGCCTCCTTTCTCTTTTGGTAACTGGAGAGTTTTATATTTCACTCTTGGTTTTTTACCTCCCCAAACAAATCTCGATATCATCCTGTCCCACTGTGAGAATTGGGCATCTGGAATCTCTGTTGGTAGAGCCTGGAAGAGGTAAAGTAATCTAGGTTGTATGCTGATTTTGACTGTCTCAATTTTTGAATTCAGATCCATATTTAAGATTGACCATCTATCAATATCTTTTTTTATTTCTTGTTCCAACCTATCATAGTTTGCTTTATAGATTTTGCTTAGATCTTTAGGTATGTTCACTCCAAGGTATTTTATTTCTTTTTGTTTCCAGTTTAGTTTGATCTTATCAGTTATCTGGTTTAGAGGGTTATAGTGGAATGTCAGTATTTGTGTTTTTGTTATGTTTATCTTGTATCCTGATAATTTTCCAAAATTTTCTATCAAGTTCATCATTTCCATTATTGATTCATCTGGTTGTTCAAGGTAAACTATAATATCGTCTGCAAATAGCCCAATCTTGTGTTCCGCCCCCTTTATTGTTATACCTTTTAATTTCTTATTTTGTCGTATTGCTTGAGCCAGTGGCTCTATGAACAGAGCAAACAAGGTGGGCGATAAGCAGCATCCCTGCCTAGTTGATCTTTGTATATTTACTTTGTCTGTTAAGCTACCGTTTATCTTGATTCTTGCCACAGGTTCTTGATACAGCGTCCTTATGCATTGTACTGATTTTTCGTTAAATCCAAAGCGTTCCAGCACACTATATAGGAATTTCCAGTTAACCCTGTCAAATGCTTTTTCTGCGTCTAAACTCATTATTACTGCGCTTTTCTTTTCTTTATGTATTTGATTAATTATATGTATTGTTCTCCTGATATTGTCATGTGTTTGGCGTCCCTCTATGAAACCAGTTTGATCATCTTCTATCAATTCCGTCAAGAATGTCTTTATTCGTTTACATATAATTGTTGTATATATTTTATAATCCACATTTAATAAAGAGATTGGCCTATAGTTTCCGCATTGTTCTCTATCTTTCCCTGGCTTTAAAATGACTGAAATAATGGCTTCATTCCATGATGGAGGTATTTTGTTGTTGTTCAACGTCCAATTAAATGACTTTAGAAGCTGTGGCATGAGTTCTTCTATAAACAGTTTATAAAACTCAGAAGGGTATCCATCACTACCTGGTGATTTACCATTTTTAAGTGACTTAATCACATCTCTAATCTCTTGTGTTGTTATTTCTGCTGTTAGCTTTTCATTTTGTTGATTTCCTATTGATGGCAAGTCCAATGTGTATAGAAATTTTTTAATATCTTTAGTATTTGTTTCTTCAGGTTGCGAGTATAGTTCTTGGTAGAAATTATGGAATATTTCTTCGATGTTTTCTGGGTTAACTGTGGTTTTATTTGTGGTGGGGTCTTTAATCTTATATACATTATTCATTGTTTGTTGTTTTCTTAACCGTTTTGCCAGCAGTTTTGTGGCTTTTGGTCCCGTTTCATAATATTTTTGCTTTAGATATCTATTTTTCCTTTCAATTTCATCCATTTGTGTTTCTTTTATCTTTATTTTTTCTTCTTTAATTTCTTGATATATTTTTGGGTCATTTGTGCTTTGATGTTTATGTTCTAATTCCCTCAGTCTCTCACATCTTTGTTCATATGCTTCCAGTTTAGTCTTATTTGCTTTTCCTGTTTCAACAATTAATTTACCTCTTAACACGGCTTTTAGTGCATCCCATAGTATTGTTGGGTCTACTTCTTCATTGTCATTCTCTTGGATATATTCATTTATGTTTACTTTTATTCTTTCTTTCATTTTATCATCATTTAACAGTCCTACATTAAGTTTCCATGTTGTTTGTCGTTTTCTATTGTTTAAATTTATTTCCATGTATATAGGATTATGATCTGATATTTCTGCCCCTCCAATTCAACAATTTCTCACCCTGTGTCTGTCATCTTCATTCATAAGGAAGTAATCTATTCTAGAGTGTACTTTATGGACTGCTGAATAATGTGTATAGTCTTTTTCGAGTGGGTGCAGGTCCCTCCAAATGTCTACCATACCCATTTCTGCCAGTGAGGTTCTTATGAATTTTGTTACATGTTTTTTTGTCTTCTTAACACTTGTTGTATCAATTTCATGATCCATGACAGCATTTAAGTCTCCTCCACAAATTAGGACTCCTTCACTGTGTGTTGCTATGAGATCAAACAGATGTTGAAAAAAACCCTTGTCACTTTCTGGTGGGGCATAGATGTTCACTAATGTGATCTGCATTCCATCTATGCTACCCTTTATTATTACATACCTGCCTTCTTTATCCTGGATTTCCTGTTCACATTCAAATTGTATTTTATTTGAGATTAGTATCATAACCCCCCTTTTAGTTCCTCCCTTAAATGAACTGTAGTAGGAGTTCTTATAGCCAAATCTCTTTAGTTTCACATGTTCTGTCTTGCTCAAATGTGTCTCTTGCATAAATATAATTTCGGCTTTTTCTTTCTTGAATTTTCTTATTATTCTTTCCCTTTTAACAGGTGAGTTCAGACCATTCACGTTTAGTGTTATTATCTTAAGATTTTTACCCATAATCATGTTTTTCCATTTTTTTAACTTGTGCTCCTAGCCCCTTTAACAACAAAAATAACACATATTTATATAAAAACACATTAAAAAATCTCGACCTCCGTACTTTGGGCCTTTCTTCTGCCCACTGGTCCCTGTTGGTGGGTGGAGGGTATGTCCTCACAGAGTGTAGGGCCCTCCCTAGACCTGTATTTACTATCCAAGAAATAGTCATTAGTCTAGAAATGTCCAACAAATATCACTTAAACCTCTCCTAGCCGTCTGTTTCTCTTTTACCTTGTCTTCTTGGCCTTCATTTCTTCTGTGTCTTTCTTAATCTTTGTTATAATCTAGGCTTTCAGTTGAAAGCCTTGTAGTCTTTCCTGGGCCCGCTGCGCCACGTCTCCCCCCGTCTTTTGCCGCTCACTCGCCTCCACTCCGGCTGTCGTGATGCGTTCAGGGCCTCCGCTGCTCCTACCGTTTCCTCCGGCACGTACACCTCAAGGCCCCGCTCCATCATGTCCTGCGTTGCCTCTCTGGCTGTGTTGTAGGTTCTTACGCCGTTCTCCCAATGAATCCTCATCTTCGTTAGCGGCGTTTGGAATCTAATTTTTTTTTCTTTCAGCGTTTTTTTAATGTTGGCATATTTCTTCCGCTGCTGCACAATTTCTGCCGGGTAGTCATGATCAAAGAATATCTGCTTGTCGCCGATTCGTATCTTTTTTTTCCACGCTCGTGTCAGGATTCTTTCCTGACGGCAGTAGGCGGCGGTGCCCAGCGGAGGACTTACCGTGACTGCAGCGGCGGTGTGCGACGAGACTACCCGAAGCGATTGCTAAGCTAACGCTAGTTAGCTTAATGCTGGCGCCAGTCATTCCACCTTACACCAGCCTGAATCGAAGCCCAGCTGCGAGGCCCAGCGGAGATACTACCAGGCAAGCGGCTATTTGTTGACGGGGCTCAGCAGAGATTTCACCCAGGCAGACGACGGTAGGTGGCGGTGCCTAGCGGAGGACTTACCGTGACCTCAGCGGAGCTCGGTGGCAGCGGCGGTGTGTGACGAGACTCGGTTGGAGGAGCGGGACGGGAGACCAGTTACGGCGACTATGAGCAACGAGACCAGCAACGGAAGGGGCTAGTTGGCTAGCTGAGGCCCAGCTGGATTCGAGGACGATCGGATCAGATTCTGGCGATATAAGCAGAATTTATTTTACTATCCACAGATTTTCCTTTTCCTTCTTTCCAAGAAGGACTGAAGATGGCTGCCACCGGATTAAAAAGTGGGCTGATGGGCACCACTAATAAGCCTTCTCTACTTCTCTACTTCCTCTTCGTTTTGTCTTTGTGTGTCTGGACCTGCAACAAGAAGGATTTTCCGACAAACTCAACCAAAGGTGAAGTTAAAAAGTTTTATCTGTATGGATTTGGGCTTGGACATCTCACCCTACACTCTATGTGGTCTTTAAAAGCCCTGAGCAAAAACTTCCAAATTAAGGCAAACATGGCTGTTAAGCAAAAATCACAATATGGCAGAGGATATACAGTTAAAGTTCTGTTAGTTCTGCTACTTCTGGCAGGAGATATTCACCTTAACCCTGGACCTGCCACTATTAAACAGCAGACCACTGGGTTAGCACAAAACCGAGCTGTACAAAAGCAAAAACAACATTTATTTTTCCAAACTGTTAATCATGCACGAGTTCTTTGGGACACCAAGGCTAAACCAAAGGGGATCCTCGGCGGTCATTTAAACATACGGAGCATAATCCCCAAAAGAGATGAGATTTCGGTGTTGCTGTTGGACTCAAATCTGGACTACCTTTGTCTCTCAGAAAGCTGGCTACACAGTAACATAGACACTAATATGATCGATATTGTGGGCTACCAGTGTTTTAGAAAAGACAGGCAGGTAGGGAGGGGAGGAGGTGTTTTAATTTACATCAAAGAGAAATATAAATGTCAACTGGTTGATTTGAATACTTCACTTGAATGTTTAGCTGTTAATGTATGTCTCTCTCCGGTAATGAATTTCAACATTGCAGTAGTGTACAACCCACCTTCACACAACTCTTCCTTTTATAATGAATTAAGTGATCTGGTTAAACAACTTGAGAAGAACAGAGAAACAATAATTCATGGTGACTTTAATATCAACTGGTCTGATAAAAAAGACAAACAAAAACTGAAAAGCCTCATGACTAAATTTAATTACCAGCAAATCATCAAAGGACCCACCAGGATAACCAAACAATCCAGAACACTTATTGACATGGTATTTACTAATAAACCAGAACGAATAACCAGAACCTATAATCTTGTAACTGGTCTCTCAGATCATAACATGGTTCTTGCTGTCAGGAAACTTACTAAAAAGCGACTACAGTATTTTGGGGGAGTCGATATTGACAAATCAAATTTTATTATCCCCAAATCAAAAAATGAGGAGTTTGAACATTACTTAGAGAATCAAAATTGGGAGCAGCTCATGGCAACATGTGAAGTAGATGATTGTTGTAATTTTATAACTGCAACAATCACAAAGTCTATAGAAAAATTTTCAAAGCAAATTAAAAGTAGACAACAGAAGATTAGCCTACCATGGTTAAATAATGAAATAAGAAAACTTATGAAGAGGCGAGACTATGCACTGAAAACATCACTAACCTCCAAACTACAAAATGATCACCTTGTGTACAAAAGTTTAAGAAATAAAGTGGTACATGAGCTGCGAAAATCAAAAATATCTTATCACAATAAACTGATAGATCATGCAAAGGGTAACAACAGTTCCCTATGGAGGCATTTAAATAACTTAACTAATAAAAAAAACGATCAGAAGGGGGTAAAGGAACTTAGAATCAATGGCAAGACCGTCAGTGACAAGGCTACTTTGGCAAATGAATTTAATTCACACTTTGTGGGCTCTGTGGAAGACTTAACAAAAATTTTTGTGCTGCCAAATGTGCTCAACAACACAAATTCCATACTTCCAACAGATACTTTTCACATCGATGAGGTAAATGAGAAGTTAATTGCTGGTATTGTTAAAACACTGTCAAACTCAAAAACTAGTGATATCTACAATATGAGCACCTCCTTTCTCAAAATGCACAGCAAAATATTAATCAAACCACTGACTCATCTCTTTAATCTCTCCATTAGGTCTAGTACATTTCCATCTGGCTGGAAAAAAGCTGTCGTCATACCAGTTCATAAATCAGGCAGTAAAGACGATATATGCAATTACCGCCCAATCTCTATCTTACCAGTCCTATCTAAGGTTCTTGAAAAAGTTGTAGCTACACAGCTGATAGACTACTTACAAGACAGTCAACTTCTTCATCCACATCAATTTGGTTTTAGACCAGGATACTCAACAGAAACAGCAAATTGTTGCCTTATTGAAAACGTCAAACAGTCCTTGGACAGGGGTAATGTGGTAGGAGCTGTTTTTCTAGATCTCAAAAAGGCTTTCGATACTGTAAACCACAGTTTGCTTTTATCCAAAATGGTATCTTTTAACTTCTCCCCAAATACATTAGAATGGTTTGCATCTTATCTCCAGAATAGAGAACAGTGTGTAAAAGTTCACCAGGATAAATCCTCATTTTTAAACAACCGCATGGGTATCCCACAAGGGTCCATTCTTGGTCCTTTACTTTTCAGCATTTTTATTAATGACTTGCCGTTACACTGCTCAGCTGCAACATGCCAACTTTATGCAGATGATGCAGTTATTTACACAGCTGCCAAGACTCCAGCACAGGCTGCAGATGTACTGTCTACAAGTATGGTTGATGTCCAAGAGTGGCTCCTCAAGAACCATCTATTGCTGAACCTTCAGAAAACAGTCTCAATGTGCTTTTCAATCAAAAAATGTAACCTGCAACATTTTAAAGTTAATATACATGATCATGACATCAGTTTAGCTACAGAATTCAAATACCTTGGCATTGTACTAGATCCTCAACTCAAATTTAATCTTCATATAAAGAAAATTTCAAAAACAGTAAAAAAAAATCTGAACTGCTTTAAATTAATTAGATATTACATACCTTACGAAGCAGCTGCACTGTATATGCATTCTATGGTTTTTTCTCATATATCATACTGTTTGACAGTCTGGGCTCAAGCAGCCCCTTCCACAATAAGACATATAGGTTCATTATATAATCAAACCCTAAAAATCTTGGACAAAAAGCCCATTAGGTGGCATCACTGTAATGTTTTAAAAAAATACAACCTATTGAGTTTTGAGAGCTTCATTGACCTCTGTCTTCTGAAATTAACGTTCAAATGTTTCCATAAATCAGCACCCGAGCCACTTGCTGGTTTCGTCCAAAGACAGGACAGCAGCAGAGCCACCAGGAGTTCTGTTAACAATAACTGTAAAATATTCCACCGCAGAACCACATTTGGACAAACAGCTTTCTCTATAAAGGGCAGTCACATCTGGAACACAATGCCAAATGAAATTAAAATAATAACAGACTTTAAAACATTCACTAAAAATGTTAAAAACTGGCTGAAAAATAAACAAGAATGTACCCATGTATGAATTATTTGTCTGCAAAGTGAGAGTGAATGAAGGGAAGGAATAAATGTGTTTGTTTATAGTGAGTGACGGAGGGAGGAAGGCCTGAAATAGGCAAATGTGAGTTATGTTATATGTGTTAAATGTGAGTCAGGCTGTTATATTTGTGTATTTTTAATATTTATGTTAAAGGTGAGTCAGGCTGTTATATTTGTGTATTTATAATATTTATAATATTTATAATTGTGTATTTATAATTTTTCTGCATTGATGTATGTGGTTATTGTGTATATTTTTATCTTGATTCTTTTTTCTAAAGCCCATCCAGGGACAAGAGTTGCAAATTAGCTAATAGCTATACACTCTATGTGCAACACATCAGATTGATTGTCTTTGATTAATTGTCTATGTTTATTGCACTGTCCCTGTCAAATAAACTAATCTACTACTACTACTTTACATCATATTTCAGAAAGTTTACCACAACTGACCTGGGTGTAGAGCGTGGGTTCGGGTTCTGTGCCGAGGCTCTGTGCGCTCGTTGAATCTGCAGATCCGCTTCCCTGGGCAGTTCCAGCTCTTTTTTTAAGAACTGATCCATGAATTTCGTCATCGAGTTGCCTTCAATGCCCTCCGGGATCCCGAAGATGCGTATATTGCCCCGTCTGGACCTGCTCTCCAAGTCGGTTACTTTCTCCTGCATCCTCTGCATTTGTGCCGTCAGGGTCTGCAGCTGTTCACTTGCCTCGCTATTCCAATCTTCCAGCTCTGATATTCGGGCCTGCGCTTCTGTCATACACGCCCGCTGGGAGCGCAGCTCCTCCATGTTTTCTGCTAGCTTGCGCTCCATTTCTCTTCGGAGGCCCATAATTTCCTCCTTAATCTCTTTTTTCAGCTCCTCCTTAAGAGCCGCTAAATCCTGTTGTAGCTGCCGTTTGAAGTCTCTCAACTCTTTACCCAAACTGGCGATGCCAGTGTTCATGGTATCGAGTGTGTCCTCCATTTTCTCTGCTGCAGTCACCTCGTTTTTTTGGGCCCCGTGTTCAGCGGTTTCTCCTGCGTTGTTGAAGAGGAATTCTTTAATTTTACTCTGCTTTTGTCCTTGTGCCCGGCTCCTTCGTGTTTTCATCCCTTAGTTTAATGATCCGCTTATGTCGAGTTGGCCATTTACCGATGATTTTTAATCCGGCTAGGGAGAGCTCTCTGTTTAAGCGTTATGTCTCTCCGCCATCTTCCCGGAAGTCCCTAATCAGAGATTTTTAACTCCTTGGTTCAACACAGAAACTCGTAGCTTAAAACAGAAGACTCGTCAATTAGAAAGAAAATGGCGTTCTACTAATTTAGATGAAATCTATTTAGCTTGGAGAAATCATCTTTTAATTTATAAAAAATCTCTTAGAAAAGCTAGAACGAGTTATTACTCTGCATTAATAGAAGAGAACAAGAATAATCCCAGGTTTCTTTTCAGTACTGTAGCCAGGTTGACAAAGAGTCAGGACTCTGTCAATCCTAGCATCCCCTTAGAGCTTACTAGTCAGGACTTTATGAACTTTTTCAATAATAAAATTTCATCCATCAGAGATAAAATCAATCAGATTCTTCCCACAGTTAACTTAAATACTGTAACTACTACAACTCCTTCTATTGATGTCTGTCTTGATGAGTTTACTCCAATCGACCTTTGTGAGTTAGACAAAATAGTTTCCTCATCCAAACCTTCAACTTGTCTTTTAGACCCTATTCCTACCAGGTTATTTAGAGAAGTCTTCCCACTTATTGGTAGCTTTATTCTTCATATAATCAATTCTTCATTAACTTTAGGCCATGTACCGCAGGCTTTTAAAACGGCTGTAATTAAACCCTTACTCAAAAAGCCAACGCTAGATCCAGGAGCTTTAGCTAACTATAGACCAATCTCTAATCTCCCTTTCATTTCAAAAATCTTAGAAAGAGTTGTTGCTACGCAATTATTTGACCACCTGCAGGGAAATGGTTTATTTGAGGAGTTTCAATCTGGGTTTAGAATCCATCATAGCACTGAAACAGCCTTAGCGAAGGTCACTAACGACCTCCTCATTGCATCTGATAATGGACTAGTTTCTGTACTTGTCCTTTTAGATCTTAGTGCAGCTTTTGATACTATTGATCATAATATTCTACTTGATAGATTAGAACACTATGTTGGACTTAATGGAACTTCGTTGCAGTGGTTTAGATCTTATTTATCTGATAGGTTCCAGTTTGTTCATGTAAATGATGAGTTTTCTCTCAGCTCAAAGCTTAGTCATGGAGTTCCACAGGGATCTGTGCTTGGCCCTACTCTTTTTAGTTTATATATGCTTCCGTTAGGCAACATTATTAGAAAGCACTGTATACATTTTCACTGTTATGCAGATGACACACAATTATACCTGTCAATGAAGCCAGATGATACTAATCAGTTAGCCAAGTTAGAAGCCTGTCTTAAGGAAATCAAAGTTTGGATGACTTGTAATTTCCTGCTATTAAATTCAGATAAGACTGAAGTCATTCTTGTTGGTCCAAAAAACCTTAGAAATTCCTTTCCAAATCAAACTTTCAGTTTGGATGCAGTTACTCTTTCTCTTAATAGCTCTGTGAGGAACCTTGGAGTTATTTTTGATCAGGATTTGTCCTTCAATTCACATATTAAATTTGTTTCTAAGACTGCCTTCTATCATTTGCGTAATATTGCCAAGATTAGGAGCATCTTGTCTCAGAGTGATGCTGAGAAGCTGATCCACGCTTTTGTTAGCTCGAGATTAGATTATTGTAATTCTTTATTATCAGGCTGTCCTAAAACATCTTTAAAAAGTCTTCAGCTGATCCAAAATGCTGCAGCAAGAGTTTTAACAGGTACTAGAAAGAGAGATCATATCTCTCCGGTTCTGGCCTCCCTTCATTGGCTTCCCATAGAGTTTAGAATTAAGTTTAAAATCCTTCTTCTTACTTACAAAGCTCTAAACAATCAGGCTCCTTTTTATTTAAAAGATCTGATACTACCGTATCATCCTAACAGAGCACTACGCTCCCAAAATGCAGGTTTACTTGTAATACCTAGAATCTCCAAAAGTACAATGGGAGGCAGAGCCTTCAGTTATCAAGCTCCTCTCCTGTGGAATCAGCTGCCAATCTGGATTCGGGAGTCAGACTCGATCTCTGTTTTTAAGAATAGGGCTAAAACCTACCTTTTTGATATAGCCTACAATTAGGGAGGGATCATGTGTTTCTGAACCCTCCCTTAGTTATGCTGCTAATAGGTTTAGTCAGCCGGGGGACCTCCAGTAATGCACTGGGCCTCACTCCTTTCCTCACTCTCTATGAAATATTTTTTTTTTGCTGGTCATTAACATTTGTTTGTTCTCTCCCATAGATTGAGTCCCCATCGTGCTGTTTGCTCTCTACATGTCTGTTCTTTTCTTCTTCTCTGTCCCCTCACCCCCCAGCCAGTCGCAGCAGATGACTGCCCCTCCCTGAGCCTAGTTCTGCTGGAGGTTTCTTCCTGTTAAAAGGGAGTTTTTCCTCTCCACCGTCGCCAAGTGCTTGCTCACAGGGGATCGCCTGATTGCTGGGGTCTTTCTGCAACTGTGGGGGTCCTCCCTACAGTTGATAGTGCTATGAGATGACTGTTGTTGTGAAATGGCGCTATATAAATAAAGTTGAATTGAATTGAATTGAATTAAATCGCTAAAGCATTTAACCTCTTTTGCTTTGTATTTCTTTGGTAAATAAAATTGACATGGATTTATGACCCAGTGACCACACACAGACTCAAGAATAGATTCAATTAGATTTATTAATGTAAATGTGTGTGTGAATGCGTGCGTGTGAGTGTGTACAGAAACAGCAGGGGACAGAGCAGGACACCGTTCGGCCTGGCAAGCCTGGAAACACACAGAAGCGTGACAGTTAGTGGAGGAGACAGTTGGTGATGGATGATTAGGCAGAGGCTTACTGGGTGTGCAGATGGTGGGAGGCTCAGGTTCAGCTCGGCGGCTGCAGCCAGGGAGACAGTGTCCGCTGTCGGGTGTTGTAGCTCCTGCTGGGGTGTAGATGTGGAGGAGTGGTGTGCTGGGAGAGAGGGTAGGAGTCCACCGCCACAGAGGAGGGAAGGATCCGCCGCCAAGGCGCTCCACCTGTGCACAGGGGACTGGAAGATAAGGCGAGTTGAGGAATGGTAGCTTACGTGAGCTGTGGACGATGTCCCTCAGGCATTGGGACAGCAGGCTTGGGTAGCAAAGGACTGTAGACTCTGGCAAGGATGAGAGGATTGATGGATGAAGCTCCTCTGGAGTGCAGTGAGACATCTCCGCCCAGAAGCCTGGGCAGAGCCGTCTAAATAGGCCCAGTCCTGATGGGAAGCAGGTGTGCGCCCAGCTGCTGGCAATCAATCATGGAGCAGACCATGACAGTACTCCCCCCTCATGGAACGCCTCTTGGCGGTCGTTCCAGCCTACCTGGATGCGTCTGGTGAAAGTCCCTGATGAGGTCCTTATCCAGGATGAAGGAAGGACGCACCCAGGATCTCCATTCCGGTCCGTAACCCTCCCAGTCCTCCAGGTACTGCAGGCCACGACCCCGGCGACGGACGTCCAGGATGGCGGTGACCTTCCACGCAGGGTCGCCGTCGATCACTATCGGCGGAGGTGGAGACCTGAGAGGAGGACACAGAGGGCTGGAACAAAAAGGTTTAATCTGAAAGACGTAGAAGGTGGGACAGATGCAGAGGGAGGGGGGGAGAGCCAGGCGTACAGATACTGGGTTGACAATACGGGAGATGGCGAAAGGTCCAATAAAGTGCTGTGCCATCTTCCTGGGTTCAGCCTTCAAGTTGATATTCTTGGTAGATAACCAAACCTGCTGACCCACCTGGTAAGAAGGCACCGGAGTCCTGTGGCGGTTGGCAACTGAGGAGTTATGTTCCGCCATGCGTCGTAGCGCGGCTCGGGTCGCCCTCCACAGCCGACAACAGCGCTTAAGGTGAGCCCTGACGGATGGTACGGCGATCTCAGCCTCCTCCTCAGGGAACAACGGAGGAGTATAACCCAGAGATGCCTGGAAAGGGGTCATACCAATGGCTGAAGATACTGTAGAATTGTGGGCATACTCAATCCAGAGCAGGTGCGAACTCCACAAAGCAGGATTGGTGGTGGCCACACACCGCAGAGCCACCTCCATCTCCTGATTGGCTCTCTCACACTGACCGTTGGACTGGGGATGATAACCAGATGACAGGCTTACCGTAGCCCCAAGGGCGTTGCAAAACGTCTTCCACACCTGGGATGTAAACTGGGGCCCCCGGTCTGAAACGATATCCAGGGGAATCCTATGTAGCCTCACCACGTGCTGTACAAGCAGGTCTGCTGTCTCCTTAGCCGAAGGCAATCCCTGTAGAGGAACAAAATGAGCAGCTTTGAAGAACCTGTCGACTATGGTGATCACTACGGTGTGACCGTTAGAGGGAGGAAGGCCGGTCACGAAGTCCAACGCCACATGGGACCAAGGCCTGCCGGGAGCGGGGAGAGGATGGAGAAGTCCAGCTGGGGAGGAAGAAGATGACTTGCCGGCAGCACACTGAGGACAGGCACAAATGTACTCCCCGACGTCCTTCAGAAGAGCAGGCCACCAAAACATACGTCTCAGGAGCGCCTCAGTGTGCTTTCTCCCTGGATGACAGGCCAATCTGGAGGCATGAGCCCAATGAATGACTTCCCCCTGGATGGCTGAAGGAACAAACAGCTTACCCGCCGGTCCTCCGCCCGGGTCCGCTTCAGACTCCTGAGCCCTCGAGACCTTCTCCTTGATGCCCCAGGAGAGGGCACCCACGACACAGGAAGGAGGCAGGGTGGGGTGGTCCTCAGGATCCGAGACACTCAGTGGCAAATTGCCTGGATAGGGCGTCCCGCTTAGTATTCTTGGACCCGGGACGGTACGTGATGGTGAAGTCAAATCGCCCAAAGAACAAGGACCAGCGGGCCTGACGGGCATTCAGGCGCTTAGCCGTCCGGAGGTATTCCAGATTCCTGTGGTCCGTCCAGACCACAAACGGCTGCGAGGCCCCCTCCAGCCAATGGCACCACTCCTCCAGCGCAAGTTTGACTGCCAGAAGCTCTCTGTCGCCGATGCTGTAGTTACGTTCCGCCGGCAACAGCCGCTTGAAGAAGGCACAAGGTCGGACTTTGCCATCCGCCGGGGGTGGGGGGGGTTGCTGGGACAGGACAGCCCCTACCCCTGAGTCTGAGGCATCCACCACCAAACACTGTTGGGCTGGATCCACCTGAACCAGGATGGGGGAATCTGCGAATCTCTCCTTGAGAGCTGAAAAAGCCATGGCCGCCTCCTCCGACCACAGGAAGGGCACCTTGGATGAGATAAGGCATGTCAAGGGGAGTGTCATCGTGCTATAACCCTTAATGAAGCGGTGGTAGAAATTTGCAAACCCAAGAAACTGCTGGAGTTGCTTCCGGGATGAGGGAGTCGGCCACTCCACTACCGCCTTAATTTTGCCAGGATCCGGGATTATCTCTTTGTGGGAGACGATGGACCCCAGAAAGGACGTCTTGGAGGTGTGGAACTCGCACTTCTCGGCTTTAACATACAGCTTATTCTCCAACAACCGCTGCAGGACTCGCCACACATGCATCCAGTGTTCTTCCAAGGACTGAGAGAAGATCAAAATGTTGTCAAGGTACACAAATACAAACACACCCAGAAAGTCCCTTAACACATCATTAATAAGGCACTGGAATACCGCAGGGGCATTGGTCAGACCAAAGGGCATTACCAGATATTCAAAGTGGCCGCTGGGGGTCCGGAACCCCGTCTTCCATTCATCGCCTTCTTTGATCCGCATCAGGTGGTAAGCGTTGCGGAGATCCAGCTTGGTAAACCAGGATGTCCCCCGGAGGGAGTTAAAGGCTGTGTTGAGCAAGGGAAGGGTGTATTTATCCTTAATAGTGATGTTATTTAACTCCCTAAAGTCAATACATGGCCTCAGAGATCCGTCCTTCTTGCCAACAAAGAAAAAATCCCACCTCCACCGCTGAAGAAGATGGTCGAATTATGCCAGAACTCAGGGATTCCTTGATATAGGCCTCCATGGCCTCCCGCTCTGGAGGTGACAGGCTGTACAAACGGCTCGACGGTAGCAGGGCTCCAGGACAGAGATTTATGGCACAATCATACGGGCAGTGGGGGGGGGCAGGGCCTGGGTCTTACTGAAAGCGGCTCCGAGGTCATGGTATTCTGGAGGAACTTTAGAGAAGTCGGGAGATGAGGCGATGGGAGCCTCCAAGGGCATGGACGGCGAGCAAGCGGCCGATTGGAGACAGGTGCCGAGACAAAACGAACTCCAGGACAAGATACTCCCAGAACGCCAATCAATTGACGGATTGTGGAGGCGTAGCCAGGGGAAGCCAAGGATGACTGGGGACGTGGACACTGGTAGAACAAGGAATTGCAGCTCCTCACGATGATTACCAGAAATGATAACCGGGACAGGGGCTGTCTGCTGAGAGAAAACGGCCATAGGAGCTTTGGATAAGGCCATAAGCCGCAAAGGGGACTTGAGAGGATGGCAAGGTAAATCCAACTGGGTTGCCAGGTCCTGAGAAATAAAACTCTGCTCTGCCCCTGAGTCAACCAAAGCCTGTGTGAAAATCTCCTTATGTTTGTGTATAAAATGGATGGGGAGTTGAAAGCTAAATAAGGGATTAGACTGGGGTGAGTCCTTGAGTCCACCTACCGTGACGCACAGGCTCCCCCTATTGAGCCGAAGATGACAAGAAACTACCTCGTGCTCCTCACTCCTGCAACATAGACACAGCCCCAACTCTCGGCGGCGCTGTTTCTCCGCCGGAAACAACCTAGATCGCCCCACCACCATTGGTTCTGGGGTCTTAGGAGAGTTGGAGGAAGGATGGGCCAATAGGGACGACCGAGAGGCGTGACAAACCTGGGCTCCCGAACGACCGGAAGCTCGCCGCTCAGCGGCTCTCTCCCTCAGCCTATTATCTATGTTGATGGCTAGGGAGATTAGCTTGAATAACCTGCTGGGCTTTTCTAGTGGCGCTAGCTCATCCCAAAGCTCAGAGCTGAGGCTCCTTATAAAGATGCTGCATAAAGAAGCGTCCTCCCACCCCACTTCAGCGGCCAACACCTGGAAGTCGATAGCGTAATCAGCCACGGCTTGGGAACCCTGCCTCAGATTCAGCAACCGAGAGGTAAGCACGCTGTTGCGATCTGAGTGATCAAACACTTCATAAAACTCAGCAATGAACTGACTGAGAGTCAAGCTGACATAACTAGTCCTGGCCATAACCGCATAGGCCCAAGCTAGCGCTCACCCTTCCAGCAAGTTAATCATATACCCAATCTTACTGTGGTCTGAATTAAAATCCTCGGGCACCTGCTGGAAAACCACCTTGCACTGCATAACAAAGGGCCGAGCCTCCCCTATCTTACCGCTAAAACGATTGGAAGTTGGAACGGGGCTTAGTCAAGCAGGTGGTCCTAACTTAAGCTGGTTAGCCGGGTGGCTAGCGGGAGCTGAGGAGCTGAAAGAAATAGCTGGGGCTGGGGGAAAGGACTGAGACCCGGTTAGCTGGTCCAACCGATCCGTAACACGGGCTAACTGGGCCAATGTGGATTGTTGCTGATAAACCAATTGATCTATTCGAGTCTCCGTTAGATGTAATCGGCGCACCAAAGCACTGTCAGCTGGGTCGTTCTGGCGAAGATGTACTGACATGGTTTTATGACCCAGTGACCACACACAGACTCAAGAATAGATTCAATTAGATTTATTAATGTAAATGTGTGTGTGAATGCGTGTGTGTGAGTGTTCAGGAACAGCAAGGGACACCATTCGTCCTGGCAACCCTGGAAACACACAGAAGTGTGACAGTTAGCAGAGGAGACAGTTGGTAATGGATGATTAGGCAGAGGCTTACTGGGTGTGTAGATGGCGGGAAGCTCAGGTTTAGCTCGGCGGCTGCGGCCAGGGAGACAGTGTCCGCTGTCAGGTGTTGTAGCTCCTGCTGGGGTGTAGATGTGGAGGAGTGGTGTGTTGGGAGAGAGGGTAGGAGTCCGCCGCCACAGAGGAGGAAAGGATCCGCCGCCAAGGCGCTCCACCTGTGCACAGGGGACTGGAGGATAAGGCGAGTTGAGGAATGGTAGCTTACGTGAGCTGTGGACGATGTCCCTCAGGCCTTGGGACAGCAGGCTTGGGTAGCAAAGGACTGTAGACTCTGGCAAGGATGAGAGGATTGACGGATGAAGCTCCTCTGGAGCACAGTGAGACATCTCCGCCCAGAAGCCTGGGCAGAGCCGTCTAAATAGGCCTAGTCCTGATGGGAAGCAGGTGTGCGCCCAGCTGCTGGCAATCAATCACAGAGCAGACCATGACAAAAATCCTCACTTTCAAAATGACATTCGGCAAAATTCCAAAGCTAGTTATGGATGAAAAGTTCCAATACTAGACTTTGACAATTCAAGTAAAGAAGTCAATCCACACAATTTAAATCCTTGTTTTGTTTTGTGAAACACAAATTCAACTCAATTTCAATTCAATTTTATTTATAAACACACAGTTTCAACAAACAAATTAATTGAAGCATTTTCACTTTTCTAAATAATTTCAAAATTCTACTACCCATCTTGCAAGCCTACAAGTTGGAAAAAATTCTAAAAAGAGCTATTAACTAACCCTGTTGTAAAATAAAACATTCAAGGTTAGCCCTTGACTAACAAATTAACAATAATCAACAAGTTGATTTTTAAGCTAACTAATAACTAACGGTAAAACATGATGAGTCAACAGACAACCGATCAGTTTACCAAACTGGATGACCTCCAAGCAACACTCGAAGGATGGACTTCTGATTTTATGTCTAGCTTCACAACACGGGTCAAGAAAACACAGCCCGAAGATCTGAAGAAACTCATTGAAGACCTTTTGGATTACCACACTGAAAAGCCACCAGAAGGAAAAGACCTCACCAGTGTGTTGGGTAAGTTCGCGCTAGCATTAGTCGCGAGATTAAAGGTAGCCAAGAACGAGCTAACAAATCAACAATCAACAATCCTTCCTCTCCAGGAAGAGAACAAAACACTGAAAGAAAATTTGGAACAATCTCAAGAGAAGAACGACAAGACTCAAGATCAACTTGATGAAGCGTTACAAGATTTGGACCGCGCAGAGTAAGGAAATAAACGGTTGATGCATGACAATGACTTGCTTCCCCAAGAAAACAGTGAACTTGAAGATGCCCTTCAAGACACAAAGAAGGAACTCAGAAGAGTTGAAGGTTCAACTTGAAAATGGGAAGAATGACTACAAGCAATGTCAACTGCTCCTAAAGGAAGCACGTAAAGACTGGGACGTCCACCACGCTCCCTCGCCTGATTCCCGTTTCGAGTATGGACGACTGCGTGGGCAGCGTGTGTGTGCCCCTTCAGACCTTGACCTTGACAAGATCGCACAAAATGTCACAAAATTTCATCCAGGTCCTATGGGTTCACCTGATGCCAAAGTCTATTTACAGGACATTGATTACTACCTACGTAAGTATCCTGATGCTATGGTTGATGATCACATCTATTTGATTAAACTAACATCTAAGAGGTCAGTATCAAAATTCATAGACAGACAGACAGCAAACATCAAAGTCGACTACATGCTGCTCTGCAAAGCCATCGAAAAGGAGTTCTCCGATGACTGCCTACAGGCAGGGGTAACCACAGCCCTAGCTGTGAAGCAAGGATGCTCAGAGTCAACACAGGCCTGCTACTAGAGACTCCTCCTTGCATATTTTGGATCTCAAAATACACCCGGGATGGAAGAAGACCACAATTTCAAGACCCTCTTCATCCAGAACCTCCATCCCACTGTGAGTCATCACCTTGGAGTTGCAGCTAACCCAAGGTCAAGCTCAATAAGTCAGCTGAGAGAGTTTGCACACTATGCGTTCCAAAAACAGCAACAAAGCCACAACAAGCACGCTGAGCCTGCCATGGTGCTAGCTATCAACGATGCATCTAACACCTTGGAGTTGGAAGGAGCCCCTCACTCTACTCTATTTCCTACACCACAAGTACATAAACAGCCAAAACATTTTTCCAACCGACATCATCAAGATCAAAACCAAACCAGGACCTCTGGATCTCACATAGGACCAACTTTGCGAAAACCCGACTACTATCGTAGACCATATCCACTGGATAGGTCACGAGAACACGGTACGGACTACCATGGTGACAGATACCGATATGAAGACACGCGTAACTGCGACAAATGGTCTCCATCTCATCACAGAAGCTCAGAAGCAGAGACCTATCACAAACCTTGGAAGGAAGAAGAAACTCCTACTCTCAGTAGAGAAGATATCGAAATTGTCAAACACCTCCTAGTGGAGATTCAAAGCAACAAAGAAAATAGAACTGTTGACATCCTAGCTATATCAGTTATGCCAACTCAGAACAAACATTCCAAACGAAGAAAACACAAGAAGAAAATCCCTTTTGCAAATGAGGAAGAACCAAAATACTCAACGTAGTCCAGTGCTGTTATGGCAGCCCAACCACAGGTCACAGACCACTCCTCTAAAAACATTTCACAACTCTGTGTCAAGCCACCGGTTCCACAATTTCTATGTGATTTAAACGAGAGGGGGGTGGCACGAAAATTCTACCTTCCACTGACCTTTGAAGATGTGATGTGTCAGGATGCTGTTTTAGACACCGCCACTGACAACTCTCATGTCACACAACCTTTTCGACAAACTATGTGTAGCTGCTAACCGCGCTCACAAAGATTTAAAACTGGAACTCTGTTCATTAGCCATGCGACCATATGCACTCACTAAAATAACTCTGTTGGGTGTATCACTGCTACAAATCTCCATTGGACCCATGACCTTGACACATCCAGTCTATGTGTCCAAACTTGATTCCATTCCATTGCTTGTCGGCAAAGACCTACTGAACCGTTTTGAGCCACTAATTGATTTCAAGAACCTCAAACTATGGGCTCAAACGCAACACTCTCACCCATTTGACCCAACAAGGACAACTGAATCACAGTGTTTTGTTCTGAACACTTTGGACACCCCAAGTCTCATACAACTAGCACTGTTGGAACAACTGCAACCAATTCAAAATGACCGCAAAGACCAAGATGAGTACTGTCCTCAAGAAGTCAAAAGTCACCTTCAAATACAAGGTCAAGCCAAAGAAGCAAATGACCTTGGAAACTCAATGGCCAAGCAGAAAACTCCAAACGGCCCCCTTGAAACCCTTAACTCAACGTTGGTGTCACATTTTAAGTCCCACCCACCCGCCCCTGAGGCCTGCATGGTCACAGAAGCCACACCAACTGGCTCTCTAGACCCTCTGCAACCTCAAGATTACCCGACGATGAACCCAACTTTTGCAAACACAAGGCGCACATTTACTCAAGCTCGTGACCAACCAATCCATAAAACGGTCAAACACCGGTCGGATACAACTGTACACACGCTCCCCGCATCTAATTCCTTTGATATACCGAAATTGAAACCCCTTCCTGCAACACAACTTTCTCTGCAGCTATACAATGGCAATCGTATTCCTGCTTCCGACGAACCATCATCGCCACTGCTCAAAGTTCCTCGAAACCAGAGGGGGGTGATGATTGCCAACGCCCATAACATTCCAGCTGCAGAACACAAAAGTGTCAAAACGACGTACAATGCTCCCAAGGCTGTATTTCAAAAACATTTGGACCGATTCGCCAAACGACACAAAGTGTACAACAACCAAAGACTCTCGCATGACAAACTGCAAAGGGGGGACAAGATTGCCCGCCCCACATTTGTACCACAAACACCAGAAATCAATTTACAGGAAAGTAAAATCACTCCTAAATTCCTGCCCAAGTGGATGAATCCACACATTGTCAACAACAAACTTTGGCCACTCAAGTGCCAAATCCAAGACCCCATTTTCAATTGGGCTCATCAAAATCAGAGTTGTGGAGTGTGTGAAATAAGAGGCAGATTCATGGACAGACGGTTTATTACACACTTCACATCTCACAAGCACAGAACAGACTGAATCATTTCAACAAGCTCTCCTCAGTTAACTCAACTCTCTCTTCACACGTTTCATGGCATTTCCTATCACACAGCATGACATTTACATTACACTGCATTCAACCCCCTATGTCCCTGACTCCTTCCTACTATCTCGCCAGGAACCCCCTGGGCATTGTTCTCCCATGCTTATTCACTGTCTCCCTCTGAGATGCTAAATAATTTGACTTCCCCAAGGTCCTACACCGCCCCCCCAGCATCTTAGATAGAACATCAGTCCACACGCTTTCTTGGCTTCAGTCTCCTCCCATATCTGCTGTAACTGGGGTTTACCGCCTCCGTGGCGCTGCTGTGCCGGTGAGGAGCTGCTGGGAGTGTGTCTGACAGCGGGTGGGCTGTGGCGAGGGGGTGGGGAACTTCGCTCTGTCAGTGTGGCTGCTCTGGTGGATCACTTCCCTGGGGAGCTCTCCATGGGGGTCTTCCACGCCGAGGGGCCCTAGCCAACAGCACTTGCTCGTCCGCTGCTACAAAGGCGGGTTTGATTCTGTCTATGCCAATTTTCTCCCGCCGACCTCCCAAGTCTAGCAAAATTGCTTATCCCCTGTTTCCAACACTCTGAACGGTCCATCATAGGGTGGGCGCAACGGCGGGTGGTGGGCGTCGTGTCTGACGAACACGAACTCCGTGTTCTTCAAAGTTTTAGGCACGAAAGCACACAGAAAACAGTGGTGGGCCGGGCCCGGCAATGTGCCTGTGTTTGCGCTCTGCTGCAAAAGCTGAGACGGGGAGCTGTCCGGCCCGGGATTATCTGGCAGAAATTCCCCGGGCAGCCGTAGGGGCTGCGCAAAAACCAGCTCTGCCGGGGAAGCTTCCAAATCCTCTTTTGGCGCGGAGCGCAACCCCAATAAAACCCACGGCAACCTGTCCACCCAATTTGCATCCGTCAGTGAAGCCCTGAGTGCTGCTTTCAGTGATCTATGAAAACGCTAGCATAACCCATTGGCCTGTGGGTTGTACGCGGTTGTGCGATGAATTGCAACACCCAGGGTGCGGGCCATCGCAGACCAGAGTTCAGAAACAAATTGAGGGCCCCTGTCGGACGTAATGTCCGATGGGACTCCAAAACGCGCCGCCCATGCTGTTAAAAAAGCGCGTGCCACGTCCGCGGAGGTGGTTGCCGCCAGTGGGACTGCTTCTGGCCAGTGCGTCGTGCGGTCCACCACTGTCAGGAGGTGCGTGCACCCCTGTGATGACGGGAGGGGGCCCACGAGGTCCACGTGAACATGGTCAAACCTCTTAGCCAGTACCCGAAACAGCTCCAAGGGAGCCTTCGTGTGTCTGTGTACCTTGGATCGTTGGCACGCCACGCAGGCCGCAGCCCACTCTTTTACTTGTTTGTGTAGGCTCGGCCACACGAACTTCTCTCCCACCATTTTGACCGACGCATGCACTCCTGGGTGCGCTAGAGTGTGAACCGACTCAAACACGCGGTGGCACCATGCGACCAGCACCACCGGACGTGGGCGTCCCGTGGAGACATCGCAGATTAGGGGGGGCATGCCGTCTTGCAGTACCCTGCTCTCCAGCCTTAACCCTGTTGGTCCAGACTGGAGCGTTCGCACGTCTGCATCACTAATCTGCTCCGCAGGCGTGGCTGCGTAATCTATCCCCACGTAGACTGGGGCCACCACGGCACGCGAGAGGCAGTCCGCCACCGCATTCAGTTTACCTGACACATACTGAATATTGGTAGTAAACTCTGAGATCGCGGCCAGCTGTCTCTGCTGCAGGCCCGACCACGGTTCTGAAACCTTGGCCATCGCGAACGTTAGTAGCTTGTGGTCCACGAACGCAGTGAAACTGCGCCCTTCCAGCCAGAACTGGAAGTGGCGTATGGCCAGGTGGAGGGCCAGCAACTCCCTGTCGAACGCGCTGTATTTACGTTCACTGTTGCGCAAAGTTTTGCTAAAACAGGCGAGCGGCTGCCAAGCCCCAGCGACACGCTGCTCCACGACAGCCCCTATAGCCACGTCTGAAGCGTCGGTGGTGAGCACTATCCGGACCGCTGGGTCCGGATGCGCCAGCAGTGCGGCGTTTGCCAGGGCTGCTTTAACCTCCAAGATTGCCCGCTCTCGCTCCGGGGTCCATTTGACCCCATCCGCGGGTTTCTGTCTCTTGAGTGCGGCGTACAATGGTTGCATGAGCCGCGCTGAGCGGGGAAGGAAACGGTTATAAAAGTTCACCATCCCCAAAAATTCTTGCAGCGCCCAGACCGTCTGAAGCCGGGGAAAATCCGCTACGGCGCGCACTTTGTCGGGCAATGGGATCGCTCCTTCCGGAGAGACGCGGTGCCCCAAAAAATCAATCTCCGTCACGCCGAACTGGCATTTCGCCGGGTTGATTATTAACCCGTGTTCCTCCAACCTCCGGAAAACTGTCCTGAGGTGAGTTTCGTGTTCGTCTTCGGACGCACTGGCTACCAGGATATCGTCCAGGTAGACGAACACGAACGGGAGATCGTGCAGCACTACATCCATCATGCGCTGGAACATCTGTGCCACGCCTTTTAACCTGAATGGCACGCGGAGGAACTCGAATAAACCGAACGGAGTTATTACCGCTGTTTTGGGTACGTCCTCCGCGTGCACTGGGACCTGGTGATAACCGCGGACCAGGTCTATTTTGGAAAAAATGCGTGCTCCGGCGAAGTGAAGGGAAAAATCCTGTATGTGGGGAATCGGGTAGCGGTCGTGTGCTGTGGCGTTGTTCAACCTGTGGAAATCACCGCACGGTCGCCACGAGCCCTCAGCCTTAGGGACCATGTGTAGCGGGGGTGCCCATGGATGCCCAGATGCCCGTCTTAATCTCCGAGCTGTTTACTGCTACAAGTCCGGGGCCGCTAGGTCCTGCCAGCCGGTCAGCGTAGGACGGTAGGATGACGCTTCTGGGCTCCGGTGTCGACGAGGAAGCGTCTCCCCGAGCGCGAGTCCGTCACGTAGAGCAGCTTGTTCTCTTCACCGGCGGTCGCAGCTGCTACCGACTGCCGGCCTTGGCGTTTCCCGAGCGCTTGAACTGGCACGGTGGCGCGCATCTGCGTGCGTTCTCTCCGAAGCGGCGGTGGTAGAAGCAGAGCGTGTCTCTCTGGCGCTCCTTGGCCCCTGCTGCCGCTACCGTCGGTGGCTCCTTGCCTCCTCTGGTCGTCTTGCTGGGCTCCGCCGCCGCCGCATTGACAGTGATTGCCCGGGTGGTGAGGATGATCCGATCTGCCTCCTGGGCTAGCGCACGGTAGTCACGCACAGCCAGCAACGGCGAATTGGCCAGAACCGCTCTCGCCTCCGTTGGAAGGTTCCGGAGGAAAAGGTGGGCAAACAGAAAGTGCCCGTCGTCTGTGCCCATTAACGCCAGCATCTTCTCCATCAGGTCAACGGCCGAACAGCTCCTAACTTGGTCCGCCCCAGGAGCCTCTCCGCTCTCTCACAGTCCGAGAGCGTGTAGCGCCGGGTCAGCGCAGCCTTGAGCGCCTCGTATTTGCTGTGGGCTGGAGGCTGATCGAGCAGGCTCGCTACCTGCTGGGCTGTGCGAGCGTCCAGCACTGCCACTACATGGTAGAACTTGGTGTCGTCTGCCGTTACTCCCCGGAGGGCGAACTGGGCCTCGGTGTGGTGGAACCAAGAGCGCGGATTGAGCTGCCAGAAGTCCGGTAGCTTGACTGAAACTGCACACGCGTTGCTGGGGGCTCCAGTCTGGGCTGTCTGTGGGATGGCTGCTGCGTCGCTGGGGTTTCCCGACCGGGCCGGCTCCGGGGTTCTTGCCTCGTGTTCCATAATTCGTCTAGGGTCACCAGTGTGGAGTGTGTGAAATAAGAAGCAGATTCATGGACAGACGGTTTATTACACACTTCACATCTCACAAGCACAGAACAGACTGAATCATTTCAACAAGCTCTCCTCAGTTAACTCAACTCTCTCTTCACACGTTTCGTGGCATTTCCTATCACATAGCATGACATTTATATTACACTGCATTCAACCTCCTATGTCCCTGACTCCTTCCTGCTATCTCGCCAGGAACCCCCTGGACATTGTTCTCCCATGCTTATTCACTGTCTCCCTCTGAGATGCTAAATAATCTGACTTCCCCAAGGTCCTACAGAGTAAACTTTACCACAACCCCAAGGGACTTGTTGGGTACAACACTGTCAAAGTAAGTCCATAAATAAGATTAAAATCAGGCCTACGTCCGAGAAATAACTGTAGCTAACTACTAGCCTCAGGTACACTCAGTCAAATTTCTCCAAACAATCAGTTAACTGCATCAAAACTTCCAAAAAGAAAAGGGTAAATTAAAACCAAATTATCCCTTAAACTAATTTCAAAGGCCTCTGTAAAATCTAATAAATTTCAATCAACTTACTATGATCAAATAGTACACACAAAACATTCAACACCATGAGTTTGAGCTACCAACATCAAAATTTCCACTAAAGGTGAAAAACAAGCCAAGGATTAGAGTTCAATCTCTAAAAGAAATTGTTCCACTCCTGAGAATAATTTTCATTTGCCAATCAGTTATCTAAACAAAAATCAACAAGAAGATTAAGATCCAAAATCACTCACTTTTATCTGTTTGCCAGGATGAGGGCCCTCCTGTTCTTCAGTTTAGCCATCTACCTAACAATCACACCTACTGTTACCCAGTCAGAACTGGGCCAAGTCAAGACAAAAAGTCAACAATCCTTAGATGGGACTTCCGGTTATGGCTGCCACGTAAGACGGACGCGTCTCACTCTGCTCTGCTCCTGGAGAAAAAAAATCGGCAAATAACTCTCTCATTTGGGACAGAACGTATCCCAGCGTTTGGGCGAGGATATGTCGGCGAAGCCTAAGGCTGGAAAACCAGGTAGAGGAAAAAGCGAGCCGCAGAAACAGTCCAAATTAACGGACTTTCAGGTCTGTGACGCAGTACTTAATGCACCAAATATGGCGGAGGAAGTGAACAGCGGTGCGGGAGCTGCGGAAAGCGACACAGGTGCGTTGCTGGCGGCTATAAGTTCAATGAGAGCGGAATTTTCCTCTAGATTTGATGGGATTATGGCAGCGTTGGAAGGAATGAGAAAGGAATTGGGTGACTGTGTGGAACGAATGGCGCAGATGGAGCTTCGTATCGCAAGTGCTGAAGATGACGTCAATTGTCTCCAATTAAAGGTGCGCACTTTGGAAAAAAAAAATGTCTAGAAGAAAATATTCTGGATTTGGAATCCCGGTCGAGACAGAACAACTTGAGGCTGGTGGGTCTACCGGAAGAATCCAAAGGTCGGGACCCGTGTTCCTTTCTGGAAAAGTGGATTCCGGAGGCGCTGGGCAGTGCAGAGCTGCGGCCGGCTGTGGTTTTGGAGGGCGCGCATCGTATTGGCCCACGGAGAGATAAGGGACCACCGAGGACCTTAATTATGAAGTTTGTCAGCAACAGAGACAGGATGAAGATCTTCAACGCAGCACGAGCTAAAGGAGAGATTAAACACCAGGACCAGCAGGTGCGGTTCTACCCAGATTGGGCCACAGGAATCCCACAATTGAGGAAGCAGTATGATCCCGTACGTAAGGAGCTGCGCAACCTTGGGATTCGTCATGGTGTAATCTATCCTGCGAGACTGCTGACCACGTATAGGGGCAGAACCCACATCTTCAAGACCCCAGAGGAGGTGCAGGAGTTCATCAAGAAGATCCAAGAAGAAGAGACTGGTGGGAGCTAAGCATGAACAAAATATAAGGTAGAATAATTAAGCATTTGCACAGGCATCTGACTGACTTGAAGCAAATAGCAAGTTTACAAAATATAGATTTTTTTTTTTTAAATATATAATGCAAGAAAAAAGAGAGAAGAAAAAAAAAAACTATGATGTACTATGATGTACAAAGTTGCTAAAAATTTTGGAGTTAAGTTGGAAAACTACAGAGGAGAGTTAATGTTACGTCATTAAAAGCAGTAGAGTTAGGGTGATTGGGAGGATGAAGAAGGAGTGGCTTAGGCTGTTCCCCGTGGGTGTGGAGTGGTCGATGGCTATATCGGGAGACGGAATGTTTCGTTTGATTTTGGGGGGTTCGCCACAAATGTGGGAAGGGGGAATTTGTTTGTGTGTAGTTTGTAGGATGAATGTTCAACCACTCATTTTTTTGCTTCTCTGTATGAGCATGTTTACACTGCAAGGTAATCCCAAACTCCCTATTGATCATAAACCAAAGCGTTAATCTTAATTTAACTTCATGGAATTGCAGAGGTCTACAAAATTTAAAAAAACTTAAACAAGTTATGAATAAAATAAAAGACATGGGTTCAAAAATTGTGTTTTTACAAGAAACTCATCTAATAGAGGAGGATGTAAAAAGAATTAGGAGTAGATGGCAAGGAAGTGTTTTCACCTCATCATTTTCATCCCGAGCCAGGGGAGTTATGACTCTCATACATAAATCAGTCCCTTTTCAAGTAAAAAATGTAATTGGAGACAAATTTGGAAGATATGTAATCATTCAAGGATCTTTGCTATTAGAAAATATAAATTTGGTGAACCTATATGGTCCCAATATAGATGATCAAAAGTTCTTTGCTAATTTATTTCTTATCTTATCATCACTTACAGGGCAACATATAATAGCAGGGGATTTTAACTGTACATTGAATCCTGGTATAGATAGATCAACAGGACTGGACTGTACGCACAATGGATGTAGGATGACCATTAATCATTTTATGAAAGAATTGAGATTGCTAGATATATGGAGAGAAATGAAACCACAAGTCAAAGCCTACTCTTGTTATTCCAGTACTTACAAGACATTCTCACGTATTGATTATTTTTTGATTTCCACAGAATTAAGGTCCAAGATTCAAAACTGCTTTTATGATAACATCGTGATCTCTGATCATGCACCCTGCTGTATAATATATGTAGATAAGAAATTGACAAAGGAATCAGGTAGATGGCAATTTCAGCATTAATGGCTTCAGGATGAGGAATTTGTCAAGTACATAGAAAAACAGATAGATGAGTTCTTTGACATCAATACTACACAAACATCAGCATGTGTAAAGTGGGAGGCTTTCAAAGCTTTTATTAGGGGACATATTATTAGTTATACAGGTTCAAAATCTAAGAAGACTCGAGAGGAGAGAGCCCAATTGGAACATAAAATAAAAAGTCTTCAGGAAAAAGTGTATGCAGGAAGTGACCCTAGATCCTTTAGAAATTAACAGAGCCTTTAGAGATTACTATGAAAAATTATATGATACCAAAAATGAATCTGATTTAACAAAACTAAATGGGTTTTTGAACGAACTATCTATGCCGTGTATTCCAAATGAAAACAGGGAGATATTGGAGTCTAAAATTAGTCAAGAAGAAGTTGGGCTAGCCATTGATAATATGAAATCAGGAAAAAGTGCAGGACCAGATGGTCTTCCAGTTGACCTTTATAAAAAATTTAAGAATAAATTAATAAAACCTTTTTTGGAAATGGTTTTAGAAGCATTTCAAAATAATAATTTACCATCATACATGAATAAAGCCTTAATTATACTGTTGCCAAAACCAGGTAAGCCCTCTAATAAATGTGAAAATATGAGACCAATAAGCCTATTAAATGCCGACCTTAAGATAATCTGTAAAATTTTAGCAAGACGAATACAAGAAATTTTACCAAATATTATTAATCGAGATCAGAATGGCTTTATAAAGGGAAGACAAGGCTTCCATAATGTAAGAAGACTATTTAATATTATTTATTTTAATAAAGAAGCACCGGATACAGCTCTCCTATCACTGGACGCCGAAAAGGCCTTTGATAGAGTCGAATGGCCCTTTCTTTTTGAAGTCTTACAAAGGTTTGGACTTGGAAATAATTTCATAAAATGGGTTCAGATAATATACAATAATGCTACAGCAGAAATCCTAACAAATAACAATATTTCAAAATCAATAAAAATCAATAGAGGATGTCGACAAGGCTGTCCACTTTCACCTTTACTGTTTACTATGGCAATTGAACCTTTAGTGATGGCGATACGTTTACATTCACAAATATATGGAATTAAAGTTGGACCAACAGAACATAAAATCTCCCTGTACGCCGATGACATAATTTTGTTTATGTCGAATCTAAAAAAATCAATGCCGACCTTGTTGAATTTAATAAAGAATTTTGGGGAAATATCAGGATATAAAATAAATAAAACTAAATCTTCAATATTAATGCTAAATGAGACCCAGAGAAATTACCCAGACCCTGAGGTAAATCAATTCAACGTTGTAAATCAGTTTAGATATTTAGGAATCCAAATTGTGCCTAAGCTAGAATCAGTCGCCAGTGTCAACTATGAAGCCTTAATGACAGATATCAATGAGTCAATTCAGAGATGGATGTCACTACCAATGTCGATGATCGGGAGAATCAATATACTTAAAAGTAATATTTTACCTAAAATACTTTATTTATTTCAATACATTCCCTTACCACCACCTTTAGATTTATTCTCAAGAATTAAAAAAAAGTTAGTGGAATTTATATGGAACAACAGGAGGGCTAGATTACGTCTGTCTTTATTATATTTACCATTTGATCGTGGAGGTCTGAAATGTCCAAATTTTATGTTGTATTATTGGTCGGCACAACTGAGGTCTATGACATATTATTTTTCATTAAATGATCTCCCTCACTGGACTGAAATGGAATCATACAATTTACCTTTACCTCTTCCCATATTCATATACTCAGATTCGGCAAAAAAATTACAAAAACAAGTTAAAAATCCATTTGTAAAGCGTATGATCAAAATATGGTGTGAAGCTAAAAATTATTTAAAAGAACCACAGTTATTGTCACCATTTAGCCCAATATGGGGTAATCAATATTTTAAACCAGGAAGAGCGGACGCTGTATTTAAAGTATGGAATTTAAAAGGGATTCAAAAGATTCAAGATTTATATTTGCCATGTGCAGATAACATAATGTCTTTTGAAGAGCTGAGGGTCAAATTTAATCTTAATAGAACACATTTTTTTAAATATCTTCAACTTAGAAACTTTATTCGATCAAATCAAAATAAAGCTCTCACTCGACCTATTTATTCATCCTTGGAAAAAATGTTGATGAAAGTTGGTAAAAGAAAGGGTATTATTTCAGAGTTTTATAACTCATTGACACTATCCTCAAGTGAAAATTCACAGAAAAGATTAAACTACTGGAAAGAAGATCTGCAAACTGAAATTTCAGAGGAACAATGGGAATTGGCTTGTACAGAAGCCCAAACCAAATCAATAAATGTACGTCTTAAATTGATACATTTCAAATGGTTAATGCGGATGTATGTTACACCGGAGGAGTTAAATAGATATAACAAAAATATACCAGATACATGCACAAAATGCATGGAAAGTAAAGGAACCCTATTTCATTGTTTATGGGAATGTAGATTAATAAGAATGTTTTGGGAAGAGGTGAGGGTAACAATTGAAAAAATAATCTCAAAACAAATCATATTGAATCCTAAACTGTTTTTGTTGGGTCTGTACCCAGAAAAGCATAACTTTAATAAAAGTGAAAGAACATTCATAGACCTCAGTTTGCTTAATGCCAAAAAATGTATTGCACTACTGTGGAAAAAGACTCATAGACCAGATGTGACTCAGTGGTTAAGACAGATGTTAACAAACCTTCCATTAGAAAGAATAACATATATACTGAAATCAAAGGAAATTGTGTTTGAGAATATATGGAGACCTTTTATTGATCATGTAAAAAATTTAAACATAACTCTTGAAGAAGAAGGTGAATGATGTGTGTGGACCTTGTAAATTCCAAACTGGTGAACATAATATGTATACTTATGTAATGGATTGTCTAGACTAAACAGAGGAGCATTGTTGAAGACTTGATTTTGTTGGTGGTTGTTGGTGTTTTTAGTGCTTTTTTTTTGTAGTACTTTAGTGTTAGTGTTTGATTGTTTGTGTCATGTTTGTTTAAAAAAAAAAGGTTCAATAAAGATATTGTGGAAAAAAAAACAATCCTTAGATGGATTCTCAATAACAGCCTCATCGTTAGGGCCTCTGGTTAGCCTTAGCACGTCTACTGTTAATTCGGTCAACACCGTTACACCGAAACGCCAGGTCGTTGAACCACAAACCGTTACCAAAATCTTGCAAGATACTGTACTGGTTTTGCATTCTTGCTCTGAAGCTTCAGTCAGACTCAACAAGGTTTTGAACTCTTTGCTCTTTGTGTTAACCACTTGCGCTCCGTTGTTCCGCGGACGGGCAAGTCTCTGCGTCCTAGGGCGGACGAGGGCGCACGAGAGCGCACTCGTGCGCCCTCGGACGCATGACGCATGATAAGGATATTGATGGTGGTGATGTAGGTGGTGTGGCCTCCAAGCGCCACTGAAAAAAAAAGCTGCAAACACAGCCGCGAACAGATTAGTTCATCTGATTGACCTCTCATTCGACTAATAAGAGCCTTGAATTGGGTTTCTGAAACCATGAAGAGCCAATGAATGAAAACCTAGGAAGGAGGACCCGCCTACTGTGAATGCAGGAGCCAATTGAAGCACAGAAATTTGGGCTGGTGAAGAGATATTTACTGTTGCAGCAGATGAAAACAAAGGACGCTGGATGAACCTGCTACAGACCCAGGCTCACCCAGCAGCATGGAGAACACCCACAAGTGCGACCTGTACTCATTCCAGCAGAATAGACGTTTAGGATTCTCTTCCGTCATCATAGACCGACGGAGGCCGACGACAAAGGTCGTAAATCATTCACCAAAACCGCAATATTGGAATTATGTTTTGATCGGGTTCCACGAGCGGACCAGCGTTGCGTTCGTCTGACAATGGGGAAGAGAAGTTTGCCAGGACGCTGCTGCTGTGAAGAGGTAAGGTGTTATAAGCTAAATTATTATTTCTCCCTGAAAACTGTAATCCAAAAATAACTTTTGACCGATCGGTAAATTACAACTGTACGGCGCATGAAGTACGAAGTGCATGCGCCGTGATAAACAGTTCATTTGCCGTGTTCGGACCGTGAACGCCCCCCCCCCCCCGCTGCAGAAGAGGAGCGGGGGGGGGGCGTTCACAGTCCGAACGCCCCCCAGTCCGCGGGGGGAAGCATATGAGTCTATTCCATCATGTAGCGATGGCCGTCTTCTGTAGCGAGGGGGGGGGGACAACCCCCACACACACACACACAGTAGCGAGGGGGGGGGAAGCCGCTATGACAGCGTTGCTGTGGAAACATGCAACGAGTGTAATCCGTCGTGTAGCGAGGGCCGAACTCCGTCCTTTGTTGCGGGGGAGGCACAACCCCCCCCCCCCCCACACACACACACACACAGACATAGCCCTGAATGTGACCTTTCATTAGAGCCCAAAATGAAGATTCTACATTGAATTATTCAAAAGTTACAGACATTTTTCCAAACTGTGCCATTTGGCACAATTTGGCACAGTTCCAAAACGCCTGGGAACTACCTGAGAACAAAGCTGTGTAAAATATTCATTTTTTGTGGTATTGTTACAAAATTTGGATCTCAGCTTGATAACACTTGGTTCTACATTTCTGTTGCATTTTCCAGCCGGATCGGACAGCTGTGTGTTATTTGCAAGCATTTGTATCTAAAAAAACACCGTGGCCAAATTTATTTTCTTCAAGTTCAGTATGTTTAGATGACTGTAACTCAGTGGCCGGAGCACGTAGAGAGATTATGTTTTTTTTGCCAAAAAAGTCAAAGTGTTTTCTTTTAAATGAGACCAACCCCATGAAGATGCTGCAAAGGGTTGAATAACAGCTTTCGATTTACTTTGGGCACATTTTTTTTTGGCATTTTTAGGAAAATTGCCCGGAGTGCAAGGGGTTAAAGGTTGACTATGCTCATACACAGCCAATGTCTATGTTTCTCCCAGAGGTAGCTAGAAACAGCTTTTCAGTTAACACTGTAGCAATGAATATGTTTTCACATCATCTTATCCTTTTTGCAGTAAATCCAAATTTACTTCTCGTTGCCATTCAAAGAACAATGATGACATCCCATGTCCACTCAGTTTTTCTGAATAAAAGCCTTAAACACCCTATGACTTGTACATCTGCGGAACCATGGTTTAGTCCAGCTAAACCAATTCAATTTGAACCTCCTTGAGTTACTTCGATATTGCTTAGCCTAAACATCTACCTCAAATATGAGCAATAATTTTTGTAATTTCGCTTTTGATATGGACTCCTAAGATTTTTGAGTATATGCATGCGTATATACAAATATATATTCTTTGCACTCTATTTTGATTTTTATGCACATTTAAACTACTTTGAAATTTTGAATAGATATTTTATGACAAACCCAAAACATTTATCTTAAGCATGCCAAAACCCACATACTTCTAGTTTGTACTTTTGTAACCAGAATTTTTAAGTCTTTACAGGTATATACAGGATTTTAGTATATTTTAGACAATTCTACAATGTTTTTTTTTTTTTTTTTTTAATTTCTAGGAGTTTTTCAGAAAACCAAATTTAAGGATCAACACTTAGGAATATATACTGTTTACAAGCTTAAGACTTATGGATATCAGAACCATTAGTTCAGCAGCTGGCTCAAGAGTCGCCAAATTGGAATCTGATGCCTAGGATTGCTATCAACGCTGACCAAAATTCACCGTCGATACCAAAGGGGGGAGCTGTAGCATCATCTTGCTTTGGCTCATCAATAAAATTATTCTTCATCTTAAAGACATTGTTTCACCCAGGAGAAGGACAGTCAAGAACTGCTCTTTCATCCCAGGACCACAGCTGAACTAACATTCCTTTGTTAAACCAGTCTCCGGAATCCCTTCTAATGCACTTTCTCCTGAACATTTTATTGGCCAATAAAACGTGGACAAAGAACAGACCTTTGTGGAGTGCCTCATATGGTCACTACAAAATATCCACAGCTCAACATTGCCCTCTACTGGCAACTCCGGGACATGCTGGATTTAACCAGTGAACTTTTTTTAAATGACTGCATTCGTGTTACAAAACTCAATTCTCAGATTATCCTCTTTTTCAGGACACCATGGAAAAGCAAAGGGACTCTGATGTTCGGTGTGGACAATCAATAATGGGTTTGAAATATATTAATCCTTGATTTTAAATATGTGCATGTTAAAATGTTTAAATGAATGTTTATTCTTGCATGTTAATTTAAAAGCACTAGTTATAAAGTTGCATGAATCACTGAAGTAGGTTAGATTTTATACATAAGTATATTGATGAATCCTCAGTATTAAAATATGTCATTCTGTGAGGACCGGTATCAGCCAATCATCACCCAGCATATGTTGGGCTCCAGCTCTTTCATTCCATTCGTTCCTTACAGACAAAAGTCTGTTTGTTCATTGGACTAAAGTTCATAAAGCCTGCCCACAAAGGAATACCATTGGCTTGAGCTTTTGTCAGTCCCCAGAAGCCCGTGAAACTCGGTTGGAGTTATAAGGAGGGGAAGACATCATCACTGCAGAGCACTACTGGAGAACAAAGAGATCACTTCACTGCCACAGAACAAAGGAGTCTTCTCACTGAAAGTTTCAGAAGACTGCAGACCAGAGAACATGGAATATTGTGTTTGTGTAAACTTCTGTGTATTTTAATGTTTTTCTTTAAACGTCTAGGAATTAATTTTTCCTTTCCTGAGCTCACATCTTAATTCAGAGTCAAACTCCCGTTCCTAGACGTCCTTTTTTCTAACTTTTTCCCTGTTAAACTTTATTTAAACTGACAGTTCCATTTTTCTTTTAATTTATATATTTTTCTTCCGGTTCCGGTGCCACACGAGTTGGCTGCCTTTTGCAACTGCCTTTTTTTTTTCTTTTTTATCTTCCTTTCTTCTTTCTACACCTTTCACTCTATATATATATCACGAACACACAGATCGCCCCAAAGGTCTCCCGAGTTGGCGGACGGAGCCACTGTTTACAGCAGGAGATGATACAGCAGGGAAGAGCTAGCTAGCACTCAACCGCCACCTGGTGCTAACGGAGAAACTCGACATACCGGGGAACTGAAGCGAAAACGACGCGGGTGCTGGGCTGGAGTTTAGGCGGCGTGCAAGAAATATAAGACAGAATAATAAAGAGCGATGGCAAGAACCAAGCAGACCACCCGTAAATCTACTGGAGGAAAAGCCCCCAGGAAGCAGCTAGCCACCAAGGCTGCTCGGAAAAGCGCTCCGGCCACCGGTGGAGTGAAGAAGCCTCACTGTTACAGGCCCGATACCGTGGCTCTGAGAGAGATCCGTCGCTACCAGAAATCCACGGAGCTGCTCATCCGTAAGCTGCCCTTCCAGCGCCTGGTGAGGGAGATCGCTCAGGACTTCAAGACCGACCTGCGCTTCCAGAGCTCCGCTGTCATGGCTCTGCAGGAGGCCAGCGAGGCCTACCTGGTGGGTCTCTTCGAGGACACCAATCTGTGCGCCATCCACGCCAAGAGGGTCACCATCATGCCCAAAGACATCCAGCTGGCCCGCTGCATCCGCAGAGAGAGAGCTAAGACTTTCTGCTACACATCCACCAATCACAATGCTCCGCACTGTGTGTCTATATATATATATATATATATATATATATATATATATATATATATATATATATATATATATATATATATATATATTTATAGTAATATGTACATATGTATACTAGCTGCTCTTGTTTTTTCTTGCCTTCTGATTGTTGCTCTGAGTGTTGCTATCCCTGTGCTGTTGCAATCCTGGAATTTCCCCATTGTGGGACTAATAAAGGCTTATCTTATCTTATCTTATCTTATCTTATCTTTCTTTAAGGCCTTTGAGTGACCATCTCCACCCTAGAAGGTACTTTCATCCCACTAAGTCAGAAAGTTGTCGTTTAATTTCGTATTGGGATCAGATTTTGTAATTATTCTTGAATTCCCTTTGGGAGAAGAGCTGATCCATGAAAGCTTCAACGTCGCCACAGAGAAGAGGATACACCGCCACCATCTTGGCTGGACTTCAGCCCAACGCTGATTCGCTGCAGTCAAAATTTCATCTTGTGACTGTGGACTTTGGAAGCTGCCATACCTTGTCCGAATATCTGCTGGCAAGATATTCTGGTTTTGGTGCCATTTACGACTAAAGCTTCAAGAAGACGACGCCGAATTACCTCCACCACGCAATGGGTCACGTGAGCTGCATTCTTTATTCATCTGCTGAATAAAACATCTGAGATTTGAGAATAATTCAGTGTCTGATCAGATACAAAATTAAAGAGCAATTAATATAACTCTTCTTTTCATTAAAATTCCATTTTCATTTTTTTAAGAGTAATCCAGAATTTTCCATATAATTAGTTTAATTTTCCCCATCAATTTGTGTTCAGTTTTCCATAATCCATTAACTTCAAACTGATCTAAATTCAGCTTACATTTTCACCCTGGTTCTGTAAATGTTCACATTGTTACTCTATCATTTACAATTTTAATTTAATGGTTAATGCAAGTCATTCCGATGTCCTTTAATCATCATTTCATTTAATAAATACATGAAAATGAGAGAAGTTGTTGGGAATTTATTTCATTCTGAGTCTGGTTTCAAAGCCCCAGTATCGAATTCACTAAAATTTTGAGACTGATTATTAATTAATTTATTGAGTGATTAATCAGGTATAAAGTGAAATTAATGACTAAAGTGCTCACTAAAGAGGTGAGCTGGTGCCCCGACGAGTGTTTACTATAAACTTTTTCTGCGTATGGACCCGGTGTAAATCTCAGGTCCCGATACATTAATACAAATTAAATAATCTTTATACCTGATCATAATTATAAATCACATATCGCTACATTACCTTAGCTGAGGGGATTGGGCAGCACAGTGGGACACCTGTGACGGTGGGTGGAGCCAAGTGGATGGCTCACTCTGCTTCCGGAGTTTGGCTGGGAGGTACCGAGAAGCAGGGGGCTACAATGGCTTCGCCAGTGTTGAAAATGAAAGTGAGCGGGGCAGGACCAGCTGGCACGGTGAACCGACGTGCCACTCAGGAACACTGGAGGCCAAGTCAGGATCCTCGGAGGGGTCGCTGATGTGGTTCGACCCAAGGAGGAGGCCCAGTCGAGAAGTCACGGACATTGGAAGCTGAGTCAGGCTCCTCTGGGAGCCGCTGACATGGTTCGACCTAGAGAGGAGGCTTGGTTGAGAGGAGGTTCATGGCAAGTGGAAACGACAGGAGGACCAGGGGTGGCTGCAGGTGGTGGCTGTTTGGGAGGACGGATACCTTCAGCTGTCTGATGGTTCATGGAGATACCCCCAACGAGCTGCAGCGTGCCAATGGGGAGAAGGAGGTGTCGGCTCTCCAACATGGGTCATCTCCAGGTGCGAAGAGAAGAAGAAGCTTTGGATGGGACCCGTCGGACGGGTCTCCAGGGGGTGGTTTCTTCACTGAGACTGTACGGTAGTGGGGGGTGATGTGTTTAAGCTAAAATGTTAATATGTGAATTGCCCAGACTACATAGTGTTCGTACCAGTGTGTTCAATATACAAAGTTGCTAAGTGAATTGCTCAAGTTACAGTGTGATTATATCAGTGTGTTTAGTACATGTAGTTGCTGTGTGGGCTGCCCAGGTTATGGGGTGGTTGTACTGGTGGTGTTCATAGCATGGGGCTGATATGAATACTGATTGAGTTGTTTATTGAATTAAGAATACAACCTGTTTGTACATATGTTTATGGGATTGTTTTATACGTTACATTAGGAACACAGCAGTTTTTTTTATTTCATGGACTATATAATATCAGAGACGGCAGAATAATCCGTCTGGCTGTGTGGGGGTGGGACAGTAGTCCACCTGTCCCCCTCTAGCTTTAATTGTTTGTGTGCATGTTTAGGTTTAAATTATTTCTGTTTTAGAGTGTGATTCGGGCTCTAAATTTAGGAGGGTCTGAATGGTGTGTATGTGCGTTTTGGACCTTTTGAAGGGGGGGAGGGAGAATGTAATGTTGTTCAATAGTGTTAATAAGACGTATTATTGTGTGATACGGGTGATGGCTCCACCTTTCCAGTTCTGCGGCCACCCAGAGTATAAAAGGGACTATGCGGAAGAGGGACGGTCTGTTTGACCTCACCTCTGCCTGATGGGAGCATCTTTACTATACTGTGAGTCTCGTAGTAAAGTCATGTTCTGCTGCACCTCCAGCCTCATCATTGGTTCGTTGTTATGGACATAACACACAATAAAAGTTCAGTTTGCTGTATGGCATAAGACCGACTCCGATTCCAGACATAACACACGTCTTTCAAAAAGTTCAACTTTTGTCTCGTCAGTCCCCAAAATATTTTCTCAAAAGTCTTGAGGATCATCAAGATATTTTCTGGTAAATGTGAGACGAGCCTTTATGTTCTTTTTGTCCAGCAGCGGGTTTTGTCTTGGAACTCTCCCATGGATGCCATTTTTGTTCCAGTCTCTTTGTTATTGTTCCATCATGGACCAGTGTCTATACTGAGGCAAGTGAGGCCTGTAGTTCTTTAGATGTTGTTCTGGGTTTTTGTTTCTCACCCTAAATAAGGTACAGTTCTCATACCTTATTTAAGGTACTGCTGGAGCGACAAGCGTTTGTACCTTTTTAGGTCCATTTCTGTACTTTGATTTCTTAGTGTGTATACACTTTTGATTTTGATGGCATTTGACGAGTTTAATCACAAATCAGTTTTATACTTGTACTCGTATTATAAAGACACAAAACCTTCCATAGTAGCAGGAGTGGGGAGAGCAAATGCAAAATTCTATATTTTATTCTATATAGAATAGAACAGAAAATGCAGAAGATCCACTATTAAACCACTAGATGGGGACAGCAGACCAGTTTGGATAAACTGTTCCGTGTTCAGACTCAAAGGTCTGTAGTAGACAATCACCACGCACCTCGGAGGAAGGTGTGGGTATTAATTTTACAAATGTCACCCCAACAAATGTATTAATGCAAGGAAAATATGAACAAGAAATATTGGAATCATTTTAAAGTGACTTTGAAGCTGTAGCCTAGAACAGGATCTAAAGTCAAAATGAAATCAGTGTGACTGTAAAGCAGCAGATCTGAAGTATGGTGCTCTGAATGTATATGAAGGATTTGAGTTAAAATCATATATCGGCCTCAGTAATAGCTAATTACATCCGTGCAGTAGTACAAAGTGCATTTCCTGGAACTGAGAGGCTATACACTGACATGCCCAGACTTGTACAGTAATTGGCCACTTTTAGTTCAGCACTGAACTTTTGTCCTCAGTGCCTCTGCCCCTTTACACACACCAGCCTACACACACATCACTGTTTTTTCAATTATTTTCAACACTTAGAAATCACGTGTCACCATGGCCTTTATTGAAATATTTGCGGCACTTATTGGCCAAAATCGAACTATCAGAGAACAGTCACAAAGATTTGAACAAACCTCTCCTCACTGTGAAATTTCTGATTAAACACTGCCATTTTAGACAATCCTCAGTGATCTGCTATCAGACTGTTTGCTTTGATTAAAAAGAGTCAGAATTTTATGAGTAAAATGACATATTTTTATGAGAATGGCTTTAAAAGAAAATACTCACAAATTTTCATTAAAAAATGAATTAAGAAAGATTTAAGCTCCGGTTTCCTCCCACAATCAAAAGACATTAGATTAATTGATCATTCTAAATTGTCCATAGGTACAGACGTGGACAAAATTGTTGGTACCCCTCTGTTAATGAAAGAAAAACCCACAATGGTCACAGAAATAACTTGAATCTGACAAAAGTGGTAATAAATAAAAATTCTATGAAAATTAACCAATGAAAATCAGACAATGCTTTTGAATTGTGGTTCAACAGAAGTATTTAAAAAAAAAAAAAAAAAAACCTCATGAAACAGGCCTGGACAAAAATGATGGTACCCTTAACTTAATATTTTGTTGCACAAGCTTTTGAGGCAATCACTGCAATCAAACCATTTCTGTAACTGTCAATGAGACTTCTGCACCTCTCAGCAGCAGCTATTTTGGCCCACTCCTCATGAGCAAACTGCTCCAGTTGTCTCAGGTTTGAAGGGTGCCTTCTCCAGACGGCATGTTTCAGCTCCTTCCACAGATGTTCAATAGGATTTAGATCAGGGCTCATAGAAGGCCACTTTAGAATAGTCCAATGTTTCGCTCTTAGCCATTCTTGGGTGTTTTTAGCTGTGTGTTTTGGGTCATTATCCTGCTGCAAGACCCATGACCTGCGACTGAGACCAGGCTGTCTGACACTGGGCAACACATTTCTCTCTAGAATACCTTGATAGTCTTGAGATTTCATTGTACCCTGCACAGATTCAAGACACCCTGTGCCAGATGCAGCAAAGCAGCCCCAGAACATAACAGAACCTCTTCCATGTTTCACAATAGGGACAGTGTTCTTTTCTTGGTATGCTTCATTTTTGCGTCTGTGAACATAGAGCTGATGTGCCTTGCCAAAAAGTTCCAGTTTTGTCTCGTCTGTCCATAGGACATTCTCCCAGAAGCTTTGTGACTTGTCAACATGCAGTTTGGCAAATTCCAGTCTGGCTTTTTTATGATTTGTTTTCAACAGTGGTGTCCTCCTTGGTCGTCTCCCATGAAGTCCACTTTGGCTCAAACAACGACACATGGTGCGATCTGACACTGATGTACCTTGACCTTGGAGTTCACCATGAATGTGTTTAGAGGTTGCTCTGGGCTCTTTTGTTACCATTCGTATTATCCGTCTCCTCCTGCGGCCACGTCCAGGGAGGTTGGCTACAGTCCCGTGGATCTTAAATTTCTGAATAATATGTGCAACTGTAGTCACAGGAACATCAAGCTGCTTGGAGATGGTCTTATAGCCTTTACCTTTAACATGCTTATCTATAATTTTCTTTCTAATCTCCTGAGACAACTCTCTCCTTTGCTTCCTCTGGTCCATGTTTAGTGTGGTACACACCATGTCACCAAACAGCACAGTGACTACTTGTCACCCTTTAAATAGGCCGACTGACTGATTACAAGTTTGTAGACACCTGTGATGTTAATTAGAGGACACATCTTGGTTGAACATGTCCCTATGGTCACATTATTTTCAATCTTTTCTAGGGTACCATCATTTTTGTCCAGGCCTGTTTCATGAGTTTGTTTTTTAAAATAATTCTGTTGAACCACAATTCAAAAGCACTGTCAGATTTTCATTGGTTAATTTTCATAGAATTTTTATTTATTACCACTTTTGTCAGATTCAAGTTATTTCTGTGACCATTGTGGGTTTTTCTTTCATTAACAGAGGGGTACCAACAATTTTGTCCACGTCTGTATGTGTCCCCTATAGGACCTTAGAATAGAGGCTACTAGTGAAGCGCTTTGAGTGGTCTTTGAGACTAGAAAAAGCGCTATATAAGTACAGCTCCTTATCCTTAAGTGGAAAAAAACACAAACTTGCAAAAAAAAATCTCAAATTTGAGAGAAAAAGTCTTAGATGCCTCTCAATTTTTGAGGAACCTGAAAATAGCAAAATCGTAAGAAATAAGTGTACAACATAGAAACTGTACGATTAAAAACCACAAATGTGCAAGAAATTAAACTTACAAATTTACAGAAAAAGTAATAAATGTATAAGAAAGTTTCAAATTTTTAAGAAAAAAATAAATAAATGATGAGAAGACAGAAACCTTATGAGAAAAAAATTGTAATTTTTCAAGACAGTCTCCAAAAATTCCAGATTACCAAGAAAAAAAGTCTCAGATGTATAAGAAAAGGTACAATTTCTCTAAATAGAAAGAAGTTGTAAATGGACAAGAAGACATCAAAAATCTGCAAGAAAAAGATCACAAGTTATGAGAAGTCACAAATTTGCCACAAAAAGTTTGCAAATGTATCTGAAAAAAAAAAAAAGCTGCAAATTTACAAGGGGTCACAACTTTGCAAGATCCCAACCTCCACCCCATTCACAAGGAAAAAAAGGTGCGGATTCATGATGTGAAGAAAGTTGAAAATGTACGAGAAAAGTCCCATATTTGTGGCTTTGTCGTGTCTTTGATGTGACAGATCAGATTCACCCCCTCCCTGCCTCTCTCTCTCTCTCTCCCTTTGATCTCGGCGCTCTCTCTGCCTTCACTCCCTCCTTGCTGCCGTCGCTCTCCTCAGTAGCGCCGTTGTCGTGCCGGGGCTGGAGCAGCAGCGCTGACATGGTGAGCGGACCGCTGCTGGAGACAGTCCACCACCACACCTCTTACCGGCTTCGACCTCGCAGGAGCCCCACTTTTTGATCCACGGGGTCGTTATTTTCCCGAGCAGGTAAGGAGGGTTTCAACTTAGCTCAGCAGACCTTTCTGGTAGATACCCACGAGATCTCAGAGCACTAGATAAAGGGAGGAGAGAGAAGTGTCGACTCTGCACTCAGACCAGCTCTCAGGATTTGTGTGTTGTTGTTTTTTTGTAAAGTTAAGTTGGTGATGTAAAGGTGTTCTGTGAAACTTTGAAGATTTCACCCAACCCAGGCTGGAAATAACTAAACCACAGCAAATTGTTTAAGCAAATCCATGCATTTATAATAGCTGTCAGGTGAAAACATTATAGTGATACATTTGATTTCTGTAAAATCTTTGGCTCAACAACAGATTGGCAAGAACCACCAGCCATGAATCAGTGGAGTTTTAGAGGTTAAATTAAGGCCTGGTGTTGTGTCCATAATTATAAGGAATAATGAGATAGCAATGACTTGGTTAACAGGGCTTTAATACAGGATGCCAACTGGCTTATGGCACTCGCCTGCATGCCAGGTGGCTCCCACGACGAAAGAGGCAGAACCACTTCCGTCCACCTCCTTTATAGCCTGAGTGGCATCACCACCGGAAACCAATAGTTAGCCACCCCAGTCTAACCCACGTCCAACTCAGCTGCCATCTTACTAGTACGAGCCATTTCCATATTTAACATCCCCCCCCTTAAAAAAAAATGGCAAGCACACAAACAGCCCACCCTAATTTGTCTCCCGACTCACGCTCTAAAGGGGGAAGAAAATATGTACAAAAATAAACAAACTCCTATCCATTCACACAACTGAGGCTGAGGGCCGGGTAGACTGCCAGCACCCCCTACACAGCCAAGTGGGTTATTCTGCCGCTAGAGAAAGAACAGTCCGGTAAAATAAAACAAAGCCGTGTTTCTAACTCCAAAACAACCCCATGAACAACAATGTACAAACACCACACATAAAATCACAGTAGCTATACAAAATGTGCTATTAGCGGCCCCCACCCCACAAAGGGCATTTATGGCATAAAACTACACAGACACAGGGTATTCAATAAAATTTATCCAAACAAACCATGGCGGGCTCAAGTTTACCATATACTATTACCAACTAACAAGCCACCACCCCTCTGGCTATTAAAATTCATTATGCAAACACACAAATCAGGTTCACAACAAAACATTTCAACATACCTTCCATACTCTCTTTTTTTTTTTTTTTTTTTTTTTAAAAAGCAAATTTACCAGGGCACCAAACAGCAAAAACTATACACACAGGACTAGGGCAAAACACACTAGACACACACAAAAACCCTCAGTCCTTGGATGGATCCCTCTCCAGGCGTCCCCGTCTCTTAACCTCAGGGCTCCTGCTACGCCGTCTCCTCTCCACCACTGGCAGCCGCAGATCCCTCGGGTGTCTCCAGGTATAAATGGACCTATGCCGGTGTGCCTCCATCTAGTCGGGCTCCACCTGGAACCGCCTCTGGTCGTCCCGCTGCTCGCGTGGACTGTGATCCTGTTGTACTCGAGCATCAACCTTGGTCACTGAGGGAGCCCGCTCCCTCTTGTCCGGATCACCATTCCTGCGACAGGCCTCCATCTCCGATCTCTTTGGCTTGCGGGCTCATTTCGGTTTCTTCTTGGCAGGCCGTCGCTGGGAGGGCTTTACTACCACCGCGCTTCGCGGTCTCACCCCTTTTTCTCCTGGCGTGGGCACCTCGTCCTTATGAGCCTCATCGGGGGACCCGGCATACCGTCCAGCACCCTCGTCCAGGGCAGCCTGCATGACGGCATCGGGTCCATCCCGAGACGGCTCCGTGCGGCGCCGAATGTGCTCTCCCTCTGAAACTCTGTCCAGCCAGTCTGAATTCCACACCTTAGCACCCTCCACCACTGGAACAGGCCGGCCCCAACGTCCACATCCAGACCATTCTTCATCCGACACGTTAGATATGGAGAACCCAAGGCCGTAGAACAGGTTAAACCCTACAATGTTGACTCTGGACGCTGAAACATTGATGCGAACTCTGGGTGCCATGCTCTTCTTATACCGGGCCTCCATCTCCACATAGCCCAAAATGGCCAACCTGTTCCATCCATATCCAAAATACTCTCCGTATTGCCTCCTAATCTGTTGGTGGGGAAACAGTCTCTCCATGGTTGCCAGGTTCAGGAAGGAAATAGCCACTCCAGTGTCCACCAAAAGTGGGACCTCGACGCCATCTAGCGTGACAGTGCAACCGATCCTCCCCATCGTCTCTTGGGAGACGGTATGCACAATTGTCGGAGTCTTCTGCGCAGCACCTGGTTCACCCCTACAGCTCCTGCGTACGAAGTTAGCGCACATCCTGGCAAAATGGTTCAACACACCACACTTGCCACAACGCTTTCCTTTCGCCAGGCACACCCTAGACTTATAGCGGTGCTCAGTGGACCCACATCCATAACATTTTGGCATACCTGGGGCGGCCCTTATCTTGACCACGGAGGCAAAATTATCCCCTCCGCATTCGCCATCACAAGGGTCCAGGATCAGTGCATCAGTGTGAGACTCACCCCCATCCAGAGAAGCCCCTTCAGTAAGGCCTCTCGCAATGGTCTCTGCTGCTTCGAACTGTTGGGCAAGCTCGATAGCTGCAGCTAACGTCAACTCCCCTGGGTGTGTTAACAACCTGGACCAGGCTGCCGGGCAGCGGACGTGCTCTGCCAGCTGGTCCCGAATCATCTCGTCCTCCAGGGGTCCAAACCTGCATTCCCTCGCCAGCTTACGGAGGTCCGCCAAGAATCTTCTAACTGGCTCCCCGGACCGCTGGCAGCCCTGTCAAAACTGAATGTGTCTAACCGTGACGTTTTCCGGCGCTCTAAAGTAACGTGCCATTAGCTTCACTACCTCGTCGAAGCTATCAGCACCGCCAAGGTTCTCTAGGATCCTCTGCCCTTCCATTCCCAAATTATGGATCAACACAGCTCTCGCTCAGAGCTTCTCCATCTCGCCCAGGTTTAAGACAATAAGATAGTTGGTAAAGGCAGCAAACCAACGAGGCCACGGCACGGGGGGGGGGGGGGGCTCTCCCAGGGCCTCCAAAAACGGCCGAAAGATGGCAATGGGATGCTCCATTACCACTTTTACCTCGTCGCCAAATGTTGTGTCCATAATTATAAGGAATAACGAGATAGCAATGACTTGGTTAACAGGGCTTTTAATACAAGATGCTAACTATGTACAATAAGGCTTATGGCACTTGCCTGCATGCCAGGTGGCTTCCATGATGAAAGAGGCAGAGCCTCTTCCGCCCACCTCCTTTATAGCCCAAGTGGTGTCACCACCGGAAACTGGTAGTTAGCCACCCCGGTCTAACCCACGTCCAACTCGGCTGCCATCTTACTAGTACCAGCCATTTCCATATCTAACACCTGGTGCACACGACAACTAAATGATCAAATATATGTGACTGCCACTTTAAGCCTGGAGCTAAAAGCAGTCATTCTACTGCATTTTGTGTTTTGACAGGAAAATTATATATTACATCTTTAAGGGCTGGGACCCGGCCGGGCTCAGCCCAAAGGAGTTACATGGGTCGCTATGAGATGACTTTTGTTGTGATGTGGCGCTATATAAATAAAGCTGAATTGAATTGAATTGAACGGGTCCACCCTCCAGTGGGCTCACCACCTGCAGGAGGGACCATGGGAGTCCAGTGCTATGTGGATCAGGTGGCGGTCAAAGGCAGAGACCTTGGCGGTCTGATCGCAGGCTTCCTAAACTGGCTTTTAGGACGTGGAATGTCACCTCTCTGGTGGGGAAGGAGCCTGAGCTGGTGCATGAGGCTGAGAGATACCGGCTAGATATAGTCGGCCTGACCTCAACACACAGCTCTGGTTCCGGAACCAGTCTCCTGGAGAGGGACTGGAGCTTGGCCTACTCTGGAGTTTCCCCAGGTGAGAGGCAACAAGCAGGGATGGGTATTGTTGTATACTCACACCTTGCGGCCTCTGTATTGGAGTTTTCCCCGGTGGATGAAAAGGTTTTTTCCCTATGTCTTTGGGTTGAGAAGGGGTCCTGACCATCATTTGTGCCTATGCACCAAATGATGGTTTAGAGTACCCACCCTTTTTGGAGTCTCTGACTGGGGTGCTGGAGAGTGCTCCTCTTGGAGACTCCATTGTCCTACTGGGGGACTTCAATGTGCACGTGGGCAACAACAGTGAAACCTGGAGGGGGGTGATTGGGAGGAACGGCCTGCCCGATCTGAACCTGAGTGGTGTTCAGTTATTGGACTTCTGTGCTAACCACAGTTTGTCCATAATGAACACCATGTTCAAGCATAAGGGTGTCCACATGTGTACCTGGCACCAGGATACCCTAGGTCGCAAGGCCGATGATCGATTCTGTTATCGTGTCATCAGACCTGCGACCATATGTCTTGGACACTCGGGTAAAGAGAGGTGCAAAGCTGTCAACTGATCACCACCTGACGGTGAGTTGGATGAAATGGCAGGGGAGGATGCAGTTAAGACCTGGTTGACCCAAATGTATAGTGAGGGTATGCTGGGAACGTTTGGCTGAGGCCTCTGTCTGGGAGGTCTTCAACTCCCACCTTCGGAAGAACTTCAACCACATTCCGAGGGAGTCTGGAGACATGGAGTCTGAATGGGCCATGTTCTCCACCTCCATTGTTGAAGCGGCTGCCCAGAGCTGCGGCCGCAAGGTCGTCGGGGCATCTTGTGGTGGTAACCCCCGAACCAAGTGGTGGACACCAGTGGTGAGGGGACCATTAAGCTGAAGAAGGAGTCCTATCAAGCTTGGTTGGCTTGTGGAACTCCCGAAGCAGCTGAGGTGTACCAGCAGGCCAAGCGGAGTGCAGCTCAGATGGTTGCTGAAGCAAAAAATTCGGGTATAGGAGGAGTTTGGTGAGGCTATGGAACAAGACTTTCGGTCGGCCTCGAAGAGATTCTGGCAAACTGTCCGGCGGCTCAGGAGGGGGAAACAGCTCCCTGTCCACACTGCGTATGGTGCGGATGGGGTACTGCTGACTTCGACTGGGGATATCATCGGGTGGTGGAAGGAATACGTCGAGGATCTCCTCAGTCCCACTGACACGCCTTCCACAGAGGAAGCAGGGCTTATGGATGAGGGGGATAACTCGCCTATCACAGGGGCTGAGGTCGTCAAGGTGGTTAAAAATCTCTTTGGTGACCAGTTCCCAGGGGTGGATGAGATTCACCCTGAGTACCTCAAGGTCCTGGATGTTGTAGGGCTGTCATGGTTGACACGCCTCTGCAAAATTGCGTGGAGGTCGGGGGCAGTGCCTTTTGCATGGCAAACTGGGGTGGTGGTTCCTCTCTTCACAAAAGGGGACCGGAGGGTGTGCTCCAACTTTAGAGGGATCACACTTCTCAGCCTCCCTGGGAAGGTCTATGCCAAGGTACAGGAGAGGAGAGTCCGGCCGTTGGTCGAACCTCGGATTCAGGAGGAGCAATGTGGTTTTTGTCCTGGCCGTGGCACATCGGACCAGTTCTTTACCCTCTGGAGAATCCTCAAGGGTTCGTGGGAGTTTGCCCAAACAGTTTACATGTGTTTTGTGGACTTGGAGAAGGCATTCAACCCCGTCCCTCGTGGTTTTTTGTGGGGGGTGCTTCAGGAGTATGGGGTATTGGGCTTGTTGTTACGAGCTATTCGGTCTCTGTACAACTGTTGTGAGAGTTTGGTTCATATTGCCAACACTCGGTCGGACTCATTCCCAGTGAGAGTTGAACTCCGCCAGGGCTGCCCTTTGTCACCGATCCTGTTCATAATTTTTATGGACAGGATTTCTAGGTGCAGCCAGGGAACGGAGAGTGTCATGCTTGGTGACCACAGGATCTCATCTCTGTTGTTTGCAGATGATGTTGTCCTGCTGGCTTCATCCAGCAATGACCTACAGGTCTTACTTTGATGGTTTACTGCTGAGTGTGAAGCGGCTGGGATGAGAATCAGTACCTCCAAGTCCGAGTCCATGGTCCTCAGCCGGAAAAAGGTGGCTTGTCCTCTCCGGGTTGGGAACAAGCTCCTGCCCCAAGGGGAGGAGTTTAAGTATCTTGGGGTCTTATTCACGAGTGAGGGGAGAATGGAGTGGGAGATTGACAGACGGATCAGAGCAGCATCTGGAGTGACGCAGACGTTGTATCGGTTTGTTGTGGTGAAGAGGGAGCAGAGCTCTAAGGCAAAGCTGTCGATTTACCGGTCAATCTACGCTCCTACCCTCACTTATGGTCATGAGCTTTGGGTTATGACTGAAAGAACAAGATCGCGGATACACTGAAATGAGCTTCCTTCGTAGGATTACTGGACTCACCCTCAGAGATAGGGTGAGGAGCTCAGTCATCCAGGAGAGGCTCAGAGTAGAATCGCTGTTCCTCCACATTGAAAGGAGCCAGTTGAGGTGGTATGGGTGTGACAGAGATCATCCTGCGCAGTTCGCCCCACACGGGACACGAACCCGCGACCTCTCAGTCAACTACACAGTTCGAGCATGGGAGACACAGCACGATCGCGCTGAGCTAAAGGTCCGACCGGTAGCTCAGCGCTACCGATACTGTATGAGGCTTTTTTGGGAGGGAGGTTTTTTTTTTTTTTTTTTTTTTTTTTTACTAACGTTCTACGCCGAACAGCACTAGTTGGCATCCGTTACACTCTCCCCCTTAAACCTCACTCCCATGCCGGGTTCACGGCACCAGTGTGACAGAGATCATCCTGCGCAGTTCGCCCCACACGGGACACGAACCCGCGACCTCTCAGTCAACTACACAGTTCGAGCATGGGAGACACAGCACGATCGTGCTGAGCTAAAGGTCCGACCGGTAGCTCAGCGCTACCGATACTGTATGAGGCTTTTTTGGGAGGGAGGTTTTTTTTTTTTTTTTTTTTTTTTTTTTTACTAACGTTCTACGCCGAACAGCACTAGTTGGCATCCGTTACATGGGCATCTGATCAGGATGCCTCCTGGACGCCTCCCACTTGAGGTGTTTCGGGCATGTCCCACTGGGAGGAGACCCAGGGGCAGACCCAGGACTCGCTGGAGAGACTATGTCTCCCAGCTGGTCTGGGAACGCCTTGGTATCCTCTCTGAAGGGCTGGAGCAGGTGACTGGGGAGAGGGAAGTCTGGGCTTCTCTGTTTGAACTGCTGCCTCCGCAACCCGGACCACCGGAAAAGCGGTAGAAGATGGATGGATGGATGGATGGATGGATGGGTGGATGGATGGATGAATGGATCTTTAAGGGCCCTGTTTCAAAGAATTAATGGCTTTTAATGTGTTGCAGTTATTGATACTCTACTGTTAGTGATTAGTAATTAAGATAAGATAAGATAAACCTTTGTTAATCCCACAATGGAGAAATTACAGGATTGCATCAAATTAGTATCTATAAATTCCATCCATCCATCCATCCATCTTCTTCCGCTTAATCCTTTTCGGGTCGCGGGGGGGGATGGAGCCTATCCCAGCATCTTTGGGCGAGAGGCAGGGTACACCCTGGACAGATCGCCAGTCCATCGCAGGGCCAACACAGAGAGACAGACAACCATTCGCTCTCACAGTCATACCAAAGGACAATTTAGAATCCCCAGTTTGATGCCAATTAACCTAACTTGCATGTTTTTGGCATGTGGGAGGAAACCGGAGAAATCCCGGAGTAAACCCACGCAGACACGGGGAGAACATGCAAACTCCACACAGATCACTGTTGGTCGGGGGCTGGGATCGAACCCAGGATCTCTACAGCTATTTAGCTTGGCTTTCTACTACTGTAAAACAAAACAAAGTGCATGCAGTGATAAAATTGTTATCTGTATATTAAGGCTAATGATCAGAATCAATACAGGCATTTTCTCTATAATGCATATTTAACCAATCACACATTTAATCTTTATTTGTTGTGTGCTTCCCTTCAGCTTCAAGCAACAAGTGTCCCATCAAAAATGGTGTGGCTGCTTCAAAACACCTTCTCCATCTTGCTCTCTGTGCATGTCATATATTCAGCTCTGGTAAGTGTCCTGGATTTGTTGGCAAACTTTTGATAAACATTGTAACAGTGTGTGCACATCATTTACCTGTACAGTCATGTGAAAAAATTAGGACACCCCATTAAATATTCAGTTCTTTATTAAGAAATGTTCATATATTGATGTCTAATCTTGTTTCTATTTATCGCTGGAAAAGAAGGCGATTTAATTGCAGGTAAATAATGAAAATTAACCTTGTTTTACTCATTAAACAAAAGATAAAAACAAAAATGTGTATTCTAACTGAGGAAAAAGGACACCCTACTGCCTAATAGCTAGTGCCCCGGTTCCGGCGCCACACGAGTTGGCTGCCTTTTGCAACAGCGGCTCAATTCTGAGTCTTTTTATCTTCCTTCTTCTTTCTGATCCGGTGATAACTTTCTGATCCGGCACACCTTTCACTCTATATATATCACGGACACACAGATCGCCCCAAAGGTCTCCCGAGTCGGCGGACGGAGCCTCTGTTTACAGCAGGAGACGATACAGCAGGGAAGAGCTAGCTAGCACTCAACCGCCACCCGGTGCTAACGGAGAAACTCGACATACCGGGAGAAACTGAAGCGAAAACGACGCGGGTGCCGGGCTGGAGTTTAGGCGGCGTGCAAGAAATATAAGACAGAATAATAAAGAGCGACGGCAAGAACCAAGCAGACCGCCCGTAATCTACTGGAGGAAAAGCCCCCAGGAAGCAGCTAGCCACCAAGGCTGCTTGAAAAAGCGCTCCGGCCACCGGTGGAGTGAAGAAGTCTCACCGTTACAGGCCCGGTACCGTGGCTCTGAGAGAGATCCGTCACTACCAGAAATCCACGGAGCTGCTCATCCGTAAGCTGCCCTTCCAGCGCCTGGTGAGGGAGATTGCTCAGGACTTCAAGACCGACCTGCGCTTCCAGAGCTCTGCCGTCATGGCTCTGCAGGAGGCCAGCGAGGCGTACCTGGTGGGTCTCTTCGAGGACACCACCCTGTGCGCCATCCACGCCAAGAGGGTCACCATCATGCCCAAAGACATCCAGCTGGCCCGCCGCATCCGCGGAGAGAGAGAGCTTAGACTTTCTGCTGCACATCCACCAACCACAATGCTCTGCACTGTGTGTCTATATATATATATATATATTTATATTAATATGTACATATGTATACTAGCTGCTCTTGTTTTTTCTTGCCTTCTGATTGTTGCTCTGAGTGTTGCTATCCCTGTGCTGTTGCAATCCTGGAATTTCCCCATTGTGGGTCTAATAAAGGCTTATCTTATCTTATCTTATCTTATCTTAGTGTTACCCCCTTTCACTGAAATAACTTCAATGAGACACTTCTTGTAGCCAGCTACCAGTCTGACATTGGTCTGAGGAAAGTTTGCCCCACTGCTCAATGCAGAATTCTTTCAGCGGTGAGATGTTTGAGAGGTTTCTTGCATGTACAGCCCATTTCAAGTCACCCCACAGCATCTCAATGGGATTAAGATCTGGGCTTTGACTCAGCCATTCCAGGACTCTCCATTTCTTAGTTTTTAGCCAGCCTCTGGTGGATTTACTGGTATGTTTTAGGTCACTGTCATGTTGCAGAGTCCAGTTCCAGTTCAGCTTTAATTTTTTTTTTACAGATGATACACCGTGGAATTCATGGTGGATTCTATGATGGTGAGCTGGCCAGGTCCTGCTGCAGGAAAGCATCCCCAAACCATGACACTTCCACCTCCATGCTTCACAGTTGGTGTGAGATTCTTTTCCTGGAATGCTGTATTTGGTCTACGCCAAACACGTTCTCTATTCTGGTGTCCAGATAATTCAATTTTAGGCTCATCTGTCCAAAGAACATTATTCCAGAAGTCCTGGTCTTTGTCTATGTTTTCTCTGGCAAACTTCAGTCTGGCCTTCATGTTTCTCTTAGAGAGCAAAGGTTTCCTCCTTGCACACCTCCCATGCAAGTTAAACTTGTGCAGTCTCTTTCTGATTGTAGAGGCATGCATTTTCACATCAACAGTAGCAAGAGCCTGCTGTAGGTCCTGTGATGACATTTTAGGGTTTTTGGAGACTTCTTGTAGCATCTTGCGGTCTGCTCTCAGGGTGAACTTGCTTGGTCGGCCAGACCTGGGCATGTTGGCAGTTGTTTTGCCTGTCCTCCACTTCTAAACTATTTTCCGGACAGTGGAATGGCTGATTTTAAATTCCTTTGAGATCTTTTTAAATCCCTTACCAGACTCATAAACTGCTACAATCTTCTTTCTGAAGGCCTCAGACAGCTCTTTTGATCTCACCATGGTGTTCACTCTCACTTCAACACTCAGGAGCACACCAAACTAAATGTCTGAGGTTTAAATAAAACAAGCCTCCTTCAAAATGCTGAGTAATGATGTTCTAATCATGTGCACCTGATGTGACACACCTGTGTGTGATTTTACCCATTTTAAGTAGGAATAAATGTGGGGGTGTCCTAATTTATTCCTCACCAGAAATTGCATGTTTTTAGAATTGCATTTTAGAGAAAATGTTAAAAAGTCTTCTCTTCAGTTTTAATTGTCTAGTTATATTGCTTGAATCTCCCAGTATTGTTAAAATTGATATTTAATATCCATACGTCCAAATATGTTAAAAAAAAAAAACACCACCACACAGGCTTTCATAGGGTGTCCTAATTTTTTCACATGACTGTACATGGGAACTTGAGCAGGGAAATCTAGACTGCACACAAACTGCCATCGTTACAAAGGTGGCTTTTCACACTGTGAAAGCTCAAAAATTAAGAGTTGTACAGTGATCCCTCACTTATCGCGTTTAATGGGGACCAGAACCGACCGCGAAAAGTGAAAAACAGCGAAGTAGCGTCACCCCCCCCCCCCCAAGGGCGTCACAAGCACTATTTTGCACAAAAAGGCACAAGAGAACAGTGAAAAGTGCCACTAAGCAACACGAGCGATAAAGAACAATGAATGCGGTCTTCCTTCGCTGGGTATGTGCGCTCTGCAGGGAGAGAAGCTGGGTAAAACGTCTCGGCCAATCAGCTTGCGAGGTAAAACGTCTCGGCCAATCAGCTTGCGAGATTCCCGAGCGGTGAAGAGGTGGGCAGAGAGGAGTGGAGCGGTGGTCAGAGAGGTGGATTTTGAGTTGTGCGGGCTCTCCGTGTTGATACCTGATTAATATAGTCTCCCTGCCTTCTGCTAGCGCCCGGGCAACTTTCGTGCCATTTTTTCTCAATTTTGAATTTTTGATGAATATTTTTGAAAAATCCGCGATGCACTGAGGGCGCGAAAGGTGAAACGCGAAGTAGCGAGGGATCACTGTACATCAATGCCCTATTTGCTAGCTTGACTCTTTGGGTGATCTCTGCATTGTTGCCTTTAATATAGATTCTGTTGTTGCAGCTCTACAGTTTCCCCTCAGGACTCATTAAAGTTTGATGTTATCTCACCCCAGCACCATCAGATAAAGGGACTCTACTGTGGGGGTTCAGCTCCTCACATTAATACATGTCATAAACCTGGGTTTGGTGGTCCGAAACCCAGTTCTGACCCGTGGCTATTTTGGCCTGATTCTCTATATATTTTCCATCAGGCGCTTCAGGGAGTTCTTTGGGTCCTCCACTCCCTGACAGCTCGGGCACGCCCCCTTCTCCTGTCAGTATCACCAGCTGATCTGTATTATGGGTGTTTAACACACTTACATGCACACACTTCATTCACTCCCATTCACATGCTCAGACACTGACTCATCCACACATGGTATCAATTATGTTCAGCCCACGCATCCTCACACTGGCGGTCCCTTTCCTCATTAGTATTATGATTACTTAAACGCTGTGTTAGTAGGAAGAGACCGCCGGAGCATTGCGCTTCATACACAGTAGCGTGTACCTTTGTGTATGCAAGCCGTCATTCCCTACGGAGTACTTTCTGCATGGTTAAATTAGTCTTCTCATCCACCGGACTGCACGGACTGCCCCGGATCGCTCCAGCACCGTAAGTTCATGTTTGCCTTTCTCTTCGTGCCGACTGCAGTATAGCGGTACTAGGCATTCCCTCCCTCGGGCTGCTGAGCCTCCAGGAGGCGGTCCTGTATGTCTGGTGGCCTCATTATCATCATTCCAACTCTGTATAATCGTGACTGTTTGTTGGACTTGTTATTTTGGGGTTTATGTTAATAAAATGCATAAATCTACTCCTGTGCGTGGGTTTATCATTCCTCCCTCGGTGCGCTGCGTAATGGCGCACGAGGGTTCATAACAATACAAGACACAGTGATGCATACAGTAGTTGTGGAATGAGCATGCTTTATCAATTATGAATAATGTTTGTGAGGAAATAACAGGAATCTCTAATTTGGATGAAACCACTGTCCCTTCTCAGATTCATGTGAGAGCTGAGGAGGAGACCAGAGAGTGCAGAGAACAGGAGTACAAGGACCGGTTTGGGAACTGTAAACCTTGCAAACAGTGCGACGCAGGACAGGAGCTTTCAAAGGTTGGAGCAAAACTGTTATTCCTGTTTTTGTCATATAATATGTATACACTAAACCCTGGATTTAGTGTGAAAATGTTAAAGCTGCAGAGGCACAATACTTTTGTTTAAATTTGAAAATAAACCTGTTATCATCATATAGCAATTTGGAATGAAGGTGGTCTGACAGGACAACGACACCATCTCCTATGTGTTCTGCTCATGCTGTAGAAAGTTTAAAACTTGTGGTGGGTTCTTTGACCAATCATAGGTCTTGTCAGCCATTTTTTTTTTTTTTTTACTGGTTTCTCAGATTTCTGCCTACTGCAGCTTTAAGCCAATTTCTAAATTTCTCTGGGGTTTTTATTTGATCTTTGGACTCTTCTAGAGTGGTTAGACTGATTCTAAGGTCAAATAACCCTGTTCAGGTCTGCTGCAGCCTTCCCAGTTCATCTTAGTTCAATAACGACAACAAAAAAAAGTTTAACCAGCTTTTTACTGATCAGAAACACTTATAAACACAAGGTTGGAAGGGATATATGTGCCTGGGATGATAATATTGAAGGTACTGCAGGGAACTGTTGCAGTTTTACGGCATCTTTTTGTCACTAGTGAAATACAGCCCCTTTCACTCCATTTATACATGCAGCACCCTCATGGTATGGGTCCAGGGGGACTCCTGGGGGGTTCCAAGATGGGATCTCAACTTCTTCTTCTTAGTACTGCATACCTGAAGCAGTTTTGAGTTTTTGTAGGGTCTTCACCACCTCCTGCACTTGTATAACAAGAGTACCCTAATTTGAAAACATGTTCAGCATGGTGACTTGACAGCTTTCTTTCTCAGTATATTTAAAACAATGCAGTGAAAAGACTTTCTGGAAACATTTGGAGTGACAAAGAAGCTGTTTGCTTTCTGAATCAGATTTTTTTAATGCAACAATGGCTAGTTTACTGTCACCACAAGTTGCCTGTAGCTGGCACCTGACAGAAGTTGCACTTCCTTTCCGTAAAGTAACCAAGATTTTCAATTTATGCAAATGAAGTTTGTAAGACTTGATGCCTTATGGCTCAAAAAACTATGAACCACAACCACAATATACTGCAAAGCATTCTACAAAGGCAATGAACAAGACGCAGAGAAACCACAGGCGAATAGTTGTAGAAATGGAGAGAATGGGGTTGCAGTTCTCCTTGTGGCCTCAAGGTGTCACTAATCCTGAGTTCACATAAGTTCTACATAGCAGACATTCCCGATCTTTGTCATACAAAGCTATGAGCAGAAAAAAATTGTGAGAACTGTATTTAAATGTCTGAGCTTTTCGCTTTCAATACTTTAATATGGCAGTCCATCACTGTAACAACTGAACATAAGGAACACATATTTGCCTGTTTTTAAGTAGATTTTTCCACATTTATGCATTTTACTTAAAGTGACTGAAAGAAAAAATGCCTGTCTCTTGCTAATTTTACAAATAGAGAATGCTTTAATATGTAACAATGCCATAGGCGTAATTTATGGGGGGGGGGGTTTTCCAGCCCCCCTCCAAAAAAATCATATCTGTCCAATATACCCCCCGACAATCATATAATTATAATTAATAAAACATATCTACATGTGAGTATGAAGAAGTTGTCATTTTTCATTTGCAAGCAACGAAAACTAACATTTCTAATAATCAAAGAATGTAACCCCCCTTCCTGCAGACTTGGTATTGCCCAACCGGTCCCTGCGCCTTCTCTGGTCAATTCTTCTCAGTCATTTGTAGGGGCGGCAAGTGAGGATGCTTGTCTAATGCGTTTAGCTCACAAGTGAGACAGAATGAAAAGAGCTCCATAAGGGCAACAAACCATTTTAAATTGTTGGTTGTCAAATAAAAGGACAAACCCCTCTGTCCAAAAGGAGGTAAATATATTGTTGTTGTGTTCGCTGGTGAATTGTTGTCTGAAGTTAGCTGGTTGTTAGTTTGCTAATGTGAGTTAAAGCTATGGGAGTACTGTACACCATATGTGCTGCCTGGTAGGATTTAGCTGATAAGAGAAATGATTAGCTCTTCTCATGCAAATCTTGGCTTTACATTGTATTAATCATTCATGAAATGTGAACAGAATGGATTTGTTTGTCAACTGTTAGAGTGAAATTTACATATGTTTGAGGACTCCTCAAAATGTTAGTAGCTCTGAACATTTATAAAGTACAAACAAAACCTCTTTACCACTGGTCCTTAAATATAAATGCCTTTAAATATTGCTTATCGTCCCCAGAAAATTCAAGTTAACCTTAAACTGTTCTGTATTTTTAAAATGTCGTGATTTTGATAATTATAAAATTCAATTAGAAAGCAAGTTTTACCACTTTGGATTATAGTCTAAGTCACTCTGAAGGCTATTCTTAAATATCCACATTAAAAGAAATTGATTATTTTCCCTGCAGATCATTTTCAGAGCTTCTATTCTCTGTTAAAAAACCACAACTGCACAAAAGCGTATCTAAATGAATATAAAAGAAATTAACACCAAATAGATGAATGAAAGAATAGATGCATTTCATCGACCTAAACTTTTTTAAATACTATCTCATTAAGGAAAATACAGCACTCTAAATTTTAACCATATGCATAATGTGTTAAAATGAGTTTAAAGGCACTGCAATACAACATCACTGATTAATTTGGAATTTAATTATTGAGCTAAAGTCGCATTTCTAGTAAGACAGCATTACACAAGTTAGGCAGTGATCAAACACTGAGATATTGATGGCTTATTATCATCACTGTATAGTGATTTAGCTCCTAGTATAATAAGATTCATCACCTTAACACTGGGTCCATTTGCAATAAAGGAAGTGCTAAAAATATAAATAAATTGATAAATAAAAAGTTGCAATGCTTCTTCCAGCATTTTTTTTCTTGCAACATTTGTCATCTCCTCCAGCCTGTTGCCTTTCCTGTATGGTCACTTAAGTACTGAATATACGTGTGTGTGTATGTATATACATTATATATCAGCTAAAAACATTTAAACCCATTTAAAGTTAGAGCTGTCCTCACTTTCGACCTTTGGGGCTCCAAATATTCTGTCCATTCTTTCTTTCTCCCTAAGTAAACTTCAGTGTTTTCATGTGTGCAACTTTTTTGTCATAGTTTTACAACTTTCCTTGTAAAAAAGATATTTTTTCTTGTAAATTTGCCTACTTTTTTGTATTAAAAATGCAGTATTTTCCCCCATGTTGGTTTTCCCCCTAAATTAATAGTTTGTCATAAAAATGTAGCATTTTTCTCAAATTTGCATTTTTTTTGTCATGGAAAATAATCCTTTATCCTTACATATTTGCAAAATCATTTAAATTTCTGATTTTATTTTTTGACTATCATCAAGTTGCTTCTTTCTTCTTGTGAATTTATACTATTTTCTCCTAAATTCACATGTTTTTTTTTTCCTGGTAAATTTGGCAAATGTAAATTTGTTATTTACCTTTTTTTTTGGGGGGGGGGGCAAATACCTGAATCCTAAATTTGAAAACTGACTGTCATTGTAAAAAATTAAATGTCTAAATAATGAATCCAGAATAAGTTTTTAATACCAGGATGATTTAGTCACAGATCTACTCACAGATTTACTATGAGTAAATCTCAGCAAGGTGTGGTGTGCTATGTTCATAATGCCTCTGCAGGCAGGATAATGTCATAGTCTAGCTGACTAATTCACAGTAGTGTCCTCAGTTAATCTCCTTGGTAAGAAATAGCCACATGGTGGCAAGTGGTGACATCATCATCATCATCATAGCAGTCTGTCGGGGGTGACAATGACTGTTTCATTTAGGTCTGATCAGATTCCTCCACGTAGCTCTGTCCTTCGCCCTCCGCTGCCAGGAAGTCCTGACCTTGTTAACCCGGGCGACGTCCAAGCCGGTATGAGTTGCTTTCTGACTGACCATTTCATGAAACTGCTTGCAAAGTATTTGAGTACCGCTGCTTTTGTTGGACTAGCGGCACATTCTTGGCAGATGGAGGTATTATCAGTGGCAAGGACAGGCCAAGACAAACTGACTCCAGTATCTATTGCAGTGACTGACCAGATGCTAGGTTTGTTTATCTCTGCTCTTTGTGTAGTGCATGTCACGATGCACCAACTGGAAAAAGTCCACCACAGACCTTGCGACAGATGTGCTTATCTGCCAGGATGTCCAGTCTCACCCCGTGTAACTGGGAGTGGTCCACTACAGACCTGTGACAGATATTGTTTTTAGTTCTGCCAGGATGCCCAGTTTCACCCTCCACACCCTCAGAAGGGCGGGGTTGCCAGCTGAGTTGCCGACAGCCCGACCCATGAGACAGGTAGTACCGGTTTTCATGGTTATCCAGTAGCAAGCAAACCAGTGCCTGACCTGACATCATAAATTAATGGAAAAACATTAGTCATGTCAGAATAAATGTGTTAATCACCCCAACTGATTAATAACAAAATAAAATGAGTCAAAAATAATGGTGATTATGCCTTGTTCAGTGGCTAGATTAACCTCAGTTAATACTGATTGCACAGTTAAGAAGGGAAGAAGGGGTGAAGAATATTTTACATCTTTCCAAGTTTTTGGCATTGAAAACTTTAGCATGAATTACATCCTCCAAAATTGTCCATGAAGTACCTCTTTTAAACCATTTGAACATTAACTGAGCTTTTTTATATCAGGATCAAGAATGTGGCAGCAGCAGGTGAACCAAAAAGGAGAGGAGAGAGGAGGTCAAGGTAACCAGAGAATCAGCACAGGTGTCCAGAGGGACAGAGACAATACTGACGACTAGAGAGAGACAGGAGGCACACATGACCAGGTAACAACAGTCAAAACTTGATTTCTGCCAGTGCTGAAATACTTAACACAAAATAGGTATTAATTAGGCCTGCTGCTTCATAAGCCCCCAACCAACAGTGATCTGTGTGGAGTTTGCACGTTCTCCCTGTGTCTATGTGGGTTTACTCCGGGATTTCTCCGGTTTCCTCCTGCATGCCAAAAACATGCAAGTTAGGTTAATTGGCATCAACTGGGGATTCTAAATTGTCCTTAGGTATGACTGTGAGAGTGAATGGCTGTCTGTCTCTCTGTGTTGGCCCTGCAATGGACTGGTGATCTGTCCAGGGTGTACCCTGCCTCTCACCCAAAGAAGTTGGGATAGGCTCCAGCACCCCCGCGACCTGAAAAGGATTAAGCGGAAGAAGATGGATGGATGCTGCTTCATCGTGGCATAGACTATTACAAGGCTGAATATAGATTTGGTAAATTAGGGAAATAATTTTTACAACTGTTACTAATTTGGGAATGCCAAAATATAGGGGTAAATTAAGATAAGATGAGCCTTTATTAGTCCCACAATGGGGAAATTCCAGGATTGCAACAGCACAGGGATAGCAACACTCAGAGCAACAATCAGAAGGCAAGAAAAAACAAGAGCAGCTAGTATACATATGTACATATTAAAATATATATATATATATATATATACGTATATATATAGTGGAGCGTGTAAATGAAGAGGCAGATTTGTTTCAGACGCTTTATTACACACTCTCACATTCTCAAGCATAGTAAGAATGACATTCAAGTAGAAGCTCTTCTCTTAAATACCGTGACATTCTTCTAGAATCTTCTCACACAGAAAAGATGATCTTCTCGTCCAATCGCAATCAACCCACTCATCCTTAACACCTCCCTGTTATCTTACTAGGGAACCCCCGCTCTTTGTTCCTGTCTAAGATGGTATACAATTAGGCTCTCCCCAGGTTGACCCCCCCCAGCAACTTAGATAGGACAAAAGGATTACAGTCCACATGCTGTGATAGAACCATTAACATCAGTCCACATGCTGCTTGGGCTTCAGTCTTCTCCCGTATCTGCTGTAACCAGAATTCGCCGCCTCCGCGGCGCTGCCCTGCCTTTGGGGGGGCTGTTGTTTGGGGGGAAAACCTTTCTGTCTGTCCGTGTGGGTGCTCTGAGGAGTCGTCTCTCTGGGGAGCTCCCCGTGGGGGTCTTCCACGCTGGGGGGCCCTCGCCAACAGCACTTGCTCGTCCGCCACAACGAAAGCAGGTTTGAGTCTGTCTATGCCAATTTTTTCCCTCCTACCCCCCAAGTCTAGCAAAAAATGCTTATCCCCTGTTTCCAGCACTCTGAACGGTCCATCATAGGGTGGGCGCAGTGGAGGGCGGTGGGTGTCGTGTCTGACAAAAACGAACTCCGCGTTCTTCAAAGTTTTAGGCACAAAAACGCGCGGAAAACTGTGGTGGGCCGGGCCCGGCAGCGTGCCTGTGTATGCGCTACGCTGCAAAAGCTGAGACGGGCAGCTGCCCGGTGCGGGATTATCTGGCAGAAATTCCCCGGGCAGCCGGAGTGGTTGTGCAAAAACGAGTTCTGCCGGGGAAGCTTCCAGATCCTCTTTAGGCGCACAGCGCAACCCCAATAAAACCCATGGTAGCCTGTCTACCCAATTTGCATCCGTAAATGAAGCCCTGAGAGCCGCTTTCAATGATCTATGAAAACGTTCGCATAACCCATTAGCCTGTGGGTTGTACGCGGTTGTGCGGTGAATTGTAATACCCAGGCTGCGGGCCATCGCTGACCAGAGTTCGGAAACAAATTGAGGGCCTCTGTCGGATGTAATGTCCGACGGGACTCCAAAACGCGCTACCCATGTTGTTAAAAAAGCGCGCGCCACCTCCTCGGACGTGGTTGCCGCCAGCAGAACCGCTTCCGTCCAGCGCGTAGTGCGGTCCACCATTGTCGGGAGATGCGTGCACCCCTGTGATGGCGGGAGGGGGCCCACGAGGTCCACGTGAACATGGTCAAACCTCTTAGCCAGAATATGAAACAGCTCCAAGGGAGCCTTCGTGTGTCTGTGTACTTTGGCTCGTTGGCATGCCACGCAGGCTGCCGCCCACTCTTTCACTTGTTTGCGAAGGCTCGGCCACATGAATTTCTCCCCTACTATTTTGACTGACGCGCGCACTCCTGGGTGCGCCAAAGAATGAATCGAGTCAAACACGCGGGGGCGCCACGCGGCCGGGACCACGGGACGCGGGCGACATCGCAGATTAGGGGGGGCATGCCGTCTTGCAGCACCCTGCTCTCCAGCCTTAACCCTGTTGGTCCAGACTGGAGCGCGCGCACGTCCGCGTCACTAACCTGCTCTGCGGCCATGGCTGCATAATCTATCCCCACGCAGACCGGGGCCCCCACGGTGCGCGAGAGGCAGTCTGCCACTACATTCAGTTTACCTGACACATGCTGAATATCGGTAGTAAACTCTGAGATCGCGGCCAGCTGTCTCTGCTGCCGGCCCGACCACGGTTCTGAAACCTTGGCCATCGCAAATGTTAGCGGCTTGTGATCAACGAACGCGGTGAAACTGCGCCCTTCCAGCCAGAACTGGAAGTGGCGAATGGCCAGGTGGAGAGCCAGCAACTCCCTGTTGAACGCGCTGTATTTACGTTCACTGTCGTGCAAAGTCCTGCTGAAAAAGGCAAGCGGCTGCCAAGCCCCGGCTACGCGCTGCTCCACGACCGCCCCTATGGCCACATCTGAAGCGTCAGTGGTGAGCGCTATGCGGGCCGTTGGGTCTGGAAGTGCCAGCAATGCAGCATTTGCCAGGGCTGCTTTGACTTCCGAGAACGCCCGCTCTCGCTCCGGGGTCCATTCGACCCTATCCGCGGGTTTCTGTTTTTTGAGCACGGCGTACAATGGTTGCATGAGCTTCGCTGCACGGGGAAGGAAACGGTTATAAAAGTTTACCATTCCCAAAAATTCTTGTAGCGCCCTGACCGTTTGCGGCCGGGGAAAATCCGCCACTGTACGCACCTTGTCAGGCAGCGGGATCGCTCCTTCGGGAGAGACGCGGTGCCCCAAAAAATCAATATCCGTCACTCCGAACTGACATTTCGCTGGGTTGATTATTAACCCGTGCTCTTCCAATCTCCGGAAAACTGTCATGAGGTGGGTTTCGTGTTCGTCTTCGGACGCGCTGGCTACCAGGATATCGTCCAGGTAGACGAACACGAGCGAGAGATCGCGCAGCACTGCATCCATCATGCGCTGGAACGTCTGTGCCACTCCTTTCAACCCGAATGGCATGCGCAAAAACTCGAATAAACCGAACGGAGTTATTACCGCTGTTTTGGGTATGTCCTCAGCGCACACTGCGACTTGGTGGTAACCGCGGACCAGATCTATCTTGGAAAAAATGCGCGCCCTGGCGAGGTGAACGGAGAAATCCTGTATGTGGGGATTTGGGTAGCGATCGTGCGCTGTGGCGTTGTTCAACCTGCGGAAATCCCCGCACGGTCGCCACGAGCCCTCAGCTTTAGGGACCATGTGTAGCGGGGATGGCCATGGGCTGTTTGAGCGCCTGATGATGCCCAACCTTTCCAGATTGGCGAACTCCTCGCGCGCTATGGCCAGTTTAGCTGCGTCCAAGCGCCGAGGTCGTGCAAAAACAGGCGGCCCGGTGGTGGTGATAAAATGCTCCACCCCGTGTTTAGCGATGGCTGCCGAAAACGTCGGGACTGTGAGTGCTGGGAACTGGGTGAGCAGTGTGTGGAACTTTCCGCCTGCTGCTGTGACTTTGGCTTGTGCTGTCGGCCGGGTCACTCGAGCTATACAGGGGAGAGAGTCGAAAGACAGTGCATTAACTAGACGCCTGTTAGCAAGATCAACCAGTAAACTATGTGCACACAGAAAATCAGCCCCCAGTATATGATAATCCAATGCTGCTATGACAAATGTCCACTCATATGTACGGCCATGTAGAGACAAGAGTAGAGTCTTCTCACCAAAGGTCTTAATCTCCGAGCCGTTCGTTGCCGCCATCTTGGGGCCGCTAGATCCTGCCAGCCGGTCAGCGTAGGTCGGCCGGATGAAACTCTTCTGGGCGCCGGTGTCCACGAGGAAATGCCTCCCCGAGCGTGCGTCCGTCAGGTAGAGTAGCTTGTTCTCCTCCCCGAGGGTCGCGGCTGCTACCGACCCCCGGTCTTGGCGTTTCCCGAGCGCTTGAACTGGCAAGGTGGTGTACATCTGCGTGCCTTCTCTCCGAAGCGGCGGTGGTAGAAACAAAGCGTGTCTCCCTCGTGCTCTTTGGCCCCTGCTGCTGCTGCCGTTGGTGGCTCCTCGCCTCCTCTGGTCGTCTTGCTGAGCTCTGTCGCTGCCGCGATGGTCGTGAACGCCCTGGTGGCGATGATGATCCGGTCTGCCTCCCGGGCTAGCGCACGAAAGTCCCGCTCGGCCAGCAACGGCGAATTGGCCAGGGCCGCTCTCGCCGCTGTCGGAAGTTTCCGGAGGAAGAGGTGGGTAAAAAGAAAGTGGTCGTCGTCCGTGCCCCTCAATGTCAGCATCTTCTCCATAAGGTCTATTGCCAACCCATCTCCCAACTCGGTCCGCGTCAGGAGCCTCTCTGCTCTCTCACCATCCGAGAGAGTGAAGTGCTGGATGAGCGCAGCCTTTAGCGCCTCCTACTTGTTGCCAGTTGGTGGCTGATCGAGCAGGCTCGCTACGTGCTGAGCTGTGCGGGCGTCGAGCACTGCGACCACATAGTGGAACTTGGTGTCATCTGCCGTTATTCCCCGGAGGGCGAACTGCGCCTCGACGAGGTGGAACCTAGAGCGTGGATTGTTCTGCCAGAAATCCGGTAGCTTGACTGCGACCGCACATGCGTGGCTGGAGGTTCCCGTCGAGGTCGGCTCCAGGGATCTTGAACCGTGTTCCATGATACGTCTTGGGTCACCAGTATGGAGCGTGTAAATGAAGAGGCAGATTTGTTTCAAACGCTTTATTACACACTCTCACATTCTCAAGCATAGTAAGAATGACATTCAAGTAGAAGCTCTTCTCTTAAATACCATGACATTCTTCTAGAATCTTCTCACACACAAAAGATGATCTTCTCGTCCAATTGCAATCAACCCACTCATCCTTAACACCTCCCTGTTATCTTACTAGGGAACCCCCGCTCTTTGTTCCTGTCTAAGATGGTATACAATTAGGCTCTCCCCAGGTTGCCACAATATATATAGACACAGTGCGGAGCATTGTGGTTAGTGGATGTGCAGCAGAAAGTCTAAGCTCTCTCTCCGCAGATGCGGCGGGCCAGCTGGATGTCTTTGGGCAGAATGGTGACCGTCTTTGCGTGGATGGCGCACAGGTTGGTGTCCTCGAAGAGACCCACCAGGTAGGCCTCACTGGCCTCCTGCAGAGCCATGACGGCGGAGCTCTGGAAGCGCAGGTCGGTCTTGAAGTCCTGAGCGATCTCCCTCACCAGGCGCTGGAAGGGCAGCTTACGGATGAGCAGCTCTGTGGATTTCTGGTAGCAACGGATCTCTCTCAGAGCCATGGTACCAGGCCTGTAATGGTGAGGCTTCTTCACTCCGCCGGTGGCCGGAGCGCTTTTTCGAGCAGCCTTGGTGGCCAGCTGCTTCCTGGGGGGCTTTTCCTCAAGTAGATTTACGGGCAGTCTGCTTGGTTCTTGCCATCGCTCTTTATTATTCTGTCTTATATTTCTTGCACGCCGCCTAAACTCCCGCCCGGCACCCGCGTCGTTTTCGCTTCAGTTCTCCCGGTATGTCGAGTTTCTCCGTTAGCACCGGGTGGCGGTTGAGTGCTAGCTAGCTCTTCCCTGCTGTATCGTCTCCTGCTGTAAACAGAGGCTCCATCCGCCGACTTGGGAGACCTTTGGGGCGATCTGTGTGTCCGTGATATATATAGAGTGAAAGGTGTGCCGGATCAGAAAGTTATCACCGGATCAGAAAGAAGAAGGAAGATAAAAAGACTCAGAATTGAGCCGCTGTTGCAAAAGGCAGCCAACTCGTGTGGCGCTGGAACCGGGAAAAAAAAAAATTAGCCTTATCCTTTTAGCAAACTTAATGATTTTGCTGTCTTCCTTCACACTAGGATACATATACTGTCATTTTTTTACTTAAAAAAATACTTTTCCTTTAAAAACGAAAAAGCGGACGTTGGATACAGCTGCCTGTACTGATCTAGTCCTATAATAAAAAGATTTTTTTTTTAAATCCTTATACTGGCAGAGATCTCACCCCACCTCCCCAGTGTTTGAAACAAAGTAACGCCCTTGAACAACGCTGTTGATTTAACTTCTCTAAATTGAAAAGTTAACTGAATTATTCTTGTGGGAAGTACCCTTGGGTTCAATAAAAGAATGGACATTGATGTTTAAAACTTGTATCTTATCCAAGGAACCAACATTATTTATTACTTCCTCCCTTTAAAGGTGAAGAACAGCCGAGCTGTTGTTGGCTTTTGTAGAACATCGACCCTTCTTTAATCAGCCACACCCATACTTTTGACCTTCTGCAGATGAATGGCTTCCATTGTTTTCCCCCCATTCCACCCTGTCCAACTCATTGTCTTTGCTGTCTGATCAAGCCATGCCTAAGCTTGCTGCTCTCTCGGCTGGGAATAGAGTTTTTTCCACCACCTTAGCCACAGGTTTTTGTGTGCTTTGTACAAACAGGCCGCTCTAGTGTCAGTTGAGGTTGGTAAGCAGAGGCTTTCCTTTCTGGCAGCAGCACAGGACCTGCCTACTTTTGCAAGCGTAGACAGTGATGTAAAGGTGAGCTTAACAGAGTCAGTAATCAGTGTGTGGACAGTAATATGACGCAGTTTTATCTGTTGGATGGAATTTAATAGGCACTGTTGGCACACAGTTTGTACGTTAGCTTTGTTTGTGGCTTTGGTTGAGTAAAATATTAGCATAACTTCTGTAAAGTTTCTGCTGTTTGAGATTAGAAAAGTTCATAAAAAAACAGCAAACAGCAAAATATATTCAAGGATGATCAAATTTGTATTTGAAACACCAACTAAATCCCACATATAAAAATCAGTTGCCTTTGAAATGGTTAGAATATGACATTTCACCTTCAAATCTAATATATATTTGTTGGCTATTAGGAGAAATTTAGGGCGAATAGTGAGGTAAAAAAGTAATCAATGTAATTTTAAAATCAGTGATGCCAATAGATGAGTGTAATAGTGATTTTTTTTTTTTTTGGTACAAAATCCACAGAGCTGAGTCTTTGAGGACCAAAGATGGGCAGAGAATCTAGTTTGTCAATAATAATAATTATTATTATAATTACTGAAATATTTACAAACTGTGTTTCTCAAAGAAGAAGAAAGGGTCTGGACATTTTTCCCTCTTCAGCGCATAATGTCAAAAATTCACGGAGTCTGGAGTAATTTAAAGCAAGGGCATTAGCTTAAAGCCCAGTCCATGGTGGCACAAATTCATCGGTGCGTGGGTGAGCATACTGTGTGTGTGACATAAATTTCATCATCTTTTCTTATGCAGAGAATTAGGCAGTTCAATCATGGTTCCAGATGACACTCGTAGCAGTCCACAGTAGTGGATAACAAATCAGCCATCTAAGGATAGGACGACTCGGATAACGAGTTTGAACACATCAATGGTTTTCCCTGTTTTATCCTAACGATCCGCACTGAACTGCGCATGCAACAGGAAAAGTTCTGCCAAGGGGAGGCAGTAGTGTCCCTGTTGTTTACCTGCCATTCTCAACAGAGGAGATGAAGAAAGAACATGGACGGCAGCTTCGAGTAGAGAACATATTTCCGTCTTTTTGTCTGTCTGTTTTCCTCTTTAGCCGCTAGCAATACTAACAAAAATAAAAGGTCCTGTTCCTCGTGGTCGTCCTCATACTCCGCCATTTTTTAAAATGTTTGTCACAGCACTCTTCTTCTTTTTTTTTTTTTTTTTTTTTTTTAAACCCTGTCCTGTCCAACAGCTTGGCAAGCAGAACACATATCTGATTGCCTTTTTGTGCCAAACAGACTTACTTTGCCAAAAGGATCTCTACATGTATTTGATATACAGGATATACTATAGTATTTAATAGCTCCTCTTGCTATATAACAACTTTAATTCTTTATTTAAATTGTCTTACTTGCATTGGGCTGCACGGTGGCGCAGTGGTTAGCACTGCGGCAGCACAGTTTACCCTTGGCCGGGGGATCGTGGGATCGTGGGTTCGATCCCAGCCCCCGACCAACAGTGATCTGTGTGGAGTTTGCATGTTCTCCCCGTGTTGCGTGGGTTTACTCCGGGATTTCTCCGGTTTCCTCCCACATGCCAAAAACATGCATGTTAGGTTAATTGGCTGTTCTAAATTGTCCCTAGATATTTGTTTCCTATAGGCCCTTAGAATAGAGGGTTAGTATTAATGAAAGCGCTTTGAGTGGTCTTTGTGACTAGAAAAGCGCTATATAAGTGCAGGTTAGTTAGTTAGTTAGTTAGTTGTACCTGAGGGGAGAATGGGGGAGGGAGTTGAGGGGATATGAATTGGTTAGTGTAGGGAGTGGGGAGGGAGAGAGAGAGAGAGAGAGAAAGAAAAAACACAAAATATTTGAAATCTTTTTTTAAGAAGAAGAAGAATTATTTGATGCCATGTGTTCTGGAACAAAGATGACAAGGTCCATCCATAGGGTTATCAAGAGCAACTCAAAAAGCCAGGGTCTGTCATTATATGAGGATGTGTAATTGCCATTGGCAGTGGTCATTTACAGTGGATATAAAAAGTCTACACATCCCTGTTCAAATGCCAGGTTTTTGTGATGTAAAAAATGAGACCAAGATAAATCATTTCAAAACTTTTTCCACCATTAATGTGATCTACAGTATATGTCTTGCTATGGCAGCAATAATGCAGAGAAGTACATAGGGATTTTAGAGAAACATATGCTGCCTTCAAGATGATATTTTTTCCTGGGATGTCCATGTATTTCTTCAACAAGACAGTACAAAACCATTCTGCATGCACTGCACAGCCTTGGCTATGGAGGAAGTGGACTTTACTGAACTGTTCTGCCTTGCAGTCCTGACCTTTCCCCAACAGAGAATGTGTAGAGCATTTAGACATGACCCTAAGTTGTTTCAAATGTAGATTTTTCTTCTTTGTTTTTCACTAGATAATAAACAATGGGTCTGTGTCATAAAAAAACAATAGAGGCTATTCTATTAAATGATTCAGAAAACAAGGCATGCTTTTAACTAACTTCAAGTGACTTTACACTCCACTACATCTTTGAGCATGGATGAAAAAGCTCAGTATCACTCCTTGACATCTGTTGCACACATGCATTTAAGACCAGTTGCCTTTAATCTCAGTGCACACAGACATGCACTCTGTGGTTGGTAATACGCTTCAGTAGTCCTCTTGGTCCTCCGCCAGCCCAACAGGCATGAATGCTGCTCACCACCCTGGGGTCCTGGTTAATAATTGGCTACCTCATTCTTTCTCTGAAGGTAGCGGGATACCAGCTTAAAGCAAGGGCTCGGCCTGAGCTCTGAAGTCTCCCAGAGAAACAACTTCTGAGTGCTGAGTAACCAAGGCAATCTGTTCATATTTTGAAAGGCAAGGCTGGTTATTGGGAAGGAAGCATAACGTTCTGGAGTCTCCCCCTGTGCAGCTGCTATAGAGACCCCAGAGGAATGTGGCCCAGTTTGCTCTGGAAGTTTGCCTCTGGAAGCCACTCTGAGGCCGGCTGAAAAACATCAATTAGTTCCCCCACACTAACTGCTGCTATAAGGAGTACACACACAGAGGAAACATCAATTAAAACCAGTTTTCCTGACATATTTCATTGTTGGTCCTGTTCATAGGAAGTTATTGAGTTTGTTAAATCACATCAAGCATAAAAGACAAGGGCTAACCCCACTCCCAGTGCACACTGGAATACTGCCAACAGCAAAAAGGAGACAGGAACGTAACTGCAATGTGGCAACATCTTGTAGTTTGTAGCAAGAGTGCAACATTTCCTCCAGTCCCACTCCCAAGACAGGGGACCTCTGGGTGGTCAAAAAGCAGAAGGGGCAGTGAGTGCTTTAGCAGTAGAAGGGTCAAAATTACAATGGGACGCTTTCCGCTAAAGTAGTATGATTAAAGAATAAAAGGCTGGTTTAACTAACATTGTTTTCAGTGTTGTTTCATCAGATGATCAGATGACTGGCAGCCACCCCCCCCCCCAACTTTGATTCCCTTCTAATCTCTGAAATATCTGTGCATCTGATCATGCTTCGGCTCCTAGGCAGGCCTCCCCTCTCCCTCTCCCTCTCCCCCCTTTCACAGCGTTATTATACTCAGCAGTCTGTTCCAAGCTAGATCAAGACTCGGGACAGAGGAAACTGGATACCAAGCGTCTGCTTTTCAAAATGTTAGTGGTAAAATCACTTCAGAATACAATATAAAAACTGAGGTAGAGCCCCACCCAATAGTTATTTTTAGTTTAACAAAAACCTGTTTTGCTTTTCTATTCTTTTCATAAAATGCATACAGCTACTATATGCATTTTATAATGCTCGTTTAACTATAAGGTCATCATAATTTTTAGGCATTTTTTTTGTACTTTTGGCTTTGTGATATCACAGATGGAGGTCTTCTCAGTTGCATAGTTCTAAAGAAACAACCTGTGTCAGCTAGAGCATGCAAAAGTATATCATCTTATATATAGTAGGTGTTTTGTGGTAAATTAGTTGAGTGAATAATAATAATGTAGCTTTGACAATCACTGATCTCCACATTGTTGAGTTTTTAAAGCTTCTAAACTAGTCTCAGTCAAACCTTTGTTTTGGCAATAACAGAAGGAAGAAATAGCTTCTTGATGATCTACGTTGCTTTTATCAAAGAGGGAAGAGTTGGCTCCATTCACCTTTTGTTTCAATGCTCTGACCTGCTTCTGTCTATGGCGCATCCTGCCACGTGGTGCCCCTTTTGACAGAACTTATGCCAGGGTTGGATTGAGTGATGCAAATCATTCTAGGGCCACTTCCTTCAAGTGGATGTGGGTCACAGAGCCATTGTGAGGTACTCTGCAGTGGTCCAGTTTCAGGGTTCAGTGCTTGTCTTGTCTTGGTCTAACAGTTTCCAACAGGCAAGGCCATGGCGTTCTACCATGGACAGCCAAGTCTCCATTATTCTTTCTTTCACCTCTTCATCACTCATCTGTCCCCATCCACTCTCTCCTGAGTGCCCTGCTGGAGAGTAAGGCCTTATATGGAGAGCTCACAACAACAGCTGCAGTATTGCCGGCCTAGCTGGCCCTCCTCAGGCCAGGCCTTGCTCTGGGGTTCAATGTCAGACTCACACATGTTTGGCTGGAAGGACCAAATTCCCCATCTTCTATCCGACTTTGTGGTGCCATCACATGATCACATCTTTGCCCCCACTCTCCCTTTTTATATCTTGCCAAACCCAACCCCCATATCAGAACCTTCTGCCCACATTCCAGCCGCTCTGCACGCCTGGGCAGTGAAATGAGACACGGGTGTAGAGAGAAGAGAGGGGAGAAGTCCCGTTTGAAGCCGACCTTCACTTTAGTGATATATGAGCACCCCACCCCTCCCTGTCTGTCTTCCTGGATTTGGATTTCAGTGTGGCTACTCTGGATAACAGGAGGGCAGCTGCTGTGAAGCCAATAATGAACGATCGATGCATGATGTCATCTCTGCAGGGTGAGATCAGCTGTCATGCAAATGTCAGTCTGTCATTGGAGTCCCTCCACTTTGAAAATAATTTTTAGGGATGTAATAGGGAACTGTTTGGTATAGAAAAAACAAGACTTTGGGAAATGGAAATGAGACACAATTAGAAATTTTATACTTGTATTTATAAGTGAGTGACATGGCACTCAGAGACTCCCTGTAGCTGTTTCAGGAGACCACCTACTAACCCTGTGTGAAGCAAGACAGAATGTTTCTGTTGGTTTTGGGTCCCGAAAAAAGAACCTGCTGTCTTCATTATTTAAAAATGATTAACCTAAAATGTATGAAAAGACAAGTTTTTTTTTTTTCCACAATATCTTTATTGAACCTTTTTTTTTTTTTTAACAAACATGATACAAACAATCAAACACTAACACTAAAGTACTACAAAAAAAAAAAAAAAAAATGCACTAAAAACACCAACAACCACCAACAAAATCAAGTCTTCAACAATGCTCCTCTGTTTAGTCTAGACAATCCAATACATAAGTATACATATTATGTTCACCAATTTGGAATTTACAAGGTCCACACACATCATTCACCTTCTTCTTCAAGAGTTATGTTTAAATTTTTTACATAATCAATAAAAGGTCTCCATATATTCTCAAACACAATTTCCTTTGATTTCAGTATATATGTTATTCTTTCTAATGGAAGGTTTGTTAACATCTGTCTTAACCACTGAGTCACATCTGGTCTATGAGTCTTTTTCCATAATAGTGCAATACATTTTTTAGCATTAAGCAAACTGAGGTCTATGAATGTTCTTTCACTTTTATTGAAATTATGCTTTTCTGGGTACAGACCCAACAAAACCAGTTTAGGATTCAATATGATTTGTTTTGAGATTATTTTTTCAATTGTTACCCTCACCTCTTCCCAAAACATTCTTATTAATCTACATTCCCATAAACAATGAAATAGGGTTCCTTTACTTTCCATGCATTTTGTGCATGTATCTGGTATATTTTTGTTATATCTATTTAACTCCTCCGGTGTAACATACATCCGCATTAACCATTTGAAATGTATCAATTTAAGGCGTGCATTTATTGATTTGGTTTGAGCTTCTGTACAAGCCAATTCCCATTGTTCCTCTGAAATTTCAATTTGCAGATCTTCTTTCCAGTAGTTTAATCTTTTCAGTGAATTTTCACTTGAAGATAGTGTCAATGAGTTATAAAACTCTGAAATAATACCCTTTCTTTTACTATCTTTCATCATCATTTTTTCCAAGGATGAATAAATAGGTCGAGTGAGAGCTTTATTTTGATTTGATCGAATAAAGTTTCTAAGTTGAAGATATTTAAAAAAATGTGTTCTATTGAGATTAAATTTGATCCTCAGCTCTTCAAAAGACATTATGTTGTCTGCACATGGCAAATATAAATCCTGAATCTTTTGTATCCCTTTTAAATTCCATACTTTAAATACAGCGTCCGCTCTCCCTGGTTTAAAATATTGATTACCCCATATTGGACTAAATTGTGACAATAACTGTGGTTCTTTTAAATAGTTTTTAGCTTCACACCATATTTTGATCATATGCTTTACAAATGGATTTTTAACTTGTTTTTGTAATTTTTTTGCCGAATCTGAGTATATGAATATGGGAAGAGGTAAAGGTAAATTGTATGATTCCATTTCAGTCCAGTGAGGGAGATCATTTGATGAAAAATAATATGTCATAGACCTCAGTTGTGCCGACCAATAATACAACATAAAATTTGGACATTTCAGACCTCCACGATCAAATGGTAAATATAATAAAGACAGACGTAATCTAGCCCTCCTGTTGTTCCATATAAATTCCACTAACTTTTTTTTTATTCTTGAGAATAGATCTAAAGGTGGTGATAAGGGAATGTATTGAAATAAATAAAGTATTTTAGGTAAAATATTACTTTTAAGTATATTGATTCTCCCGATCATCGACATTGGTAGTGACATCCATCTCTGAGTTAACTCACTGATATCTGACATTAAGGCTTCATAGTTGACACTGGCGACTGATTCTAGCTTAGGCATAATTTGGATTCCTAAATATTTAAACTGATTTACAACATTGAATTGATTTACCTCAGGGGCTGGGTAATTTCTCTGGGTCTCATTTAGCATTAATATTGAAGATTTAGTTTTATTTATTTTATATCCTGATATTTCCCCAAAATTCTTTATTAAATTCAACAAGGTTGGAATTGATTTTTTTAGATTCGACATAAACAAAATTATATCATCGGCGTACAGGGAGATTTTATGTTCTGTTGGTCCAACTTTAATTCCATATATTTGTGAATGTAAACGTATCGCTATCACTAAAGGTTCAATTGCCATAGTAAACAGTAAAGGTGAGAGTGGACAGCCTTGTCGACATCCTCTATTGATTTTTATTGGTTTTGAAATATTGTTATTTGTTAGGATTTCTGCTGTAGCATTATTGTATATTATTTGAACCCATTTTATGAAATTATTTCCAAGTCCAAACCTTTGTAGGACTTCAAAAAGAAAGGGCCATTCAACTCTATCAAAGGCCTTTTCGGCGTCCAATGATAGGAGAGCTGTATCCGGTGCTTCTTTATTAAAATAGATAATATTAAATAGTCTTCTTACATTATGGAAGCCTTGTCTACCCTTTATAAAGCCATTCTGATCTCGATTAATAATATTTGGTAAAATTTCTTGTATTCGTCTTGCTAAAATTTTACAGATTATCTTAAGGTCGGCGTTTAATAGGCTTATTGGTCTCATATTTTCACATTTATTAGAGGGCTTACCTGGTTTTGGCAGCAGTATAATTAAGGCATTATTTATGTATGATGGTAAATTATTATTTTGAAATGCTTCTAAAACCATTTCCAAAAAAGGTTTTATTAATTTATTCTTAAATTTTTTATAAAGGTCAACTGGAAGACCATCTGGTCCTGCACTTTTTCCTGATTTCATATTATCAATGGCTAGCCCAACTTCTTCTTGACTAATTTTAGACTCCAATATCTCCCTGTTTTCATTTGGAATACACGGTATAGATAGTTCGTTCAAAAACCCATTTAGTTTTGTTAAATCAGGTTCATTTTTGGTATCATATAATTTTTCATAGTAATCTCTAAAGGCTCTATTAATTTCTAAAGGATCTATAACTACCTGTCCGTTACTTATAATACTGGTAATTGGTGTTTTAATTTCCAATTGTTTAATCTGCCATGCTAATAATTTTCCTGATTTTTCACCTTGTTCATAAAAAGATTGTTTCAATCTTAGAAGACTCGAGGCAGCTCTATTCGCTGATTTTTTGTCGTATTCAGCTCTCAAAATCAGTAATTCATTCTCCAACCTTGGGTCACTTCCTGCATACACTTTTTCCTGAAGATTTTTTATTTTATGTTCCAATTTAGCTCTCTCCTCTCGAGTCTTCTTAGATTTTGATCCTGTATAACTAATAATATGCCCCCTAATAAAAGCTTTGAAAGCCTCCCACTTTACACATGCTGATGTTTGTGTAGTATTGATGTCAAAGAACTCGTCTATCTGTTTTTCTATATACTTGACAAATTCCTCATCCTGAAGCCATTTATGCTGAAATTGCCATCTACCTGATTCCTTTGTCAATTTTTTATCTACATATATTAGACAACAGGGTGCATGATCAGAGATCACGATGTTATCATAAAAGCAGTTTTGAATCTTGGACCTTAATTCTGTGGAAATCAAAAAATAATCAATACGTGAGAATGTCTTGTAGGTACTGGAATAACAAGAATAGGCTTTAACTTGTGGTTTCATTTCTCTCCATATATCTAACAATCTCAATTCTTTCATAAAATGATTAATAGTCATCCTACATCCAATGTGCGTACAATCCAGTCCTGTTGATCTATCCACACCTGGATTCAATGTACAATTAAAATCCCCTGCTATTATATGTTGCCCTGTAAGTGATGATAAGATGAGAAATAAATTAGCAAAGAACTTCTGATCATCTATATTGGGACCATATAAGTTCACAAGATTTATATTTTCTAATAGCAAAGAACCTTGAATGATTACATATCTTCCAAATTTGTCTCCAATTACATTTTTCACTTGAAAAGGAACTGATTTATGTATGAGAGTCATAACTCCCCTGGCTCGGGATGAAAATGAAGAGGTGAATACACTTCCCTGCCATCTACTCCTAATTCTTTTAACATCCTCCTCTATCAGATGAGTTTCTTGTAAAAACACAATTCTTGAACCCATGTCCTTTATTTTATTCATAACTTGTTTAAGTTTTTTTAAATTTTGTAGACCTCTGCAATTCCATGAAGTTAAATTAAGATTAACACTTTGGTCCATGATCAATAGAGAGTTTGGGATTACCTTGCAGTGTAAACATGCTCATACAGAGAAGCAAAAACATGAGTGGTTGAACATTCATCCTACAAACTACACACAAACAAATTTCCCCTTCCCACACTTGTGGCAAACCCCCCAAAATCAAAAGAAAAATTCTGTCTCCCGATATAGCCATCGACCGTTCCACACCCACGGGGAACAGCCTAAGCCACTCCTTCTTCATCCTCCCAATCACCCTAACTCTACTGCTTTTAATGACGTAACATTAACTCTCCTCTGTAGTTTTCCAACTTAACTCCAAAATTTTTAACAACTTTGTACATCATAGTTTTTTTTTTTTGTTTGTTTTGTTTTTGTTTTGTTTTTTTTTTAATATATAATACAATCTATATTTTGTAAACTTACTATTTACTTCAAGTCAGTCAGATGCCTGTGCAAATGCTTAATTATTCTACCTTATATTTTGTTCATGCTTAGCTCCCACCAGTCTCTTCTTCTTCTTTGATCTTCTTGATGAACTCCTGCGCCTCCTCTGGGGTCTTGAAGATGTGGGTTCTGCCCTCATACGTGGTCAGCAGTCTCGCAGGATAGATTACACCATGACGAATCCCAAGGTTGCGCAGCTCCTTACGTACGGGATCAAACTGCTTCCTCAATTGCTGGATTCCTGTGGCCAAATCTGGGTAGAACCGCACCTGCTGGTCCTGGTGTTTAATCTCTCCTTTTTTAGCTCGTGCAGCGTTGAAGATCTTCATCCTGTCTCTGTTGTTAAGAAACTTCATAATTAAGGTCCTCGGCGGTCCCTTATCTCTCCGTGGGCCAATGCGATGTGCTTTTTCCAGAACCACTGCTGATTGCAACTCCTCGCTGCCCAGCACCTCCGGAATCCACTTTTCCAGAAAGGAACATACGTCCCGACCTTCTGATTCCTCTGGAAGACCCACCAGCCTCAAATTATTCTGTCTCGACCGAGATTCCAAATCCAAAATATTATCTTCCAGAGATTTATTTTTTTTTTCCAAAGTGCGCACCTTTAATTGAAGACGGGTGACGTCATCTTCAGCACTAGCGAGACGGAGCTCCATCTGCGCCGTTCGTTCTACACAGTCACCCAATTCCTTTCTTATTCCTTCCAACGCTGTCATAATCCCATCAAATCTAGAGGAAAAGTCCGCTCTCATTGAACTCATGGCAGCCATCAGCGCATCTGCGCCATTCCCCGCAGAAATCGCAGCGTTGCCAGCCTCCTCCGCCATATATGGAGCCCTGTTTGCTGCGTCACAGACCTGAAAGTCCGTTAATTTGGACTGTTTCGGCGGCTCGCTTTTTCCTTTTCCTGGTTTTCCAGCCTTAGGCTTCGCCGACATATCCTCGCCCAAACGCTGGGATACGTTCTGTCCCAAATGAGAGAGTTATTTGCCGATTTCTTTCTCCAGGAGCAGAGCAGAGCGAGACACGTCCGTCCTACGTGGCAGCCATAACCGGAAGTGATGAAAAGACAAGTTAAAATAATCTTAGTAATGACAAAAAGTCAAAAGATGTGTTCCAGTAAAAAAAATACAGTGTTCCTCTCCTCTTGCATGTAGGCAAAACTTAAAGGCTCAATGTGTACAAATCATCACCATCCGTATCATCGTAACTACTCAACTATTAACCACTGTGATTGCAGAAACTGGAGGGATATAACCAACTATTACAAAACTTACCACTGGTATGAAAAGTCAAAATTTAACTCATGAATCATATACTCATGAATTTAAATTTATAAGATGATTTCAAAAGAACTAAGAAGCTGTTATCAAGATGATTAGTGTGACGAGACTTGCTTTGACAAAATGCTTTGGTTTCTGTTACTAAAACTTTACAATTTAGCTTCTTAAATGGACTACAGGTAATGGGCCTCATGCAATAACGTGTTAGTATTAGTATGCGTAAATCCTGCATACTTTGTTAGTAAGCCACATTAGTCCGAACAAGCTACTCCAGATTTAACAAACACTTGCATGTCCTATGAAAGTGTGTAAACTGTTGAGCTTTATTCATCCTGCGTCCTTTTACTCATTGTGTTGTTATGGTGATATCCGTCAGAGTATGATGTTATCACGTTTTCTGCTCTCCCGGTATTTCTGCCCTTACTGAGAACGCATAAGTGTGTATAGCGCCACTTCCAGTCCAGCCTCTGTATAGAGAGGAGCTGCAACTGTATGCTGTATTTTACTCCACATGTAAAGGGTTCAGTAAATGTTCCTGATGACTAGAAGAGAGCCCAGCTTTGCTTATTCTTCTAAACACCAGAAGAAACAACACTGTGACCAACTCAGTTTTTAACGTAAACAGTCTGTGTAAAAATACTGAATTTCACCTGTGTGTAAGTGAGCGTGCGTTCACAACTACTGAAGATTTACATAATTGACACCCTAAAACTACCATAGATGGCCACACTAATGTAACTATGACAGAAGTTTCATTCACAAAAATGGCTTCAAAGTGGAAGAAAAAACTTTTAGAGCGAAATTGAAGTTCTCCTGACTGAGGTCCAAAAAGGACAAAAATAAATAAATTAAGTAGCGTCTACAGCGGAATCATTATTATGGCCCTCCCCATTGCATGCAACGATTGAAATGATGTCAATCTCTCCTTTCTTCACACAGGCGGAGGTAGCTCTCCATTGAGTTGTTTCTGCCTGAGATAAGATGACTACGCCAGTTAGAGCAATCCAAGGCTATGGTTTCCCAGGTGGCAATGTCTATGCCAAAGTCCCGTAGGTCACATTTCAGCACATCTTTGTAATGAAGTCGGGGTCGACCACGTTTTCTGGGAGCATTTACTAGTTTTCCATAAAAAATGGTTTTGAGGAGACATTTTTCCTCTATTCTCAGATGACCAGCCCATCTTAGTCTGCGATTGCGTAGCAAAGTGTACAGGTCAGAGGACCCTGTTGTGAATCCATGGTGAAAATTAATGACGCTGAAAACGCCAGGGCAGATGTTAGTGGATGAGTGCTTGCCCAGGACAAACATTTACCTCTGGGTCCTCCTGAGGCCTGGATCCAGTGGATTGCTGAGCACGACGACTGGAGCATCGTCGTCGTGCTCCAGTCGTAGTCGTGCTCCAGTCGGCAGCTGCTACTGCCCCGCAGTAGCAGCTTACTTGCCTGGTCTCTGCCGACCGTTGACCACCGATATTGGGGTTCATCCGCTCGCCAGAAAGCTGCTTCATGCCAGGACGTCCATCATCAGGAGTGTGCCACGAGAGTAGCTGCCACACCCTGCTGCCAGTGCAACAGATCGACACTTTTAAGTCATGCCTAGGACTACAGCGGAATCATAGGACCGGCAAAAATGAAAGACTTCAGTGTGTGTTTGCTGCAGATTTTCCTCTTAACAGCGACAGACATGAAGACACAGCTGAGTGCAGTGCACTTTGGTCAGTTTGGTCAGCACATTTCAACAATTTGGGCTTAAAATGTGTGTGCAACATGTGCTAAAAAATTTTTTTAGTTTTCACGGTATAATGTTAGTTTATATGAAAATACAGTCTAGTCCTTCCTTAAAATCACTTATCAAACTGGACCCTGCTCTGCACCCTAACCCAGAGGCGAAGCCCACACCTCATGTGAAAACAGTAAAAATCAGAATTATATCCATGTGATTTGCACTGTGATAATCAATAAGTCATTTGCCGATCAGACAGTCATCAGCATTATCTTATGTCAGATGCATTCCTATTGTGCCCCAGCAGCATTTAGAATCTTATATTTTGCATCTGATATGATTTGGACATTGATGGAATGATACTTTTAAAAAATATTTTTATTTTAATTATACATTGAATCACAGTATAAAATCTTGTCAACTAATTGTGAAGTTTATAGGGTTTAAACTCATGTATACTTGATTCAGATAAGAATCAAAAGCCATTTAGTGAAAACTAAGGTTAGAATAGTATCAACTATTTACACAAATCTCTTAAAATTAGTCTGGACTACTCACAAATTTTATTAGCTGTACTAAATTTCAAGATACTAACAGATTGGTGAATCCCACAAGTTCCTGTAAATTGATTGTATGTCACATTAATGAACAAAACTGTTAGTACTAATGGTTCTTGCACGAGGTGTAGTGTTTCCTGGTCCAGAGCCAGTAGCTTTTCACGTAGTCTAGCAACAATGATTAAGAATTAACGACTAATGAACCTCTGGAATAGTTGCTTCAAAATAAACAAGTAATTTTTTTCTGATGTAATCGCTGCAGTAGCTCCTGGCTCCACCATTCCAGTGAACAATTTTACACACCCACCCACCCACCCACACACACACACACACACACACACACACACACACACACACACACACACACACACACACACACACACACACACACACACACACAGTGGGGCAAAAAAGTATTTAGTCAGCCACCAATTGTGCAAGTTCTCCCACTTAAAAGATGAGAGAGGTCTCCAATTTTCATCATAGGTATACCTCAACTATGAGAGACAAAATGAGGGGAAAAAAAAATCGAGAAAATCACATTGTCTGATTTTTAAAGAATTTATTTGCAAATTATGGTGGAAAATAAGTATTTGGTCACCTACAGACAAGCAAGATTTCTGGCTCTCACAGACCTGTAACTTCTTCTTTAAGAGGCTCCTCTGTCCTTCACTCGTTACCTGTATTAATGGCACCTGTTTGAACTCGTTATCAGTATAAAAGACATCTGTCCACAACCTCAAACAGTCAGACTCCAAACTCCACTATGGCCAAGACCAAAGAGCTGTCAAAGGACACCAGAAACAAAATTGTAGACCTGCACCAGGCTGGGAAGACTGAATCTGCAATAGGTAAGCAGCTTGGTGTGAAGAAATCAACTGTGGGAGAAATTATTGGAAAATGGAAGACATACAAGGCCACTGATAATCTCCCTCGATCTGGGGCTCCACGCAAGATCTCACCCCGTGGGGTCAAAATGATCACGAGAACAGTGAGCAAAAATCCCAGAACCACACGGGGGGACCTAGTGAATGACCTGCAGAGAGCTGGGACCAAAGTAACAAAGGCTACCATCAGTAACACACTACGCCGCCATGTGTCCCCCTGCTTAAGCCAGTACATGTCCAGGCCTGTCTGAAGTTTGCTAGAGAGCATTTGGATGATCCAGAAGAGGATTGGGAGAATGTCATATGGTCAGATGAAACCAAAATAGAACTTTTTGGTAAAAACTCAACTTGTCGTGTTTGGAGGAGAAAGAATGCTGATAGGGCTGTTTTTCTGCAAAGGGACCAGGACGACTGACCCATGTAAAGGAAAGAATGAATGGGGCCATGTATCGTGAGATTTTGAGTGAAAACCTCCTTCCATCAGCAAGGGCATTGAAGATGAAACGTGGCTGGGTCTTTCAGCATGACAATGATCCCAAACACACCGCCTGGGCAAAGAAGGAGTGGCTTCGTAAGAAACATTTCAAGGTCCTGGAGTGGCCTAGCCAGTCTCCAGATCTCAACCCCATGGAAAATCTTTGGAGGGAATTGAAAGTCCGTGTTGCCCAGAGACGGCCCCAAAACATCACTGCTCTAGAGGAGATCTGCATGGAGGAATGGGCCAAAATACCAGCAACGGTGTGTGAAAATCTTGTGAAGACTTACAGAAAACGTTTGACCTCTGTCATTGCCAACAAAGGGTATATAACAAAGTACTGAGATGAACTTTTGTTATTGACCAAATACTTATTTTCCACCATAATTTGCAAATAAATTCTTTCAAAATCAGACAATGTGATTTTCTGGATTTTTTTTTTCTCATTTTGTCTCTCATAGTTGAGGTATACCTATGGTGAAAATTGGAGACCTCTCTTATCTTTTAAGTGGGAGAACTTGCACAATTGGTGGCTGACTAAATACTTTTTTACCCCACTGTATAAATGCTAAGTTTTTCATCAAGGTCTGAAAATGCTAATTTACATACATTCTAATGTCTGTGTTGCCTTTAAGTTCAAAATCACATTTATCTTAACATTTTTTTGTAAATGGATTTTCTTGATTCAGGTGTATTGCAGGGCTTGTAGCATTAGATCATTCACCCAGTTACAGGAAGCTGTGCTTTTTAAGTGCACTTTCAATTGTTTAGCACAAAAAGGGTATTCATCATGTTTTCTCCATGTGCCTCTCCACAATCCATGCCCCCTTCCTGAAGCGTTTCCTTTGCTTGCTGGCCTCTCAATCAACAGAATACTCACTGAGTCTGCCTGGAGTGGGAGTCCCACAGAAACGCAGCAATAAACTTGCAATAATACAACAGTGGGTGTCCTCTAGAGGCTTTATCATTCAAATGCATGGCCTTTCTGGGTCTTGCAGCGGAAGGCCACTCATTCATACTGAGCGAGTCAGGGAGATTATTGCCAGTGTAAGATGGACTCCCAAAAGAGGCAGGCCATTGTTCTCCTCTGATCCTGTGAAGCCAAGATCATTCTTTAAATCCAGACCCCCGGTAGTCTGCATTCAAGTCTTCTTTTCACCAGCTGCACATCACCCCTAACCACCAACCCCACCTCTTACCCGGTGTATTTCTCCCATTAATCCCTCCAGGAATGTGGCTTTGGTTATGGAGAGGATGCCCGGTGCGTGCCCTGCCGGACCAGTCGCTTCAAAGAGGATAGGAGCCTGCAGAAGTGCAAGCCCTGCTTGGACTGTGGACTCATCAATCGATTCCAGAAGGGCAACTGCTCCAGGACCAGCAACGCTGTGTGTGGCGACTGCTTGCCAGGGTGAGAGAACAGACACGTTACCACCAGACCAGAATTCTTTTTTGATAATAGACCCAATCACATAAAAGCAGTTCTTGCATAAAACAGAAAACTTACATTTCAATTGCAGGCCCCAAACTGTATTTTATTTGAAACACCTGTCTATACCATCGCCATGTACACTGGCAGAATGCCTTTTTTGTGAAGGGTTACTGGTGATGTGATGATGTTCCACTTTGCACGAGGCCATTATGTTTTCAGCCTAATATGAATTACAGTGAACTACAGAGCTGTGTTTGTACTTTAGCCATGGATCCTGCTAAAGCTGTTTTCCCACCAAATTGTCAGTGGTAGCAACACATTGCCCTTGTGTTATTACTGTTTCAAATGACTCCTCAGTAGACACATTTTGCTACCAGCTTCATCTCTAGTATCGGCAGTACTGTGAACCAGCACTGCCGATCTGAGGGGGGAAAACACAAAACTGTCTTAATGACACGTTTAACTTCATCATACCACTTCAATACCCATCCAGACTAGGAGTATGTGTTTGCCATATTGTCTTATTTGTTTGTAATCATTGCACTCTAGATAAAGGTGTTAGGTATTCTGCTTTAGTGTTGCCATTTTAAAAAATGACACCACCTCCTACTGGCCTAGCATACATACTACAGCATTGTCTATAGCCTCTGTAGATCCATGTGACGTCTGCTGTGGAATACAATGTTACAACAGACTACGCGGACGTGATGCCTCCATCATCACGGATGATGTCATCACAGCCAGCCCTATACTAAGGGACTGACGGTGGGAGACTGCCTCTTTGGCGCTCCGCCTCTACAACCAACACCAGCCTGTACTTATTCACAGTTAGCGTACCAGCTATAAGGCTGCATGTCTACCAAATGCATTTTATGTCACCCAACCACCCTGAACATCATTTTTTCAGCGTTTGTACACTGCACTCTGGAAAGAAAAAAAAAGTCTGTGCCCTGTATTCCAGCAACAGCTTGTCACTCACAGCTCAGCACTTCCGCTTTTCCTATGGTCAGACTTTCTACTTATTTTTTTAATAGCAGTCTCTAAATAACAATAAACAGGAAACATATTCTACCATTGGTAGCAGCTCTGGATGCAAAATATGATGACACGGAAAACAGGAGCCTGAGTACAGACTGTACCGGGATCCTATGTCCCCTCCCTTCCTTATTCTGATTGGCTGCTTAGAAAGGTCTGACATTGATGAGCTCAGCTGCAGTCTGAAAAGTTGAAATTTTTTCATCTCTGAGCACCCTAAGCGCCGCGACAAAAAGCAGCCACCGCCAAGAGCGTTTCAGCGCCCAGAGCACTCAGCACTGTAGACGCTGGACTACATAGGTAATGAATAGAAAATAGTCACCCACAGCTGAAAAAACATGTTTGGTGGACATGCAGCCTAATACTGTAACACGTGCTGTTAGCAGTGTCCTTTAATAAAGTCATCATTCAATACAGCTACTGCCTCCGCCGTCCTAACTTTCAGACATAACAATGGTGACTAGGATAAACCTTTTTAACATCAACATGGAAGTGTGCTTGGCACCCCCACCTTCGTTCCTCGCGACCCCAGGTGAGCCGCCCATCCCATGGCCTCATTGGATTCATTTCGTATGTACGTATCGGCTATAGACCAAACGAGTCAGTGAGACGTGGCTGCAGGCGATCCTGATTCACAGTCTGGGTTTAGCTCATTGGGACCAGAGGACACATACGAGGAGTGTATCATGCTGCTAGCCGGACATTTCACGACACCTGAAAGCATGCTGGTGAAGAGGATAAGGTTCCGCCATCGCTGACAGAGAGTGAGAGAGACGGCCCAGCAGTACATTGCGGACCTCCGCTATCTGGTGAGCACGTGCAGGTTTGGGCAACTAGAGGATGAAATGGTGCAGGACCAGCTAGCGGAGCACACCAACAACCTGCGCCTGCGGGCAAAGCTGCTGATGGCACCAGACGACCTGCCGCTGGTGAAGGCAGTGGAGTTAGCATTCCAGCTAGAGGTCGCCGACAAGCTAATATCACAGCTAGGCAACAAACAACAACAGGCCCCGCTAGCACATGCAGTTACTCCAGCAGATGAACCCGGTTACACCACAACCTTCATGGAGGATGCCGAACTGAACACCGTGGAACCGAGGAACATCAAGAGAAACTATTTGTGCGGTAACTGCGGCTCCCCGACGCACCGAGAGCGAGTGCGATCCTGCCCGGCCAGAGGTCAGTGATGCCAACTAAGCAGCAAGCTTAATCACTTTGCCAAGGTGTGCCAATCGACACGACTAACACCAAGCCCACCACCCAGTTCAACTGAACCACCATTAACAGCCATCATCCACACAGTGGGCTCCCGAAGAGCAGCATACAAGTGGTGCACAGTAAGGCTAGATGACGTCAGCTTACCGTTGCTGCTGAGCCTCATGGAGCTGCCGCAAATCTGCAGGAGAAGGAGTTCATAACCAAGAGGGTCCCCGATGAACGACGACAACCTGGAGTGCATCCCGTCGCCAGCAACAGTGACACATTGCCACGACCACAATTGGCACCAGGAAGGAGAAAGGGGGCAGAAGCTGGACTTATCCCACATCCTCGCCTGGCATCAGCCTCAGCGAGCTGCTGCAGTGCTGTAGAATAGAGTTTGTGACCCAGCAGGACCCAGTAGAGCAACGCTAATCCAGAGCATGTTCTACTACCGACGTGAATGGCACGCTGCCACAACAGCAACCAGCATCCAAGACAAGACAGCAGCAGCGCAGAGTGCAGCTGAGCAGATTGCCACTCACAGTATTTAACTGGGTTTGGGTATCCCAATCTGAATACCCAGATGACCTGCAAGATGCTCCTGTCACTGCTGATATAGATCACCACGCACTTGGGGCCAGCCACCTTCCAAATGGCTGATGGTTCGAGATGGCATGCCAGCCATCTGCGAAAGGTAAGAGCGGCTGCCCCAGACCAAGCTGTGACGTTGGAGCCGATCCAGCCAATGTGGGACCTGGACTGGGACTTTGCAACAGAACACCCAGGTCTGCCACACCCAGTGCCTCCAGGGCCACGCCCACCACGGGCTCACTAGAGGCCCCCTGAACTAAAAACACAGCAGTGACTCTGAAAACTGTTTAACAGGGCACGACTGTTTCAAAAGTGGCAGAATAATCCACTCAGTCATGCAGGGTCAACCGGTGGTCTACCTGGTGACCCAGGTTCTGTTCACTTTATTGTTATGACTAAGAATTCATGAACGTTCATATTGCTTTTGATTTTCTCGGGGGGGGGGGATGTTGTGAAGTACTATGTTACAAGAAACTGCAATGACATGATGACGTAGGCATCATGGATGACGTCATCACATCCAACCCTATATTAAAGGACTGACGGCAGGAGACTGCCTCTTTGGCACTCCACCTCTACAAGCAACACCAGCCTGTAGCTATTCACAGTTAGCATACCAGCTATAATACTGTAACATGCTGTTAGCAGTGTCCTTTAATAAAGTCATCGTTCAGTACAGCTTCCGCCTCCGCTGTCCTAACTTTCAGACATAACAACGTCGTATTAAAGCAATTTCTTTTTAAAAGGCAAAGGAATAACATTTGTAGTTTCATTTTGTAAACCTAGCCATAGTGAAATGTTGTTTGAGTAACAGTTATATATTTTGTATCCTAAACAGCTATTACAGGAAGACAAAGTTGAGTGGCTTCCAGGACATGGAGTGTATACCTTGCGGGGACCCTCCACCTCCATATGAGCCCAACTGTAAGCACCCTTCCTTTTTTATACCTCCTCTAACTGTTGGCTTAAAATTAGTGGTCCATTTTTTTTTTAAAGGTTCTCATGAATACTCCCCATTCATCCCCAGTTTACAATAAGTGATGTTTCAACATGAAACAACAGGGATATTGTGTCTCTAAGCAAACATCACCATCCACGGCACAGCCAACTGGAAGCCAAACGCTGACTAGAACCAAAACAATGCCACAACAAAGCCCGCACACACACAACATGCCAGCACATGGTTGTTGGAGTAACCAGAACCACAGCCTTCAAAGGGTGGAGCGAACCATATTTTACTCACTAAGTCTCACTGAGCCTGCCAGCTATGCTATATGTGAAAAATAAATGCCTGGATTTACAAGGCGAGCAGTTTGAAAAGCTGAAATGGATACTGCTAACATAATAGTGCACTTGCCAACACTGGATTTTATTAGCTCAGATCATGCCACTCTTTTTCAGCCCTCAATTTGGATTAAACAAGAAAATGTCCTCAAACAAAACCTCCATTGATACATCAAGACAAAACACATCCCAGTAACAGTAATGATAAAAAAAAAAATAAATAAATAAAAGCAAAACTCTACTGTTTTCTTTGTTTCAACACAAAAGTAAAAACGTGGGCAGGGCACCGTTGTGCAGCCTCATTTATTTCTATGATTCAAAAAGCAGGCAGGTGTGTTACTATATGTTCACAAAGCAGTGCTCACATTCCTGCGGGCTGCAGATCCAATTAACGTCTCCCCTCTGGTCTTTGTAAGTAGTTAAGTGCAACTGTGCGATTTCAGGTTTCCTCATAAAACCGCCAGGAGAATGAACTTGTACCTTTGGTAATTGAGTGTGACTTCCTTATGGCAGACGATACCGCAGCTGTTCCTCAAAGAGGATTTTTTTGACAGCGTGACCATTAGAGCTGCTCGAGCCAGAGTTTGCACCTCTGTTAAATAAATGGAAACAGCTCTGGGCTATCGGAGAAAACAACAACAAAAAAAGTATGGAAAGATCAGCTCTACTCTGCTTGGTTTTTATTTTTGTATCATTTACCGACTGGCTGTCTGTGCCTTCACCCATCTGTGCAGCTTCCCAGTTTGATAATAGAAGAGGCCCATGAAACAAAAATTCCATTTTGTTTGAGAATGCTGCTGGTAATTAGCCCTTGCAGAGACTCTCACTGGAGCATTTCCAAATGTTTGAAAGTCTTGTCCATCTCCCCTCCCCTCCCCCACGATGTTATCTCGAGGAGGGTGGTGAAAACTTAATAAAGGGCAGATCATTCTAATAGGCCACACCAGGGCCGCTGTGCAGCTGTGCAGGGGGGGAGGCAGGTTGCTGTCTGGGGTGGACTGTAAATCTCAAACTGCCCTCCTTTCTTCTGTGGCTCCATGCAGATTTTTTGGGCTAAAAAATGTGGACATCGGCTTTTTTCCTGCTGATGTCTGTTTTTTAGATGGTTTACTATAAAGACTACCCAAGAAAAGCAAGAAATTACACTGTGTTATTGCACTGTAGCAACTTGATGCAAAATATGCCATCACGCTGGGCTAAAAACAGGAAATATTCACTATCAGGCTCATCAAAGTCAGTCAGAAATCATTGCCAAAAGAGGTGATTTAAGTGATTTTGAACATAGCATGGTTGTTGGTGCCAGACAGGCTGTTCTGTGTATTTCAGAAATTGCTGATCTACTGGGATTTTCACACACAACCATTTCTAGAGTTATAGAGAATGTTCTGAAAAGGTTGCTTCTGGTGTAGTGTAGCCAGACAAAATTCAGGTAAAACATTTGGTTATTGTTAACCAATTCAAAACAATTAAAATAAATGGAACAGCAAATAAAACACTGAAATTTGCATCATATGATAGCCAGCAGTTTTCTGATATTCATGAATGTAATTAGACCACTGTCCTTCCTCTTTCGCTGTCAGCACTGACTGTTTACCTACATACATGCAACCATGGCCTGCTTCAGTCTGAATCATCAGTATCACTATTAAAAAAAAATTAAAGAGTCTACATATATGCATGCACAGAATCTGTTGCATCTCTGTCCACAGATTTATATCAGATATTGGAGGAGTTTGCCTTTGTCAAGTTTTTTCAAACCTCAACCACATTGAAAAAGTGACATTGTAAGTCCATCATTCCCACTGATGTTCTGCTTTTGGAGTATATAAATCATTTTAGATGCATGTACATCCAGATTTAATTATGAGAGAGTGCATAACCTTGATTTATTGTACTGGTTTTTAAGATAAGATAAGATAAGCCTTTATTAGTCCCACAATGGGGAAATTCCAGGATTGCAACAGCACAGGGATAGCAACACTCAGAGCAACAATCAGAAGGCAAGAAAAAAAAAACAAGAGCAGCAAGTATACATATGTACATATATATATATATATATATGGCAGATGATAAAATAAAGGCAGCGATGAGAGGTTTTAAGCAGGTTTATTAAATCATACCGCCATCACGGAGCTCGCCCTGGCGCCGTGCATGCGTGCCGAGGGCGAGCCCGGAGGCTCTCAGCAGAGAGACACAAGAGTGAGTGTGTCAGCAGCAGTTGCAGGAATGAGAGGGTGAGTTACAGAATATGTGCGGTATTTATACCAGTTACAGACAATGCATGAAAGGCATTCACAGCCGTGGGTATGGCATTTGCATTTGAGAGACACAGTGAGAACAGGAAGCATGAACACGATGCATGAATGGGACATTAACATCACAATACTGAGCCGGAACAAGCCAGACGGAGCGGGGCTGCCTGTAGACATTAATACACACATTTCACTGTTCTGTTATTTGCTCTAGCCGAGCGCTGTGTCTGTCTCAGTCTGTTGTGGGGGTTGCCCCACACGCTCCCCCCCAGAGGGCTCGGCAGGGGGCCGAGGCCTCGATAGTGCAGTTTTGGCAGCGAGCAGGGAAAGCTCTGTGCAGGCGGAGGTGGAGGGGGGTGGGGGGTAGTAAGTGCCGGCAGGAGACGGTGAAATCGTCTGAGCCGCGCAAAAATTGCTTGTGGGTCCGCGATGTCGAAGGGTTGTCCCGTTGAACGTGCAGAGGTCCACAAGAAGAAAAATTAGTCACTGACTCCTCCCGCGATTAAGTCCTGCAAGGATTAATAGTGGCCGTGAAGAAAAGCAGGGGCGGCTGTAAGGAAAAAAAACAAAGGCAAAGGGACTTGGCGTGTTGACTTTAGGTGCGGGCACAACGTTAAAGCCTTCCGGGAACCGCAGACTGTCGAATTCCCTATGTGTGCCGTGGCTGAGACCATTAGCAAATCCTTCGAGCATGCTGCGTGCCTCAGGAGTACGAGCAAGCCTGAAGAGCCAGTGTGCAGCGGCGAAGGAGGAAGGCGGTCAGTGGAGCCGTATGTGTCCCGTGCATGGTGCGCCATCCGCGTAACTCCCCGGTGCGTGGTGCCGGGGCTCCGTGCGTTGTTGGGCCAGCTGGAGAGGAGACAGGGTCAGGGAGCGTAATCATCCCTGTTCAATGTGTTGGAGCAGTGAAAGGAAGTAGATGATCTTTGTCCCTCGCGCTCGTGCAGATGCGTTGGAGTGGTGAGAGGGAGGAGACGATCTTTGTCACTCGCTCGGCCATGGTGCGTTCAGGTCCACGCGCTGCATTCTCCGTCGGCCATGGAGGTCGCCGTCGTGGAGAGGGGACGAGGTGCATGCGCTCTCGTGTGGAGGAGCTGTGAGCGCGGCTGGTCCAGCGTGGATGTGCCGATCTAGGCATGCAGATCCCACCATGAAGTTTGCTGCGGCTTCCCCGGTCGTGGGTGATGTCCGGAGATTTCTCTGAAGCAGAAGGGAGCTGCTGCGTTCGCTTGTCGTCGGAGCATCACCGCCGGGTGCTGCGTTCGCCGGCAGCGTGGCTGTCCAAGCCAGAAGGTTGCGTCGCACAAAGCGTGTGCGTATTCGGGGTCACAAATGAGGCGGATGATAAAATAAAGGCAGCGATGAGAGGTTTTAAGCAGGTTTATTAAATCATACCGCCATCACGGAGCTCGCCCCGGCGCCGTGCATGCACGCCGGGGGCAAGCCCGGAGGCTCTCAACAGAGAGACACAAGAGTGAGTGTGTCAGCAGCAGTTGCAGGAATGAGAGGGTGAGTTACAGAATATGTGCGGTATTTATACCAGTTACAGACAATGCATGAAAGGCATTCACAGCCGTGGGTATGGCATTTGCATTTGAGAGACACAGTGAGAACAGGAAGCATGAACACAATGCATGAATGGGACATTAACATCACAATACTGAGCCGGAACAAGCCAGACGGAGCGGGGCTGCCTGTAGACATTAATACACACATTTCACTGTTCTGTTATTTGCTCTAGCCGAGCGCTGTGTCTGTCTCAGTCTGTTGTGGGGGTTGCCCCACATATATATACAGTATATATACTGTATATATATAGATAGATAGATAGATAGACACACAGTGCGGAGCATTGTAGCTAGATGGGATATATGTATAAATATATAAACACAGTGCGGAGCATTGTAGCTAGATGGAATAAATATGTAAATATATAAGCACACACAGTGTGGAGCATTGTTGCTAGATGGAGTAAATATACACTACCATTCAAAAGTTTGGGGTCACTTAGAAATTTCCTTATTTTTGAAAGAAAAGCACTGTTTTTTTCAATGAAGATAACTTTAAACTAATCAGAAATACACTCTAATATCTAATATACATTGCTAATGTGGTAAATGACTATTCTAGCTGCAAATGTCTGGTTTTTGGTGCAATATCTACATAGGTGTATAGAGGCCCATTTCCAGCAACTATCATTCCAGTGTTCTAATGGTACAATGTGTTTGCTCATTGCGTCAGAAGGCTAATGGATGATTAGAAAACCCTTGTGCAATCATGTTAGCACAGCTGAAAACAGTTTAGCTGGTTAGAGAAGCTATAAAACTGACCTTCCTTTGAGCAGGTTGAGTATCTGGAAAAAATTATTATTTCAAATACAAATCATTATTTCTAACCTTGTCAATGTCTTGACTATATTTTCTATTCATTTTACAACTCATGGTGGTAAATAAGTGTGACTTTTCATGAAAAACACAAAATAATTGTCTGGGTGACCCCAAACTTTTGAACGGTAGTGTATAAATATATATATATATAAACACACACAGTGCGGAGCATTGTAGCTAGATGGAATGAAACAGCACAACCGTCTACTTAGTTATCCTACATGGTATGATTATGTACCCATACATATTGTCACCCTCAGTAGCGACCGGTATTTTCCTAGTTGTATACTGGAGGAGACCATTGTGTAAGTCTATTGCATCTTTTGCATTCAATACTATTAGATCGTCATGTCTTTTTGCTATCTCTGCGAGCAGCCCTACTTTGGTTGTACAGTCTGACAGCCGTAAGTAGGAAGGACCTGCGAAACCTCTCGGTTGTGCACCTAGGATGATGTAGTCTGCTGCTAAATGAGCTCCTCAGTGCGTTCAGTATGTCCTGCATAGGGTGGAACTCGGACTCCAGCAGAGATGACAGTTTAGCCACCATCCTTCTCTCTCCTATCTCCTCCACTGGGTCAAGGCGCTGCCCCACGACAGAGCTAGCTTTCTTGATCAGTTTGTTCAGTCTCTTCCTATCGGCTGCTGTAATGCCACTGCCCCAGCAGACCACTCCAAAAGTGATGGCTGATGCCACCACCGTGTCATAGAATGTCTTCAGCAGCGCCCCTTGTACACCAAAAGACCCGAGTCTCCTCAGTAGGAACAGCCTGCGCTGTCCCTTCTTGTAGAGTGCGTCAGTATTGTGTGACCAGTCTAGTTTATTGTTCAGATGAACACCCAGGTACTTGTAGGATGTCACCATCTCGATGTCTGTTCCCTGTATATTTACTGGTGCTGTGAGGGGTTGTCCTTGCCTGCGGCAGTCCACCACCAGCTCCTTAGTTTTCCTCGCGTTGATCTGGAGGCAGTTCCGATGGCACCAGTCCACGAAGTCCTGGATAAGCCCTCTGTACTCAGCTTCATCTCCGTTGGAGATGAGGCCAACGATCGCAGAGTCGTCAGAGAACTTCTGTAGATGGCAGTGTGTTGTGTTGTGTGAGAAGTCCGCAGTATAAAGAGTGAACAGGAAGGCAGCCAAAACCGTTCCCTGGGGGGCCCCCGTGCTACCGATGATCGTGTCGGACACACAGTCCTGGGTTCTCACAAGCTGAGGCCGGTTAGTGAGGTAGTCCAGGATCCATGATGACAGGTGCTGGTCCACCCCTGCGCACAGCAGCTTGTCCTTCAGGATCATCGGTTGGATGGTGTTGAAAGCACTGGAGAAGTCAAAGAACATGATCCTCACCGCATTCCCGGGCTTCTCCAGGTGGGAGAGAGAACGGTGAAGGAGGAAGATCACCGCATCCTCCACCCCAATGCCATGCTGGTAGGCGAACTGGAGTGGATCCATCGCTGGTCCCACCAGGGGGCGGAGGTAAGCAAGGAGCAGCCTCTCCAGGGTCTTCATCATGTGGGACGTCAAGGCCACTGGTCTGTAGCTGTTCAGATCTTTGGGGTGGGAAGTCTTTGGTACAGATACCACACAAGATGTTTTCCACAGCTGTGGTACCCTCCCCAGCTTCAGGCTCAGGTTGAAGATGTGCTCCACAATCCCACACAGCTGGTCTGCACAGGACTTGAGGAGCTTTGCGCTGATGCCGTCCAGTCCCGACCCCTTCCTCGCCTTGATCTTCCTCAGCTCCGTCCTCACCTGGGTCTTAGTGAGGGTCAGGTTGGGGGGCTGTGTGTTGGGAGTGGGGGGTGTTGGTGGAGTGGGGAGTGGGCAGCAGGACTTGATGTCTTTAGAGGCAGCAGTGGTTGTTGTGCAGTCAGGGGGGAGGGCGGTTGGTCAAACCTATTGAAAAACAGATTCAGATTGTTCGCCCACTCCCTGCCCCCCGTGGCCTGGGGGGAGGTATTCTGGAGCCCAGAGATGGTTTTAAGGTTTCTCCAGACCCCGCTGATGTCACTCTGTTGCAGCTTGTCCTCCATCTTCTTCCTGAAGCTGTCCTTGCCTTCTCTGATCTTTCTCCTCAGCTCCCTCTGTACGGACTTCAGCATCTCCCTGTTCTCCGACCTGAAGATCCTCTTCTTCTCTCTCAGAAGTGTTTTTATCTCAGGGTTGATCCAGGGTTTGTTGTTTGAGCAACACCGTATGGTCTTGGTGGGAACGGTATTGTCCACACAGAAGCTGATGTAGTCCGTGATGGTGTGAGTGAGGCCATCGATGTCCTCACCATGTGGATCGCAGAGCTGCTCCCAGGCGGTGGTTTCAAAACAGCCCTTTAGAGTGTCCATTGTCTCCTCAGACCATAACTCCACTGTGCGCATGGCCGGAGGTTGTCTGTGCACTAGGGGTTTGTACACCGGCCGGAGATGAACCAAGTTTTGATCTGATCTCCCGAGTGGGGGGAGTTGTAATGAGGTGTATGCCTCCTTAGTGTTTGCGTAGAATAAGTCCAGTGTTTTATTGTCTCTAGTGTGGCATGTGACATACTGGGTAAACGTGGGTAGAATGGGAGACAGTGAAACATGGTTGAAATCGCCTGAGATGAGGAGAAGAGCATTACTGAATGGATGACGTCACGCGCTGTCCCAGCGTTCGCCGTCGGATTTGCATAAACAACAATGCAGATCACGTGTGAGTGTTCCCTCGGGAGATATGTAGGCCGCATGCTAACAGCTAGCAACTCAATGTCTTTGCTGCAGTGTCGATGTTTAACAGTGATATGTCCCGGTCTGCACCAGTTGTTGTTAACATACATTATCACTCCATCGCCCCTTGCTTTGCCACTGTCTGATGTTCGGTCTGCCCGTATCGCGTGGAAACCCTCCAGTTCAATGTTAGCATCTGCTAACATTTTACTCATGTTATATAGATTTGTGAATAGCAGTATTGTGTTTGCAGGATGCTAAATGTGTCAGACGCACTCATGAGAAAGTGCTTTTATGTGGAACATATTTGCATCTGGAGTGACAAACGCCTCTAATTTGGGGAGGAAAAAGAATTCATGATCAACCCTTAAAGGGAATAACGGATTACAAAATGATCATCTCCTTAAAGCAAAGTCAGTCATTTCATATTCTGTTTGTGTTGATAATAAAGTTATAAAACAGATGTTAAAGTTGTTGCTGATCCTTTTGTATGAGAGGGTGCAAAGTTCTCCTTAAAGAAGCTCTTAGCCTAGTTTGTACGTACAAAAGTCAAAGAGCCCTCAGAGGTGTATTATTTTGAATTCCATAAAGTCAGCAGGCGGGGAGTCTGTGGTGTATTGGTTTGGTTTGGTGTGGAGATAAAATCAGCAGGTGAGGGCCCTTCAGTGGACCGGTGTTTATGTGCAGCTGCTGCAGCTGCTGAGCCTCTGATAACAGGCCGCTCTGTGATCCTCACCATCAGCTCCGTCTGAACTTAAGGAGGCAGTTAAACACAAGGGCCACAATGCTTTTGTAGTAATATACAAAATATACATTTTTGTTAATGTTTTAAACCAAAATCAATCTTTTTTTTCTTTGAGTTAATGTTTATACCAAGTTTGAATGCAAACAGAAGTATTTAATGGAAATATCGCTGTCTTTTATTTACAGGGGAACAAGACAACTTTTACCTTGATGTCTGTACTTGAAGTTTAAAGTTTAGAGTCTATACAACCAGAGGTGTGTGAAGCAGCCAGAAATTGTACTCACATTAAAGTAGCATTACCTTATGATAATTACAAAAGTATGAATTTGCAACTTTGCAACTTTACAATGACTTTTTAACTATAGATGCAGACATTTATTCTTATTTTGTTACAATATAAATAAGCACATTTCTAACCAATTTTCAAATCAGCGATATCAACGGTAACTCAGAGTATGACCAAATGCAGCTGAGTAAAAGTATAATGCTTTCTTCTTAAATGTACTCAAATAAGAAAAAAATGAACATCCCACAAGAAAACCACTCAGTAAGCACAATTTTGTAAAAGTGTTACCTGAGTACATGTACCTGAGTAAATGTAAGTAGTTATTACCTGCCTCTGGGACAATAATGAGAGTTTATTGTGGTGTAAAAAAGTTTTTAGACTTGCTCTTTTTCTTGCTTTGAAGGAATGTTAAAATACCCCTATCCCTTATGTGTTTGAATAAAAAACTACCCAGAGTTAAAGTAATGTTTACATTGCATAACAAAGAGCTTTTTAGACGTGAAGAGTGTAGTGCTGTTACATACTGAAATGTAACAGCAGAACTAACTGGGAAAAAAGTTATTGTTATATAACTGGTATTAACCAACACCCTCAATATCATGTTGACACTGATCAGGAAAATTATATTTGATTACTCATAATGAGCAGTGAAAATTATGTTTAGCAGGTTGTTCATAGCCTCACAGGGAAACACCAGTCAGCTCAGAATTCAGGCATGCTGCTGTTTTCCCCAAAATCTTTCCTGTAGTAATACTCCAATAATACATCTCTTCTTCAAACCTAAATTCTATACAAACATTTAACATTTAAAACTGATGGTGTTAGTTATGATAGCTGCTGGTCAGTGAACAACAGTCGATAAAATGGTGTTATGTCAGAATCTGCTGTGTTCCATAACAGCTACCCACAAAACCATGAACTTTTGCTGGGATTTTTCGGCAAATTAACCGAAATATAAAAACAACAAAAATGATACTCGCATCACATAATCCATCTGGTCGGGTGCTGGATCCCCCAAAAACTTATTACAAAGATCAAAAAAGATCTACACATCAAAAAGTTCCCATTAATTAGTTACAGTGGGGAAAAAAAGTATTTAGTCAGCCACCAATTGTGCAAGTTCTCCCACTTAAAAGATGAGAGAGGTCTCCAATTTTCATCATAGGTATACCTCAACTCTGAGAGACAAAATGAGAAAAAAAAAATCCAGAAAATCACATTGAAGGATTTTTAATGAATTAATTGGTAAATTCCTTGGTAAAATAAGTACTTGGTCACCTACAAACAAGCAAGATTTCTGGCTCTCACAGACCTGTAACTTCTTCTTTAAGAGGCTCCTCTGTCCTCCACTCGTTACCTGTATTAATGGCACCTGCTTGAACTCATTATCAGTATAAAAGACACCTGTCCACAACCTCAAACAGTCAGACTCCAAACTCCACTATGGCCAAGACCAAAGAGCTGTCAAAGGACACCAGAAACAAAATTGTAGACCTGCACCAGGCTGGGAAGACTGAATCTGCAATAGGTAAGCAGCTTGGTGTGAAAAAATCAACTGTGGGAGCAATTATTAGAACATGGAAGACATACAAGACCACTGATAATCTCCCTCGATCTGGGACTCCACGCAAGATCTCACCCCGTGGGGTCAAAATGATCACGAGAACGGTGAGCAAATATCCCAGAACCACACGGGGGGACCTAGTGAATGACCTGCAGACAGCTGGGACCAAAGTAACAAAGGCTACCATCAGTAACACACTACACCGCCAGGGACTCAAATCCTGCAGTGCCAGACGTGTCCCCCTGCTTAAGCTAGTACATGTCGAGGCCCGTCTGAAGTTTGCTAGAGAGCATTTGGATTATCCAGAAGAGGATTGGGAGAATGTCATATGGTCAGATGAAACCAAAATAGAACTTTTTGGTAAAAACTCAACTTGTCGTGTTTGGAGAAGAAAGAACACCATACCTACTGTGAAGCATGGGGGTGGAAACATCGTGCTTTGGGGCTGTTTTTCTGCAAAGGGACCAGGATGACTGATCCGTGTAAAGGAAAGAATGAATGGGGCCATGTATCGTGAGATTTTGAGTGAAAACCTCCTTCCATCAGCAAGGGCATTGAAGATGAAACGTGGCTGGGTCTTTCAGCATGACAATGATCCCAAACATACCGCCCAGGCAACGAAGGAGTGGCTTTGTAAGAAGCATTTCAAGGTCCTGGAGTGGCCTAGCCAGTCTCCAGATCTCAACCCCATAGAAAATCTTTGGAAGGAGTTGAAAGTCCGTGTTGCCCAGTGACAGCCCCAAAACATCACTGCTCTAAAGGAGACATGCATGGAGGAATGGGCCAAAATACCAGCAACAGTGTGTGAAAACTTTGTGAAGACTTACAGAAAACGTTTGACCTCTGTCATTGCCAACAAAGGGTATATAACAAAGTATTGCGATGAACTTTTGTTATTGACCAAATACTTATTTTTCACCATAATTTGCAAATAAATTCTTTAAAAATCAGACAATGTGATTTTCTGGATTTTTTTTTTCTCATTTTGTCTCTCATAGTTGAGGTATACCTATGATGAAAATTGGAGACCTCTCTCATCTTTGAAGTGGGAGAACTTGCACAATTGGTGGCTGACTAAATACTTTTTTACCCCACTGTATTTATTAGTGTGACGTTTCAGGTCACCTGCCCTTCCTCAGACTTCTATCAGTTGTATTGATAGAAAGTCAATGGTATTGTATCAGTTGTATTGATAGAAGTCTGAGGAAGGGCAGGTGACCCGAAACGTCACACTAATAAATAACTAATGGGAGCTTTTCGGTGTCTGGTGCATGGCTTTCAAATTAACCAAAGTATGCCATCATTTGGCTGATCTAACCCAACATAAAAGGGAATTTAACGCTACCACTTTTTAATTAATGTTTGTTTCATTGTAAGAGATGAAGGAATCTGTCTGCTCTAGCCAGTTAGTATCGCTAGCAACAGCCACTGAAGATAACACAGTACTCGATAATTTGCGTATAAAAACAACATAACCACATGTCCAGTGATAATAGCTGAGCAGTAGTTTGTACCACAGTCTAGAAGACAAATGAAACAGAAGAGCTAGTAAATAGTGCATTTTACACTATTGTTAATGTATGGTGCATGAGTGCAGCCATCTTGAATTCTTAAGCTGGTTGTGCCCAGGCTTGCCTGAATTCATCAGCATAAAAAAAATAACTTCACAGCCTGAAAGTAAATGTAAGACACTAGCCAAATCTGACATGCTCTGAGAAAAGGAACGCACTATAAAGCAGGCTTATTCAATTAGCGGCCCGTGGGACACATGCAGCCCAGAACTAACCTCCAAGTGGCCCAGGCCCAGTCTGTGGTCCAGACGGCGAAGCAAAAGCCAACATGTTTCACAGAATTGCAGAAATCCATTAATTACAACAGACTGTAAATGCAACACTCCGCGTAGCCTAGCAACTGTCAACCCACAATGCAGCACATTTGTTTTGAAGTGTGGGCTATGACTGTGGCTAACTGTGCTAGTGGCAAGATACCAAGCCTACATCAAACGCAAACAGGCGGCACAAATGCATACAAAGTCAATAGAAAGAGGTGACCACACGCGAAATCGCACATTCGCGTCCAAGGGATAGCGCTAGCTTTAAGATTCTGCCGTCATCGGAGAATAAGTATCAACATTGGAGAGTAAACTAGTTTGAAAATGAGACTGACACTGACCTGGAGAAAGAAGGATTTGGAGCTCTTCAGCTGAATCGGGATGTCGTTGTTATTTACTCACGGACTCCTGTCATGGACATGCAAACAAGGCTCGCAGGCTAGTAACATAAACGCCTATCATCTTGTAAAGTTTTTGAGGTAGGGACAACTTTTTCAGGTGAGCCCCCCGTCGGATAATGTAAACGTAAGCATGATGTTATTTTTGGGATTTCAACAGCAGGTTGAACACAGCTGCAGAAGTTATAAAGGCAACTTCGCCTGTCTGTAACTCACTCAGATGGTAAATTCATGTCTATTCGTGTGGTTTACATTGAGTTACAATGTAATCGCACCGCGTGAAAAATTTGCCCGTTCGCATTTGGTGTGAAGGCACCTTAAAATATGTTAAAACATGTTATTGTCAACTCTGAAGCGTAAAATTGATAATGAAAATCGTCGGTTTAACCCTGCCTGGACTGGTATGTGTTCGTAATGGAATGTGTAGTTATAAAAAGAGGTTCCTACTCACACGTAGTGATTTAAAACAAAACAAACCACAATAGTGGATGTGCAATGTTTGTTAATGTTATCAGTCTTTTCTTGGGGGGTTTGTGCACTGAAGTGTTTGACAGTTTATTTTTTATTAGGCTAAATGCACTTTGTGATGTGCCAAGGTCAGTTATGACCAGGATGTAGTGTATTTTATTTCAACAGGGAAACAAATGTTAATGCTACTAAAGATGCCTTCAGACCAAATGCGAATGGGCGGTGTGAATTCATACATCGTCAATGGACAGAGGCAAGCTCCTGGTCCTTTTGTCTCCAGGTGAGTGTCAGTCTCATTTTCAAACAAGTTTACTCTCCAGTGTTGATACTTTTACTCCGGTGATGGCAGAATGTCAGAGCTAGCACTATCCCTTGGATGTGAACACGCAAATGCGCAAGATTAGCGTGTGCTTGCCTCTTTCCATTGACTTTGTATGTATTCACGCCGCCCATTCGTGTTTGGTCTGAAGGCACCTTAACAGTGCACAATGAGTTTTTATGCACTTTGAGACATGCCTAAGATGTGCCTAAAATGGTTATTTACAGAATTTTATTTTTTTCATTCCATTTATTTAATTGTTGTTCAAGAGGAAAAATATTTCTACTACTTGAAGTTCTGCTCAACCCCAGCACTGTTATTGTGTTTTTATGCACTTTTGATGTGCCTTTGTCATGTGCCAAGCGCACATTTAAAACCAAGACAATGGACTTCCGGGAAGATGGCGGAGAGACATAACACTTAAACAAAGAGCTCTCCCTAGCCGGATTAAAAATCATCGGTAAATGGCCAACTCGACATAAACGAATCAATAAACTAAGGGATGAAAACACGAAGGAACCGGGCACAAGGACAAAAACAGGGTAAAATTGAAGAATTCCTCTCCAACAACGCAGGAAAAACCGCTGTACGCAAAGCCCAAAAAAACGAGATGTCCACAGCAGAGAAAATGGAGGACACCAGACTCGACAACATGAACGCTGGCATCGCCAGTTTGGGTGAAGAGTTGAGAGAATTCAAGCGACAGCTACAACAGGATTTAGCGGCTCTTAAGGAGGAACTGAAAAAAGAAATTAAGGAGGAAATCATGGACCTCCGAAGAGAAATGGAGCGTAAATTAACGGAAAACATGGAGGAGCTGCGCTCCCAGCGGGCGTGTATGACAGAAGCGCAGACCCGAATTTCGGAACTAGAAGATTGGAAAAGCGAGGCAAACGAACAACTACAGACCCTGACGACGCAAACGCAGAGGATGCAGGAGAAAATAAACGACTTGGAGAGCAGATCCCGACGAAGCAATATGCGCATCTTTGGAATTCCGGAGGGCATTGAAGGCAACTCGATGACAAAATTCATGGATCAGTTCTTAAAAAAAGAACTGGAAATACCCGGAGAAACGGATCTGCAGATTCAACGGGCGCACAGAACACCGGCACAGAACCCGAAAACAAACTCTCCACCCAGGTCAGTTGTGGTAAACTTTGTGAAATATGACATAAAGGAAAGAATCCTGACGCAAGCATGGAAAAAAAAGATACGAATCGGCGACAAACAGGTATTTTTTGACCATGACTACCCGACAGAAATCGAGCAGCAGCGGAAGAAATATGCCAATATTAAAAAAACGCTGAAAGAGAAAAAAATTAGATTCCAAACGCCGCTAACGAAAATGAGGATTCATTGGGAGGAAGGCACAAGAACCTACAACACGGCCGAAGAGGCAGCGCGGGATATGATGGAGCGGGGCCTTGAGGTGAGCGTGCCGAAGGAGACGGCTGGAGCAGCGGCGGCCCTGAACGCACCACGACAGACGGAGTGGAGACGAGTGAACGGCGGAAGAAGGGGGAGAGACGTAGAGCAGCGGGCCCAGGACAAGCTACAAGGCTTTCAACTGAAAGCCTAGATCATAAAGATTAAGAAAGGCACAGAAGAAATGAAGGCCAAGAAGACAAGGTAAAAGAGAAACAGACGGCTAGGAGAGGTTTAAGTGATATTTGTTGGACATTTCTAGACTTATGACTATTACTTTGATAGTAATTAGAAGTCTAGGGAGGGCCCTTCACTCTGTGAAGACAAACCCCCCACCCACCAACAGGGACCAGTGGGCAGAAGAAAGGCCCAAAGTACGGAGGTCGAGTTTTTTTAATGTGTTTTTATATAAATATGTGTTATTTTTGTTGTTAAAGGGGCTAGGAGCACAAGTTAAAAAAATGGAAAAACATGAATATGGGTAAAAATCTTAAGATAATGACACTAAACGTGAATGGTCTGAACTCACCTGTTAAAAGGGAAAGAATAATAAGAAAATTCAAGAAGGAAAAAGCTGAAATTATATTTATGCAAGAGACACATTTGAGCAAGGCAGAACATGTGAAACTAAAGAGATTTGGCTATAAGAACTCCTACTACAGTTCATTTAAGGGAGGAGCAAAAAGGGGGGTTATGATACTAATCTCAAACAAAATACAGTTTGAAAGTGAACAGGAAATCCAGGATAAAGAAGGCAGGTATGTAATAATAAAGGGAAGAATAGATGGTATGCAGATCACATTAGTGAACATCTATGCCCCACCAGAAAGTGACAAGGGTTTTTTTCAACATCTGTTTGATCTCATAGCAACACACAGTGAAGGAGTCCTAATTTGTGGAGGAGACTTAAATGCTGTCATGGATCATGAAGTTGACACAACAAGTGTTAAGAAGACAAAAAAACATGTAACAAAGTTCATAAGAACCTCACTGGCAGAAATGGGTATGGTAGACATATGGAGGGACCTACACCCACTCGAAAAAGACTATACACATTATTCAGCAGCCCATAAAGTACACTCTAGAATAGATTACTTCCTTATGAATGAAGGTGACAGACACAGGGTGAGAAATTGTCGGATTGGAGGGGCAGAAATATCAGATCATAATCCTATATACATGGAAATATATTTAAACAATAGAAAACGACAAACAACATGGAAACTTAACGTAGGACTGTTAAATGATGAGAAAATGAAAGAAAGAATAAAAATAAACATAAACGAATATATCCAAGAGAATGACAATGAAGAAGTGGACCCAACAATACTATGGGACGCACTAAAAGCCGTGTTAAGGGGTAAATTAATTGTTGAAACAGGAAAAGCAAATAAGACTAAACTGGAAGCGTATGAACAAAGATGTGAGAGACTGAGGGAATTAGAACGTAAACATCAAAGCACAAATGATCCAAAAATATATCAAGAAATTAAAGAAGAAAAAACAAAGATAAAAGAAACACAAATGGATGAAATTGAAAGGAAAAATAGATATCTAAAGCAAAAATATTATGAAACGGGGCCAAAAGCCACAAAACTGCTGGCAAAACGGTTAAGAAAACAACAAACAATGAATAATGTATACAAGATTAAAGACCCCACCACAAATAAAACCACAGTTAACCCAGAAAACATCGAAGAAATTTTCCATAATTTCTACCAAGAACTATACTCGCAACCTGAAGAAACAAATACTAAAGATATCAAAAAATTTCTAGACACATTGGACTTGCCATCAATAGGAAATCAACAAAATGAAAAACTAACAGCAGAAATAACAACACAAGAGATCAGAGATGTGATTAAGTCACTTAAAAATGGTAAATCACCAGGTAGTGATGGATACCCCTCTGAGTTTTATAAACTGTTTATAGAAGAACTCACGCCACAACTCCTAAAGTCATTTAATTGGACGCTGAACAACAACAAAATACCTCCAACATGGAACGAAGCAATCATTTCAGTTATTTTAAAACCAGGGAAAGATAAAGAACAATGCGGAAACTATAGACCAATCTCTTTATTAAATGTAGATTATAAAATATACACAACAATTATATGTAAACGAATAAAGACATTCTTGACGGAATTGATAGAAGATGATCAAACTGGATTCATAGAGGGACGCCAAACACATGACAATATCAGGAGAACAATACATATAATTAACCAAATACATAAAGAAAAGAAAAGCGCAGTAATAATGAGTTTAGACGCAGAAAAAGCATTTGACAGGGTTAACTGGAAATTCCTATATAGTGTACTGGAGCGCTTTGGATTTAACGAAAAATCAGTACAATGCATAAGGACGCTGTATCAAGAACCTGTGGCAAGAATCAAGATAAACGGTAGCTTAACAGACAAAGTAAATATACAAAGATCAACTAGGCAGGGATGCTGCTTATCGCCCACCTTGTTTGCTCTGTTCATAGAACCATTGGCTCAAGCGATAAATTAAAAAATTAATTAATTAAAAATTAAAAGGTGTAACAATAAAGGGGGCGGAACACAAGATTGGGCTATTTGCAGACGATATTATAGTTTACCTTGAACAACCAGATAAATCAATAATGGAAATGATGAACTTGATAGAAAATTTTGGAAAATTATCAGGATACAAGATAAACATAACAAAAACACAAATACTGACATTCCACTATAACCCTCTAAACCAGATAACTGATAAGATCAAACTAAACTGGAAGCAAAAAGAAATAAAATACCTTGGAGTGAACATACCTAAAGACCTAAGCAAAATATATAAAGCAAACTATGATAGGTTGGAACAAGAAATAAAAAAAGATATTGATAGATGGTCAATCTTAAATATGGATCTGAATTCAAAAATTGAGACAGTCAAAATCAGCATACAACCTAGATTACTTTACCTCTTCCAGGCTATACCAACAGAGATTCCAGATGCCCAATTCTCAAAGTGGGACAGGATGATATCGAGATTTGTTTGGGGAGGTAAAAAACCAAGAGTGAAATATAAAACCCTCCAATTACCAAAAGAGAAAGGAGGCATGGGCCTACCGAGTCTAAAGGAATATTACTACTCAGCACAAATAAGATATATCATATGTTGGTGCGACGAGGGATATGAGGCAAAATGGAAAGAAATGGAAAAGGAAATTGAGGGACTCCCAGTACAAAGCATAATAGGGGATAAAGATGCATATAAGCAAATCAAACAAATAGACCCAACAAATAGACCCAATCACTAAATTTACTTTAGAACTGTGGTATAAAATAGTACAAAAATATAATATAAGGGAAGACATAAAACTATTGAAATGGGTAGCATTTGACAGTCAGTTTGAACCGGCAAAACAAGATAGGGGATACAAAAATCTGGTGAACAAGGGAATCACAGCATGGGGCAATATCGGAAAAAAAGATCTCGGGAGCTTTGTAAATATCAGGAGAAAATTTAAATTAGAAAGATCGGAATTTTTCAGATATCTGCAGATGAGAGATTACTATATGAAGAAGATTAGGCATAACCTCCAAACAGATGTGAACGAGATTATACAACTTATTTTAAGCTCGTATGCAGGAAATAAAATAAGAATTATTTCAAAACTATATCAGAAACTTATGACAAACAATCATACAAGTAACTATATAAAGGAGAAATGGGAGAAAGAGCTCAATTTAAACATAACAGAAGAAAGCTGGCAGGAAATATGGAAAACACAACACACATCAACAAATTCAAGGGCATGGAGGGAATTTGGATGGAAAAACCTGATTCGCTTTTTCATTACACCACAGATTCAAGGAAAATATACAAATACCCAATCTTTATGCTGGAGGGGATGTGGGGCTCAAAATGCAGACCACTCACATATGTTTTGGAAATGCTACAAAATATCATCATTTTGGAAATCTATGCATGTGACAATACAGAGGATATTAGGATATAATATACCAATGAACTGTAACCTGATGTACTTATGTGATCTTAAAAAAGACAGTGTTATACAGGCTGAGGACAGATATCTAGTTAAAATCTTGTTGATTGCATGTAAAAAAACTATCACAAAAAAATGGCGATCAGAAGTTCTTCCTGACCAAGAACAATGGACTGACATTGTTGAGGACATACGTATGATGGAAAAACTAACATATCGACGAAGAATGCAAGAAGGAATATGGGAGAAAAAATGGCGGAAATGGACACACTACAAAGTGCAACAACGAGGCAGAAATTGAAAGAATAACCAAAGACACTGAAAAAACCAGAAGAATTAAGAGATGGAAACTAAAAACTTGATGCTCCAACATTTGTCCCCCCCCCCTTTTATTTTTTATTTTTATTTTGTTTATTTTTTTTATTTTTCCCTACCCTAACCCCTTTGTTTTTTAAATGTAGAATGTGATCTGAATGCATTATATATGATGAAAAATGAATAAAAATCTAAGTTACAAAAAAAAACCAAGACAATGAATAAAAAGTGCATAGTTTTTGTCATATTGATCAGTGTTGGTTTTAAATTTGTCATATCCAACAAATCGCTGAAGATGTGCGGCCCAGTTACATGTCTTGATTTCAAATTGTGGCCCAACTGATTTTGTAATTGAATAGCCCTGCTATAAAGCTTGTTTTTGAATAAAATTTACTGCACAAGTGCTGCTTTAACAGGTAACAGCAGATTTGGTTCCAGAGCTGCAGCATTGATTATTGCAAAGCATGTTGTTTGAATATTAGTAGCATCAGAATGCACCTAAATAAAGTTTTACTTCAAACACAAACAGAGTGACCAGCAAAGCTAAGAGTAGAATGAAATGAATATCACTGCTCTTTGTTTACACCTGGGTCACCCAGCCTTACTCTCAACTTTGTCGTATTTAGTTATTTTGCACACCCTTAGTATTTTTAGTTAGTTTCTGGTTGGTGGGCTGGTTTTCTTTGCACTGGTGTTTGTTTGGTGTTAGATGTTATACTTTATATTCATATTTCTTACTTAGCGTTTACCTTGCTGCACTGTGGGTCTCAGAGTAACGTAATTTCAATACTCTGTATGTGCTGTCCTGTCATGTTTAACGTTTGAGCAGCTCATGAGCAGAATGCAACACCAGAGAAAGACTCACGACACTGAAGACAAGTTTTAACAGTTTATTTAATTTCAAAAAGTGGAGCACAGCTAGGGAAAACATCACTTGCCAGAGGAAAGTTGCCTGTGGGGAGAGAGACGAGAGCTGTGAGTAGGAGAAGGGAGACTGGGAAACGGGTAATGCAAATTGCCCACTTACATGAGCTGAACAGACAGCCCGACAGGAAAAACCCAGCGTGAGTAGGCAAACCAGCAGGATGACACTGGTGTGAAGTGGAGAGGAGATGAGCTTAGGGGTGCCTGATTGGGTGGAGGTAAACAGCTGCAGCGGGTTGAGGATGATGAGACAGGTGAGCGCACAACTATCCTCGGAGACGCACCGCACAGATGGCAGCAACCTGAAAAGGAAGGAAGAGACAAAGGGTGAATGGTGAGAATTCACCTGTAATATTAAGTTTACTTAGCTTAGTCATTGTCAAGACAGTATACCCAAACGAGCCAGCGCTGAGGAGTTGAAGATCAATTCCTTATAAGCGCTGGCGAGGCAGAGGTGGCAGGTGCGTCTAATCTCCCAGGTGTGCTGATTGCCAGAGGAGCAGGAAGGAGGGGGCGAGCGCTCACCAGAACATGACATGTACATATGGCAGAATTGACAATAAAGTTGACTTTGACTTGAACTGTGTGGTTGGAGGGATACAAAGCAGAAGATATTTCTTTCAAAACAATCCCTCTGATTTTTGTAGTGATATTTAGTGTTGAAAAACATTAGACTGGTGTTATTTATTATGCACACTGCTCTGCATGTATGAGTTTGAGATAATGTTGACATTCCACTTTCCTCCAGGAGGATTCATGAAATCACATACTATATACTCACACATAATCTGGTTTGCTACCTTGTGGTTGGCTCACAACCTTCAACCACGGTCGGACATTTTCATCACTTTGCAATAAGCTGTGCTCACATCCATCTCAATTTGTCTTCCTCTGCAGGCAGTGGGCGTGTGAACCTGGTCCCACTGCCCTCTGTGGCGACCAGTCCACGGGACGTGGCCCTGGCTGCTGTCATTTGCAGCGCCCTCGCCACGGTGCTGTTGGCCCTGCTCGTCCTGTGCGTCATCTACTGCAAGAGACAGCTGCTGGAGAAGAAGCCCAGTGGTTAGTGCTGCTGATGTGAAATTGAATGTTTCATTGTATGTTCCATCCAAAAAGGAAGAGCAGTTTTTATGGCATCTTATAAATGATATGAAGTCTGCAAACAAACACTGACATTTATAGGTGCTTGGAGAACAGCTGGGACTGTGGCAGGTTGGGCTGCTGTACAGTCACTGGCAGAAGCCAACACCTCCTAGTACAATGTGTACTGTTGTCAAGATTTCCAAAATAAAAGAAAGCTCATACGTGCTCCAAAACTCACTTAGCCCTGCGACATGAATAAATGACGATAAGATGGTGATAAGTTATCTCAGAAGTGTGTTGAGACGTGCTGAGCAGCAGACTCTTCTGTAGAAGCCGTGGTTTGAGGCACATTCTTCCAGTCCCGTATGGAGGATTATGTACCATAGCTTTTAAGGCAGCAGTTGATCAGTATGGATTTCTGTATGAACATGATCTTACCACTCTGATGTTAACATGCTAAGCCTTATTAAACCCTGACATTGCATATTTGTGGGAACTTGTATAATGAGTGCCATTCCGGAGGCCAAAGCTCTCTAAATAAATGAAATGTCCCAGGGCAAAGAATTAATGACATCGTATTTTCCTGCTAAACTCCCCAGAAAAAAAGAGTGGCTAAGTTTAGCAAAATATTATGAGTTTTGTGTTGTTGGGTTTTTTTAATTCAACAATTTGATTTTAGTTGTAGGATCTTTTCCAGCTCATAAACACTTTAAATAGAATTTTTACAGACACTATAGTAATTGTATGTATATACTATATGATAAGGCATTTGTAATAAAAAGCTGGGAAGTAGTTGTAACTATTGGATTATTTAACATGCTCATTTATAGCGTTTATAGTTATGCTAATTTCCATCTCTTTATATTAAGTTTTTGGGATTCTACATTGTGTAGCTTTGCCTGATTCAAAGTTTGAAATTTATTGGTGCTCTGACTGGTGGCTTCTTTCATCACATTAGAGTATGATTCATATTGTTATAAATGAAACTTCATTGCTGATATCTTAACCAGGACACTGTCTCAATGGAACCTTCCTGGTTGAATAAAGGACAGATAAAATAATGGGTCCATTATATTGTCTTAGATGGCTAATGTCATTATACATTGTGAAATGACAATAAAGGCTTTGAAAGTGTAGTCATGAACCACCTCCATGTTTCCTCAGCAGCCTCTCTGAGGTCTCAGGATTGTCCCTACAGCGGGGCAGAGCTCTACTGCTTGGACCCTCGATGGCACTTTCCGCAGAGGCCCTGCTGCCATTGTCACCTGGGCCCTGGACACACCGGTGGTAGGTCTGAGATGAAAGAAATGCATTCACAACTGATGAAGTCTTAACTTCAGTCGTTCTCTGTGGATTAGCCACACATAAGATTATGTGGCAGATTTTTGTGCCTGATTCTCCCCTTCTAACAATCCTATAGAAGACCTAATCACCTTGGTGTTTTTACTGATTATCTTGTCAGATTTTTCTGTGGTGTTAGGGAGGTTACGATTGATACAATCTGTTCAGAAGAATTTGTGGTTGTGATTTTAAATGTCAAATATCCAATGTATTGAGTATTTGTGCAACCATTTGCACAAATGCCATACCTGCTGCTGTCTGTTATTGCAATACTGATCATAAGCTGACCAATCTGTCACTATCTGCACCCCAACTACCGCACTGAATTTGCAATTTACCGGTACTATGGTTGACTGTACATAGGATTGCTGTGTTTTTACCTTTATTGGCACTACAGGTACCACTACTGTACATAGATTGTTGTTTTCCATCCTTTTTCCTTCTTTATATATTGCGCATACCACTAAGAGAGAGAGAAACGGCATTTCAATTCTACTGTATGTCCTGTACATATAGAAGTATTGACAAATACCTTTGAATCTCTTAAGAGGCCATATTCCATTGTTCTATTCTGTGGACTGTCATGTGAACGAAAGGCATTGTCTACCATGTTTGGTCATTCCAAAGTCAAGTTTGAACGCAAGAGATTTCATAAGATTTTTGGGACTCAAGTTGCCAATTGTTTTTAATTTCTGTGAATTTAGGCTTGTTTTCAAAGGTGTCTTTATAGTGTATGTTATTCTTCATTGTTAAGAATTTTACAGAATATCAACTGTGGCTATACCACTGCTGTATTAACGTTTTTTTTTAAATAACCAAGGCACTTCAACACAAACATTTATTTTGTTAAAAAAAAAAACAGTGAGCAAAATTAGAAAACAGTAACCATCATGTCAGAGACGATTTAAACAATGTTTTTTTTTTTAGGACTATAGGATTAAAAAGTTAATAGGAAGTGTAGAGGCTCTTGCTTTGAATGACTTCAGCACATCTGCACCCACAGGACATCACTAGTTCCTCACACTGTTCTGGTTTGGGGGACAGGATTATGCAAAGACTCTCAATGGGGAATCAGTTCAACACCACAGCTGGAATTACTCACGAGTTCACTGCTGAACAGGGCAAGGATCTGTCTCGGCACACAGTGTCTCGCTATTTAAGACAATTTGGACTCAAAGCTCACTCTGCAGTGACCAAACCTCTCATCAGCAGAAAGAATAAAAAGGCTAGACTTGTCTTTGCTGAGGAGCATGTTGTGTGGACAGAGGAGAACTGGTCCAGAGTACACTTAAGTGATGAGAGTAAGTTCAATTTATTTGGGTCTGATAAGAAACAATATGTTTGTGTCAAATTGGGGAAAGACTGAACCCAAAGTGTGTAAAGAAGTCCTCCTTTGGAGGAGGAAGTGTCATAGTTTGGGGGATGTTTTCTGCAGCAGGAGTTGGGCCTCTTGTACAGCTACATGGCAGGGTCAATGCAAACGTTTATGTGAACCTCCTTTGGCAACAAGGAATTCCTTCGCTGCAGTTGTCTCCCAATCAGCCTGCAATTTTCATGCAAGACGATGTCCTAGTCACACTGCAAAATGGGTTAAACAGTTCCTTAAATCTAACCATACTGAAACAATGAAATGGCCAGCCCAGAGTTCAGATCTAAACCCTATAGAGAATCTCTGGAAAATCCTTAGCGACAAAAGTAATGGCTAAAAAACCCACTACAGTTAGTGAAGTGTGGAAGAGACTGCAAGAAGAATGGACCTGCTTCCTTCTGGATGACGGTTCAGACCAATCAGGTCCCACACATCCTGACTGACAAACAGTTTCTTCCCCTGGGCCATCCGAACTGCAAACAGTCAGAGGCCCCACCCCCCTCCCTCTGAATCCTCACATGCACAGAACTGAGGACCTTTGTAATTATCACAAAACACACCTGTCTTTGCACTCCGCACTTTCATGTATATTGACCCATCCATGAAACTACTACTTTGTATATTTTCCATAATCCTTGGGCCATTTTATTCAGTCATGTGTTCAGTTATGTGTTCCGCACTCTGCACTCTTATGTACATAGTTCCATCCGTGAAGCCACTACCATACCTGTGTATATTTCCAAAAATAAATGTTTGTGTTGAAGTGCCTTGATTATTTAAAAAAAAACATGCTAGTACAGCAGTGGTATAGCCACAGCTGATATTCTGTTAAATTCTGAACAATAAAGAATAACAATATTACAGAAAAAAATCAAGTATTGTTTTCTAATTTTTATCTCCACTGTATACATACACACAAATACAGTGGGGGAAATGATCATTTGATCCCCTGCTAAATGTGTAAGTTTACCCCCTTACAAAGAAATGAACAGTCCACAATTTTATGGTAGGTTTATTTTAACAGAGAGAGACAGAATATCAACAACAACAACAAAAAAAAATCCAGAAAAACATCAAATAAGGGTTATAAATTAATTTGCATTTGATCGAGGGAAATATTTATTTGATCCCCTACCAACCAGCAAGAATTCTGACCCGCACAGACCGATTTTGTATCCATGAGGCACATAAATTAGTCCTGTCCCTCTAGAAAAGTACTCCTAATCTCAAGTCGTTGTGTGTATAAAAGACTGCTGTCACAGAATCAATCTCTTTAATTCAAACTTCTCCACCACCATGGGCAAGACCAAAGAGCTGTCAAAGGATGTCAGAGACAAGATTGTAGACCAGTACAAGGCTGGAATGGGCTACAAGACCATCAGTAAGAAGCCTGGTGAGAAAGAGACCACTGCTGATGTGATAATTCGAAAATGAAAGAAATATAAGATAACAGTCAATCGTCCTCACTCTGGAGGTCCATGCAAGATCTCATCTCGTGGGGTAAGGATGATTCTGAGAAAGGTGAGGGATCAACCCAGAATTACATGGGAGGAGCTTGTTAATGATCTTAAGGGAGTTGAAACCACAATCACCAAGAAAACCATTGGTAACACACTTCACCGTAATGCATTGAGATCCTGCAGTGCTCGCAAGGCCCCCCTGTTTAAGAAGGGACATGTACAGGCTCATTTGAAGTTTGTCAATGAACACTTGAATGATTCAAAGAAGCCTTGGGAGAATGTGACCAGATGAGACAAAAATTGAGTTGTCAAACATGGACGTGGAAACATTCTGCTTTGGGGCTGTTTCTCTGCTAAGGGTACAGGAAGGCTTCACCACATTGACGAGCCGATGAACGGGGCCATGTACCATAGAATCTTGGATGAGAAGCTCCTGGCCTCAGCCAGAACACTGATGATGTGTCATGGATGGGTCTTCCAGCATGACAATGACCCAAAACATACACCCAAGGCAACAAAGGAGTGGCTCAAAAAGAAGCACATTAAGGTCCTGGAGTGGCCTAGCCAGTCCCCTGACCTTAATCCCACAGAAAATCTGTGGAGGGAGCTGAAACTTCAAGTTGCCAAGTGACAGCCTCAAAACCTTTAGGATTTGGAGAGTATCTAAAGAGGGGTGGACCAAAATCCCTCCTGAGATGTGTGCAAACCTAGAGACCAACTACAACAAAAGTCTGACCTCTGTGCTTGCCAGCAAGGCTTTCTCCACCAAGTACTGAGTCACGATTTGCTTGGGGCTCAAATACTTATTTCTCTCGATCAAATGCAAATTAATTTATAACTTTTATTTAGTACAGTGGTACCTCTACTTACGAACGTCTCTACATACGGAATTTTCAGGTTACGACACGCCTCAACGGGAAAATATTGCCTCTTGTTACGAAAGAAATTTCAGGATACGAAAGGCAAAAATACAGTACGCGCTGCTACTCGCAGCTCCCAGAGTTTACCGAACGTAAACATACTTGTAGCTGCTCTGCCATTGGCTATCGCCTAGCATCTTCCTGGCATCCCATTGGCCACGAAGTGTTCGGACAGTTTTACGTGTGTGTATTAACTTTTATTCACTATGGACCCCAAGAAAGTGATGGAGAAAAGTGGAAAAGAAGAAGAAGAGAGTTTTTTTGTCCATACAAACAAAGCAAGAGATAATAGAAAAGTATGAAAAAGGGATGCGTTTGGTTGATCTTGCCAAAGAATATGGCCGTAATACATCTACGATTGGCACGGTATTAAAACAAAAGGAAGCCCTAAAAGCTACGACTCCTTCCAAAGGCCTCTCTGTCATTTCGAAGAGGAGGTCGGCAGTGAACGATGAGATGGAGAGGTTGTTACTCGTGTGGATAAAGGAGAAAGAGATAGCTTTCAATTGAAAGCTATCTCAAAGGTGACGACGATAGCAGTTAAAAGGTAAATGAACATAATTTTTATTCTTTACTTTATTCTTTGTTTTTTACATTATGTACAACTCTCATTTTATGTTTATTGTACAGTAATCTAATTGTAACATGTATTTGTTACATGTTTTGATGCATTTTTATGATTTATAAAAAAATTATGTCCGAATTTTGGGGAGCTTGGAACGGATTAGGGCATTTACATGGAAAACGCGTCTCTACTTACGGAATTTTCAGGTTACGAAACTACTTCCGGAACCAATTAATTTCATAAGTAGAGGTACCACTGTATTTTTTTTCTGATGTTCTGTCTCTGTTAAAATAAACATCATAAAAATTATGGACTGTTCGTTTCTTTGTAAGGAGGTAAACTTTCAAATTCAGCAGGGGACAAAATAATTATTTTCCCCATTGTGTATATATATATTTAAGCAAGTGCAGTTGAGGTTTTAAGCACATTCCAGCCAAAAGGAGCTAATGCGATGATGTGGTGTCCGTTGTTCTTCTGTCTGTCCGTCCACATTTCATGGGAATCACTACTCCTCTTAGGCATTTTCCTGATGCTCACCAAACTCACTCACAATGATCCTCAGGAGGGTCTGCATCCTGGTTGTGCTCAAGGTCAAAGGTCAGGAGATCTGTGCACTTATGTGATTTCAGAAAAATCACAACTCCTCCTAGGCAATTTCCCCAATGGTCACCAAACTCACTCACTCACAATGGCCCTCAGGTAGATTTATTTTTTATTTTGTATACTTTATTAATCCCAGAGGGAAATTCAGGGCATCCACTTGGATGGATGAGGCAGCCACGGTGTGGCGCCAATCCCTTCACCATTCACACACACATTCACACCTAGGGCCACTTTAGAGTCTCCAATTAACCTAACCTGCATGTTTTTGGCCTGTGGGAGGAAACCAGAGTACCCAGGGTATACATGCAAACTCCACACAGAAGGGTCACTGATGGTCAGGGGGTGGGATTGAGCCCACAACCTTCTTACTGTGCTTCCACAGTGCTAACCACTGCTCCACTGAGCTGCTGAGCATCGAGCTGGATGCAAACTGAGCTGGTTCGCATCAAGGTCATTGTCAATGGTCAGATTTGGGCATTTATGATTTCATGAAAAACATAACTCCTCCTAAGCCATTTACCTCGACCTTAAGCACAGCCTAGATACAGACCCATCTAGGCCAAACTCCAACGTCAGGAGAGCTGAGCACTCGGGGTGATTTCGTCAGGCTGGAATGAGCTACTCCGTCATTGACAGTCTGTTTTGTTAATGTGAGGTGCCAAAATAGACAAAACTGACCCAAAAATAAAGGCAAGAGAGACGTGTGGGTTTGTTTTCATGGATAGAGTTGCTTGTTTGTCATGCAGAATCTGGCAACGCCGGCTTCTGTTTGTTTGCATGTTGAATCTGTTAGTGTGTGCTGTCTTGCTCACACTGCTGCACTCTCCATACCACGGGAACAGACCTGTTAATGCAATGATTATTTTTGTCATCATGTGTCGGCTCTCTCAATTTTCAAAATCTGTAAACCCTTATAAAAACTCTTTGTGTGGTCCTGGCCTGGGTTGAGTGAATGTCTGCTTGTGTGCGATTTTCAGGTCCAGTCCACCTGATCCCGTCCCTGTGCTGTGATGACAGCAGCAGTGTGGGCCGCAGCAAGGACAACAGTCCCTTCCAGTCCCAAATGAGTCTCAGTGATGGGTGAGGGACAACATGACTAAATGTGATTGGAATTAATTTTACAGGAGAAAAAAAAAACTGCTGTTGACAAATAATGTATGAGCATAATGCACTGCTTGGTGAATGCCAATAACTGCCTTACAGCACCGTGACTGCAAACATTTTACAGCCCGGAGGGGAACGACTGGAAATTGTTTGCACGGCACTCTGCTGACTTAGTTGATGTTTTACAGCTGGCTACTGGCTGAACTCAACTCTGAAACTAAATAATACTGCCTCAAATACAATAACATGCCTCTGTAATAGAAATACAGAAGGTGACTACAGAAGCCTGACTGGTTATTATAATGCATGCGAAAAAAGAAAAAATAATTTGACACAAGTCATTCCAGATCAGCTTGAAGTAAAACTGGAAACAGAAGCCAGTTAAACAATTAACTGCTCTGCTGCCTCAGGGGGTGGCAATCTAATTTCATTTCTCTAAGGTGTTGCAGATGTGATTGAATGTGGTTAATCTTCTTCACCTTTTAAGTGCTGCCAGTGGCCCTGGGTGTGGCTGCGAATAGAACTTTGTGTGATAATAACCAAATATTTCTTATTTATGCTCCATCAGAAATGCAAACCTGAATGAGGAGGGCATGCCAATGCTGCTGGAGGGATGTCCAGGGGCTGTCTGTGAAGGTGCTGCAGAGTGTTTTGATCAGTCTCAGTGCAATGCTGAGCTCACAGAAGGACTGGAGGTGAGGAGAGAGGAGCACGAAGAGGAGGAAGTTTGCCATTCAGGGGACAATCCTCCAGAGAGGAGCAAAGCTGTGACAGAAACACTTCTTCCCAAATAGGACGCACAAGCTCAGGAAGGTGAGCTTAGCATTTCACCTCTGAAATGTGTCATTTCCAGCAACACATTCTGTACTCATCACATACACTCTATGGACAAAAGTATTGGGCCACCTACACACTCATTTCATGGTATCCCATTCTAATGGTACGTGTCCACTAAGGGTGGGAATCGTGAGGGACCTTTCGATTCGGGTCGCAATACTTGGGTCACGATTAGGGCTGTGCAATATGACGATATATATCGGAAGATGATATAAAAACGTCTGTCATTTCATAGAATACTCTGAGCAAAGCTCCTCACGCTAGTTGTCAGCGCCCCGCCTCTTCCCTGCAATGCGCGCAGCGTGTGTGGTGTGTGGCTAGGCTCTCCGGTGGTTGCCAACTCTGAACTCCTGGTTTGGTCAAATAGCCACTAGCCTAGTGGTGAGCAATATGGCCTAAAAATGACATCGCAATATTTCTGTGAATTTTCACAATAACGATATTTTTCACGATATTACAGAATAGTTTTTTTTTTAATTTATGCAAAAAGGACAGGTTCACAGGCCAGCGTTATTTAACTTCAACATATGCAGGAAAAACAAAACAAAAACATATTTCTCCATTTTATAAACAGCAGCTCAGATTTAAAATATTTTTTAGTTCTGTATCAAATATAAGAAAATAATATAAACCTTTACATCTTAACTGCACACAGAGGTCAGGTTTTATGCTGAATCACTTCACCTGCATTACTCCCGTTGCATGGGGTTGTCCTGGGGCTTCTGGCTCTTGTACTGAACAGATAAGTTTTGTTTTTTTTTCCCTCTCTCTCTCTTCGGGTGGTTGAATAAAATCAAGATGAAGCAGCCAAAATGGAAGTAAAAATCTACACCCACTTCGAGCTGCACATTGTCCAACAGTAATACCACTCCAGCAGTGTTGTGGACATGCGGAAAAAATGCAGGCAGATTATCCACACTGCTGCAGTGGTTTTTCTTTTTAAACATGACAGCAGTCTGAAACAGAAAGTGAAGCTTACATAAAGGCTAATGAGTCCAAATATAGGTTGAATTCTACAAGAAGCATATTAATATTTGGAGAATTTTGATATGTGTATATGAAACTTCCCAACTGCAATTATAAGATTTGTCATAAACTTTAAAGGTTTAATGTCAGATTCAAATGTAGTAATAATGTCCTTAAGGGTAATTGCTACAGAGTGTTGAGTTTTGCAATATACAAAATTCTCCATGTCACTCCAAAATGCAGATGAGATTGGGCAGTGATAGAACAAATATGTAACTGTTTCATGGTTGGCTTCCTGCCATGTTTGTTTTGCAATTTCTATGCGGCGTGACGTCATCACGCAGAGGACCCCAAATATCGCGATATTCATGTTTACACTCGTATCAAAATTTATACTGGTATTACTGTGAACGATACAATATGGCACACCCTTATGCTAGCCCGCTACTCCTTTTTGCCAGAGAGGATGTGGGACTGTTTTCCATCGTGCCGTGTCAGAGAGGATAGTCTGCTAACCTCGTTTTAATAGGAGGTAAGTAATGTTAACACCTTGTCTAATTATAAAACGACAAATACTAAATGACGGTGCTAGGTTGTGCTAATTGGAAACATAATAGTGGTTCAGACCATCTTTTCTTTGGTTTAAATTGTTGCTAAGTTTCTTAGTTTTGTCTGAAAAAAATGTATTAATGCTGCAAAAGTGCATGATGATGGCACATAGACGCAAAATAGATTAAAATGGGTCAGAGGAGCAAATTGGCTCTTAATGTAATTGATCTGATTTCTAATAATTTTAATTAGTCAAGTAGCAATAATGAATAAAGTTAAAGGTCATTACAATTATTTTTTACATTGTGGAGAAAGGAAGCAGGTGAGGCAATGAGCTGGACGACACAAACTTTATTCCATCTCCAACATACAGTACAGTAAAAGAGCTCTCGGGTCTCTGTGCGTTCCTCTTTTATATCTTTAATACCATGTATTGAGATCCGGAACTTCCAACCATAACACATTGTTGTTTAGAACAAAACCTGTGTGGCACATTAACATGACATAACGCTGGCACCACTCTCACACCCTTCTTCTTCCAGCAGCTCCGGCAGTTTCTCCTCTTCCCGGGGGGCGCATAGTCCTTACTGTCCTGTCTGATACCCCCCGGTGATACCTCCTCTTTCAGTCCATTGCCCCCCCCCCTTCCCCAGCTGCTTTCTCTAGGTGAAGTCCCACACCATGCCCCCACACAGCCCCCCCCAACACCCAGAAAGGGCACTAACCCGCCTGTCCTTTGGGCTTGAGCCAGCATCCATAGTGGCTGTAGCGGGGGGTCGCCGATCCAGTCGAACTGCCCTCGTGGTGGGGTGTACAGGAGGGCATGTCAGTCTGTGGAGAGAAAAAGGGAGAGGGAGAAAACACATCAGCTTTGCGAATGCAGGTCCCCGCACCGGGGACCTTGGGGAAACGCCACCTGCTCGTCTGCCAACACAAAAGCAGGCTTCAGCCTGTCGATGCAGACGGTCTCCCTGCGTCCCCCCCAAATCTAACACAAAATGCTTCGACCCAGGTTCCAACACCCTGAACAGTCCGTCGTACGGTGGGCGCAGCAGGGTCCGGTGCGCATCATGCCTGACAAAAACAAAACTGGTGTTCTGCAAGCTTTTTGGGACGAAGGTGCGGGGAAAACAATGGTGGGCCGGGCAAAAATGCGAGCGGCTGCCACGAACCTGAGATGTACTGCTCCACCACTGCCCCTATGGCAACGTCAGACGTGTCCGTAGTGAGCGCTATCCGTGCAGACAAATCCGAGTGGGCTAACAATGCGGCATCCGAAAGCACTGTTTTGGCAATTGTAAAGGCCTGGACTCGCTCGGGAGTCCAGGCCTTTACAAATGCCAAAACAGGAAGGAAATGGTTATAAAAATTCTCCAAAACTCCTGTAGTGCTCTCACGGTCTGCAGACACGGAAAGTCCGACACAGTGCGCACCTTATCCCGTAACGGAATTGCACCCTCCGGCGAAATGCGGTGGCCCAAAAAATCAATCACTTTCACACTGAACTGGCACTTTGCCGGGTGAACTATCAGCCCGTACACCTCCAACCTCTGGAAAACTGTCTTGAGATGGGTGATGTGCTCCTCCTCAGACGCGCTACTTACCAGAATGTCGTCTAAGTCGACAAAAACAAAGGACAAGTCGCAAAGCACTGCGTCCATCATCCTCTGGAAAGTTTGTGCCGCGCCTTTTAATCCGAATGGCATGCGTAAAAACTCGAAAAGGCCGAAAGGAGTTATTACAGCTGTTTTTGAAACGTCTTCCGCATGCACCGGGACCTGAAGGTATCCGCGGACCAGATCCACTTTCAAAAAAATGCACACCCCGACTTCCGGTCTGGACGCCATGGTGATAGCAACTTAACCCTGAACCTCCCAGATCCAATCCAAGGAAAACATCGTCAAAATCAGACTTAACGGATTTTTGGAAGAATAAAAATCAAAAGACAAAAACACCATGCCTAACCACAAACAGAAGAAACTGGCATTCCCCAGGTCAGGACGCGCGGTGGCCGCAGAATCTGATCCCGAGGACCTCCATTCAGGAGACGAAGAGCTGGGCCTAGCTAACAAAAAGGTTAGCCTGAAATCGCTATATGATGAATTACGACGATTTCGGGCCGAATTTCACAAATTCAGAGAGGAACTAATAAGGACGAACAGCAGAATGGACCAGGCCGAAAACCGAATCTTGGAAGCTGAAGAAAGAGTAAAAGTGCTTGAAGATTCTATGCTGGATTTACACAGAAAACAGTCAAGGCTGGAGGCTAAGCTAGCCGACCAAGAAGGAAGACAGAGACGAGATAACATCAGAATTCACGGTCTGAAAGAAGGAGCTGAAGATGGCTTCAACACAGTGGCGGAATGCGTGGAATCCTTATTGAGAGAGAAGTTGGATATTCCACAAACCACCGATTTGAAAATAGAAAAGGCCCATCGTACATTAGCCGCAAAGCCAGCGGCAGAAGCACACCCGTGTTCAGTGTCGGTAAGATTCTCCAATTTCAAAATAAAACAAGAGGTTGTAAGACGGGCTTGGCAGAAAAAAGGATTTATGCATCAAGAAAGAAAAGTCTTCGTGGAGCACGATTACGCCCCTGAGGTTCTTAAAAAGCGACGGGAATATAACGACGCCAAAAAGGTTCTACGGGAAAAGAATCTACGCTTTCAGACGCCATTTCCGGCGAAGTTAAGGGTCTTTTACGGTGAAGAGTCATGTCTCTACAATTCAGCGGAAGAAGCAACAACTGACATGGCGAGACGAGGACTCCCGGTAACGGTGTTTAAACCCGCAGCGAATCTGAGCGAGAAAATCAGAGCTCAAACGTGGTCCACTCAAAGACCTTCTAAATCCACGGGCCAGCAGCGGGAAACCCAGCCCCAGAGCTACAAAGATAAGCTTTCCAGTTCCAGGAAGGAATAGCGACCTTTTTGTTTTTTCTCTCTTTTCAGTCATTCTGCACTTCCATCCCCCCTCCTACAAGGTAACAAACATTAAAGGAGATGCAGAATCAGCATGTGGTAAAACCTTTCATGGAGCAGTTATAGCATTAGAAACAAATGTCTTCTTAATTTAAAGGGAAAAAAAATCCTGTTAAAATAGAAATGTAACAATGACCCACATGTTCTCCCCACACTAACAAATACTGTATTAGAGTGAAGGTTTGCTGTGATTGGGGTGGGAGGGTGCACACAATCTCATAGGGTATAGGCATAAAAAAAAAAAAAAAAAAAAAATCATTACAAATTCGGATTGGGATCTGAAATTCACGTTAAAAACATGGGACAACTTACAGGGGTAAGAGAGGGCCCTCAACACATAACAGAGTTTGAGGAATTTCCCTCAGAGCCTACACTCCATCAAGGCTCTTACAGGGTCTTTAAAGAGACCCCAGCTCAGGAAGTTTTTTTGACAGTTTTTTGTTTTAAAGTCTCATACACTATGTTCTTAATGTTTTTTATGTTCTTAATGTTCTTTCAGTTTCTGAGTAGCAAAAAAGAGGTCCACCACACTGTTATACTAAATAAGAAAATACAATGGAGAAACAGGGTGTAACCAAAATAGCCTCATATAATGTAAAAGGGATCCTGAATCCAGTTAAAAGATCCAAGATTCTACGCAAAATGAAAAAAGACAAAGCAGAAATAATATTTTTACAAGAAACCCACCGAACAGACGTGGAACACACTAAACTCAATAGACAAGGGTTTAAAATGATCTCTTCATCTTCATATAAGTCAGGGAGGAGGAGGGGAGTAGCGACATTGATATCAACCAAAATTACATTTGAAAAAAAATCAGAACACAAAGATAAAGAAGGGAGGTACAGTTTGGTAATTGGGCGGCTAGAGGGAGAAGATATCACCCTGCTGAATGTATATGCACCACCAGGGGCTAAATGGAAATTTTATAAAAATGTATTCGACCTAATGATAACTAAAGCCCAAGGTTTAGTGATATGTGGAGGAGACTTCAATCTAAGACTGAATCCATACTGGGATGCAACAGGTAATTCTTCACATCAAAATAACACTCAAAATAGGAAAACTCAGATGCTACTAAAAGAAATGGGAATCTGTGACGTATGGAGGGAATTCAACCCCAATGTAAAAGATTATACTTTTTATTCAACGCCACATTCATCTTACTCAAGGATTGATTACTTTTTTATGTTTAATAGAGACATTGGAAAAGTAAAAACATGTAAAATAGGACTGATGGATCTCTCTGACCACAGTCCGATCTATATGGACTTAAACATCCAAAAATACACAAATAATACATTTTCCTGGAGGTTGAATTCAAATGTCCTGAAAGGACCACTGAAAGATGAATTGGAATCAGATATTTTCAAATATTTGGAAGAAAACGATAATGGAGAAGTATCCCCTTTAATACTGTGGGATGCGTGCAAAGCTGTAATAAGGGAAAAATTATTGCAAAACTGGCAACCCAAAAGAAACTGAGACAAGAAAAACTAATCACACTAGAGTCAGAACTCAAGAACCTAGAAAAAGAACACAAAGACAACACTCATTCTAATGGCTCGCTCAAGATTAAAGAAATTAAAAATCAAATAAATGAGATCTACACAATAGAAATCCAGAAGAAACTTACATTTCTGAAACAAAAACACTATGAAGCAGGCAGTAAATCGGCAAAATTACTAGCCTATAAATTGAGGAAACAACAAACAGAAAGAGCAATCTACAAAATCAGAGACCCAGTATCAAAGGAAATAAAATTCAGAATTCAGGATATTCTTAAAAGCTTCGAGAATTACTACAAGAACTTATACTCCCACAAAAAACATAAAAACGCATCCGAGACATTCCTAAACACATTACACCTTCCCCAACGTACGGAATCACAAAATAAAACACTACTGTCAGAAATACAACCTAAAGAATTGGAAAAAGCAATTATGAAACTTAAAGCTAACAAATCCCCAGGAGCAGATGGCTATACAGCAGAGTGGTACAAAACCTTGAAACAGCAACTATCTCCTCTCCTCTTGAAAACATTTAACTATGTCCTCCACACAGGGGAAATCCCCCCCTCCTGGAGAGAAGGGGTCATTGCAGTTATACCTAAACCTGAAAAGGATAAACTAGAATGCTCCAACTACAGACCAATCAGTGTATTAAATCAGGACTATAAGCTTTTTACCATTATCTTTGCCAAAAGGTTAGAAAACATACTGACAGACTTAATTCACTTAGACCAAACAGGTTTTATAAGACAAAGACAGACACAAGACAACATTCGACGCACTTTACACATAATTCATCATATAAAAAAATATAACTTAAATGCAGTTATATTGAGATTAGATGCTGAAAAAGCATTTGATTCGGTTGACTGGTCTTTCCTATATAGAATCTTATCCAGTTTCAATTTTCATAACAACTTCATTAGAACTATACAGGCATTATATAAAAAACCAACAGCTAAAATAAGGATTAACGGTAATTTATCATCATCTTTTGAGCTGGAAAGAGGATGTCGTCAAGGCTGCCCCCTGTCGCCACTGCTCTTTGCAATCTTCATAGAACCTCTGAGCCAATGGATAAGACAAAATCAAAAAATTCAAGGTATTACACTTGGTCAGAAGGAACATAAAATAGCACTCTTTGCTGATGACATTTTAATATACCTAGGGCAACCAGACACTTCTTTACCAGAACTAATCTCAGTTTTTTCAGACTATGGAGATTTATTGGGGTACAAATTAAACATGCATAAAACCCAAGTTTTAACATTCAACTATGACCCAAATCATTATTCACTAAGTGAACTCAAAACTAACTGGGAGCTGGAATCTATGAAATATCTGGGGATCAATATCCCGAAACAACTCAACAAAATTATAACACTAAACTATGATCCACTGGTGACAAAAATAAAATCTGACCTAGCAAGATGGAATATGATACCATTCTTAGGTACTGCACAAAGAATTGAAGCAGTCAAAATGAATATACTCCCACGTCTTCTATACCTTTTCCAAACAATACCAGTAGAACCCCCCCAAAAAACATGGCAGGAGCTAGACAGAAGGATCTCAAGATTCATATGGCAGGGCAAGAGACCTAGAATCAGATATAGAACCTTACAGCTAAACAAAGACAAAGGTGGGCTCGCGCTGCCAAATATCAGGGACTATTTTATAGCTGCACAAATTAAAACTTTAGTAGAGATATGTAACCCAGTCTACACTGCACAATGGAAGGAGATGGAATGCCAAATAACAAGTGACATCCCCCTACAGGCGATAATAGGGAACAATGCCTTACCTAAACTCTTGAATAACACTAACCCGTGGATAGAAACCCCGCTAAAAATTTGGTTTAAGATAGTCAGAGAGAATCAAGCTAAAGAGCCCTATCGACTTCTGCAATGGATTGCCTATGATCAAGACTTTACCCCCAATAAAACAGACACTAGATTTAAAGAGTGGAAAGAGAAAGGGCTGATAAAATATTACGATTTTTTTAAGGGGCAAACTTTAAGAAGTTTTGAAGATTTGAAAAAACAAGGTCTAATAAATCAAGACCTTTACGGGTTCTTTCAGCTTAGACACCACATAAACAATATACTTAAAAAGGAGGATTTGGAAAGGGCCCAGTCAGGTGTTCTGAAGGTCTTCTTAATGGCATATAAAGGGATCCCAGGGATCAGATACATTTCTAAAATATACCAAGGTCTTCAAGACTTTAAAGGAGACAACACATCATATATAAAAGAGAGATGGGAAAAAGAGGGGAATTTTACTTTACAATTGGAAATATGGGAAAAGCTAAATAGACAGCAATGGAAAAGTACCTCATCCCTGCAGTGGAGAGAATTTGGATGGAAAAATTTGGTAAGATTTTTCAGAACACCTGCACAAAACAAATTTACCCATAAGGGGTTGAACTGTTGGCGCTTGTGTGGTGAAAAGACTGCAAATCATTTTCATGTGTTTTGGTCATGCCCAGTTATCCACCAATATTGGACCAATGTACAGACAATATTGGGGAAAATATTTAAAATAACAGTTCCCTTTTCTTTTATAACTTTGTATTTGGGTTTACTACCGGACTCACTGGAAAGACGAGGAGATAAATACTTATTCAATGTTTTAATATTGGCAAGTAAAAAAGCCCTAACTAAAAAATGGATGCTGAAGGACTGTCCTACACCTGAAGATTGGATTAACGTGATTCAAGACATTTACTCGATGGAAAAGTTGGCATTCACACTGAGACAGGACATGGATGGGTTCATGAACTTTTGGCAACCCTGGATCGCATATGTGTCTTCCATTAGATCTAATCTTTGACAAATACCATTTCAATAATGGTCCCGCTCTTTGTTCCAAAGCTACTCAGATGCTCTTTTACTTTTAATTACTTAATTTTCTGTTTGTTTGTTTTTTACTGTTCTGTTTGTTTGTTTATTCGGTTTTTGTTTGTTTTTTAAATTTAATTCTCTTTAATTTCACTTTTTCTTTCACTTTAAAAAAAAAGGGGGTGTTGTAATAACTATTCTACCAATGTTGTCAAATAGCAAAATATAAGGGAACGTACGATGAAAATGTTAACAATGCAATGCTGTAATGACCTGTATACCCTTTACAAAAACTTAAATTAAAAAAAAAAAAAAAAAAAATGCACGCCCCATCCAGGTGCACGGATAAATCCTGGATGTTCGGAATGGGATAACGATTGTGTTCCATGGTGTTATTCAAGTGCCGGAAATCGCTGCACGGTCGCCACGACCCGTCGGCTTTAGGCACCATGTGTAGCGGGGATGCCCACGGGCTGTTGGGAGTGCCTGACGATGCCCAACTGCTCTAAGTTGGCAAACTCCTCTCATGCACTGGCCAGTTTAGTTGCATCCAAGTGCCGAGGTAGCGCGAACACCAGCGGGCCTTTTGTCGTTATAAAGTGCTCGACCCCGTGTTTCGTTACCGTAGCCGAAAAAGTCGGGACCATGAGTGCTGAGAACTGTGTGAGCAAATGTTGGTACTTACCCCCTGGAGCTATAACGTTAGCTAGTGTTGTCGACCCAGCTCCCCAAGCTGTACAGGACAGTGAGGTAAAAGAGACAGCATCCACTAATCTATTAGCAGCATCGACTAACAACCCATAAGCACATAAAAAATCTGTGCCTAAAATGGGGCCGGAATATGCAGCTACCACAAAGTCCCACTGAAAGTTGCGTCCATGTAAGCATATCATCAGTGTCCGCTCGCCAAATGTCCTGATGGTGGATCCGTTGGCAGCCGTGAGCTTGGGTCCGCTGCCTCCTGCCACCCTGTCTGCGTTGGCCGGCAGGATGAGGCTCTTCTGGGAGCCGGAATCCACCAAAAACCGTCTCCCTGAACGTCTGTCCGTGACATAAAGCAGTCTGTTCCTGTCGCCATTGGTTGCAGCTGCCACTGAATTCCGAACGTGCCGACTTCCTGGCTTCTTGAATTGGCATGGCGACAGGCAGCGTTGGGCATTCAAGCCGAAACGGCGATGATAAAAGCAGATTGCCCCGTTCCTTCATCTCCTGGTGTCCGTCCCGGCTACCACGAACGGTTCCTCGATCTCACTGGAGTCCCTCATGAATGCCGGTGCCACTGTCTGCACGCTGAGAGTTCTGGTCGCCAAAATGATGCGGTCCACTTCCTGCGCCAGGGCGCGGTAGTCCTTAGCAACCAGCTGCGGCGAGTTGGCCAGGATCGCCCTCGCTGTAGCCGGTAGGTTCCTGAGGAACAAGTGGGCGAACAGCAAAGATTCATCGTCCTTCCACCTCAGCACCAACATGCTCTCCATGAGCTCCACTACTGATCTGTCCCCTAACTCCGAACGCGTTAGGAGTCTCTCTGCCCTCTCACTGTCAGAAAGGGTATAGCGCTGGAGAAACATCTTCTTGAGTGCTTCATATTTTCCTTGGGCCGGCAGCTCCTGGAGCAGGATCGTCACCTGTTGTGCGGCGCGCGCATCCAGCGCAGCGACCACATAGTAATACTTGGTATCATCCGTTGTTATCCCGCGGAGTGCGAACTGGGCTTCTATGTGCAAAAACCACACGGTTGGGTTGTGAAGCCAGAAGTCTGGGAACTTGACTGATACAACGCACGCAGCGCTGGTGTCCTCCCTCCAGGTAGTCTCCAGGGTGGTGCTCGGCTCGCTTTCCATGGCATGTCTTAGGGTCAGCAATGTGGCGAAAGGAAGCAGGCGAGGCAATGAGCTAGATGACACAGAAACTTTATTCCATCTCCAACATACAGTAAAGAGCTCCCGGGTCTTTGTATATTCCTCTTTTATATCTTTAATACCATGGATTGAGACCCAGAACTTCCACCCATAATACATCGTTGTTTAGAACAAAGCCTGTGTGGCACATTAACATGAAATAATGCCGGTGCCACTCTCACACCCTTCTTCTTCCAGCAGCTCCGGCAGTTCTTCCTGTCCCCGGGGGGCGCACAGTCCTTACTGTCCTGTCTGATACCCCCCAGTGACACCTCCTCTTTCAGTCCATTGTTCCCCCTTCCCCAGCTGCCTTCTCTGGGTGGAGAAGTCCCACACTATGCCCCCACAATATTACCTTTTGTGTCTTTAATTTTTACCAATATTTTTACCAAGAAACAAACGGGTTAAATTGGGCCAGAATAGCAGTCATCAGGCTGTGGCTCAACACTTAAATTTTCATTGATTTAAACTAACAGCTAATTTATATCTGTAGATGGCAGCGATGGGTAATGTTCTCATTTTCAGACATTTTTTTTCTTTTTTTTTTGCTAGTCTCCTTTCCCTCAGGAAATATTTAACTTACTGATGTTTCCTTTTATTCATATGATATGATTTAGATGAAAAACCTGAAATTTATGAGAATCAAGTCTCAAATGCACATTTAAAACTATTTTATAATAACACTGCAAAATTATGAGGGGAAAAGGTGCATATAAAAAAAGCTTAAAAAAAGAGATGGTCCTTTTTATATGATTATCTAAACTGTAGAATTGACAGAAAATGTATATCGTTATTGTGATATAAGATGACTATCGTGATATGAAATTTTTGTCATATCGCACAGCCCGTCACGATACGATCCTATTTCAATTCAATGATAATCATGATATTGTGGAGTGTGTAAATGAAGAGGCAGATTCATGACAGACGATTTATTACACACTCACATCTCACAAGCACAGAATGGACTGAATGGTTACAGCAAGCTCTCCTCTCTATATCCCAAGTCACACTTCACAAGTTTCATGGCACTTCACCTCACACAGCATGATATTTACACTACACTGCATTAAACCCCCTCTGTCCTTCCTGGGCATTGTTCTCCCATGCTTATTCCCTGTCTCTGTCTGAGGTGCTAAATAACCTGACTTCCCCAAGGTCCCAAACTGCCCCCCCCCCCCCCCCCCAGCATCTAAGACAGACATTAGTCCACACTCGCTTTTGGCTTCAGTCTCCTCCCATATCTGCTGTAACTGGGGTTTACCGCCTCCGTGGCGCTGCTGTACCGGTGGGGGGCTGCTGGGAGCTGTCTATGCCAATTTTCTCCCATCTACCCCCCAAGTCTAGCACAAAATGCTTATCCCCTGTTTCCAACACTCTGAACGGTCCATCATAGGGTGGGCGCAATGGGGGGCGGTGGGCATCGTGTCTGACGAACACAAACTGCGCGTTCTTCAAAGTTTTAGGCACGAAGGCACGCGGAAAACTGTGGTGGGCAGGGCCCGGCAGCGTGCCTGTGTTTGTGCTACGCTGCAAAAGCTGAGACGGGCAGCTGCCCGGCGCGGGATTATCTGGTAGAAATTCCCCGGGCAGCCGTAAGGGCTGCGCAGAAACGAGCTCTGCCGGGGAAGCTTCCAAATCCTCTTTTGGCGCGGATCACAACCCCAATAAAACCCACGGCAACCTGTCTACCCAATTTGCATCCATCAATGAAGCCCTGAGTGCTGCTTTCAGTGATCTATGAAAACGCTCGCATAACCCATTGGCCTGTGGGTTGTACGCGGTTGTGCGATGAATTGCAACCCCCAGGCTGCGGGCCATCGCGGACCAGAGTTCGGAAACAAATTGAGGGCCCCTGTCGGACGTAATGTCCGACGGGACTCCAAAACGTGCCACCCATGCTGTTAAAAAAGCGCGTGCTGGACTTCCGGTTATGGCTGCCACGTAGGACGGACGTGTCTCGCTCTGCTCTGCTCCTGGAGAAAAAAATCGGCAAATAACTCTCTCATTTGGGACAGAACGTATCCCAGCATTTGGGCGAGGATATGTCGGCGAAGCCTAAGGCTGGAAAACCAGGAAAAGGAAAAAGCGAGCCGCCGAAACAGTCCAAATTAACGGACTTTCAGGTCTGTGACGCAGCAAACAAAACTCCATATATGGCGGAGGAGGCTGGCAACGCTGCGATTTCTGCGGGGAATGGCGCAGATGCGCTGATGGCTGCCATGAGTTCAATGAGAGCGGACTTTTCCTCTAGATTTGATGGGATTATGACAGCGCTGGAAGGAATAAGAAAGGAATTGGGTGACTGTGTAGAACGAACGGCGCAGATGGAGCTCCGTCTCGCTAGTGCTGAAGATGACGTCACCCGTCTTCAATTAAAGGTGCGCACTTTGGAAAAAAAAAAAAAAATCTCTGGAAGATAATATTTTGGATTTGGAATCTCGGTCGAGACAGAATAATTTGAGGCTGGTGGGTCTTCCAGAGGAATCAGAAGGTCGGGACGTATGTTCCTTTCTGGAAAAGTGGATTCCGGAGGTGCTGGGCAGCGAGGAGTTGCAATCAGCAGTGGTTCTGGAAAAAGCACATCGTATTGGCCCACGGAGAGATAAGGGACCGCCGAGGACCTTAATTATGAAGTTTCTTAGCAACAGAGACAGGATGAAGATCTTCAACGCTGCACGTGCTAAAGGAGAGATTAAACACCAGGACCAGCAGGTGCGGTTCTACCCAGATTTGGCCACAGGAATCCAGCAATTGAGGAAGCAGTTTGATCCCGTACGTAAGGAGCTGCGCAACCTTGGGATTCGTCATGGTGTGATCTATCCTGCGAGACTGCTGACCACGTATGAGGGCAGAACCCACATCTTCAAGACCCCAGAGGAGGCGCAGGAGTTCATCAAGAAGATCAAAGAAGAAGAAGAGACTGGTGGGAGCTAAGCATGAACAAAATATAAGGTAGAATAATTAAGCATTTGCACAGGCATCTGACTGACTTGAAGTAAATAGTAAGTTTACAAAATATAGATTGTATTATATATTAAAAAAACAAAACAAAAACAAAACAAACAAACAAAAAAAAACTATGATGTACAAAGTTAAAAATTTTGGAGTTAAGTTGGAAAACTACAGAGGAGAGTTAATGTTACGTCATTAAAAGCAGTAGAGTTAGGGTGATTGGGAGGATGAAGAAGGAGTGGCTTAGGCTGTTCCCCGTGGGTGTGGAACGGTCGATGGCTATATCGGGAGACAGAATTTTTCTTTTGATTTTGGGGGGTTTGCCACAAGTGTGGGAAGGGGAAATTTGTTTGTGTGTAGTTTGTAGGATGAATGTTCAACCACTCATGTTTTTGCTTCTCTGTATGAGCATGTTTACACTGCAAGGTAATCCCAAACTCTCTATTGATCATGGACCAAAGTGTTAATCTTAATTTAACTTCATGGAATTGCAGAGGTCTACAAAATTTAAAAAAACTTAAACAAGTTATGAATAAAATAAAGGACATGGGTTCAAGAATTGTGTTTTTACAAGAAACTCATCTGATAGAGGAGGATGTTAAAAGAATTAGGAGTAGATGGCAGGGAAGTGTATTCACCTCTTCATTTTCATCCTGAGCCAGGGGAGTTATGACTCTCATACATAAATCAGATCCTTTTCAAGTGAAAAATGTAATTGGAGACAAATTTGGAAGATATGTAATCATTCAAGGTTCTTTGCTATTAGAAAATATAAATCTTGTGAACTTATATGGTCCCAATATAGATGATCAGAAGTTCTTTGCTAATTTATTTCTCATCTTATCATCACTTACAGGGCAACATATAATAGCAGGGGATTTTAATTGTACATTGAATCCAGGTGTGGATAGATCAACAGGACTGGATTGTACGCACATTGGATGTAGGATGACTATTAATCATTTTATGAAAGAATTGAGATTGTTAGATATATGGAGAGAAATGAAACCACAAGTTAAAGCCTATTCTTGTTATTCCAGTACCTACAAGACATTCTCACGTATTGATTATTTTTTGATTTCCACAGAATTAAGGTCCAAGATTCAAAACTGCTTTTATGATAACATCATGATCTCTGATCATGCACCCTGTTGTCTAATATATGTAGATAAAAAATTGACAAAGGAATCAGGTAGATGGCAATTTCAGCATAAATGGCTTCAGGATGAGGAATTTGTCAAGTATATAGAAAAACAGATAGACGAGTTCTTTGACATCAATACTACACAAACATCAGCATGTGTAAAGTGGGAGGCTTTCAAAGCTTTTATTAGGGGACATATTATTAGTTATACAGGATCAAAATCTAAGAAGACTCGAGAGGAGAGAGCTAAATTGGAACATAAAATAAAAAATCTTCAGGAAAAAGTGTATGCAGGAAGTGACCCAAGGTTGGAGAATGAATTACTGATTTTGAGAGCTGAATACGACAAAAAATCAGCGAATAGAGCTGCCTCGAGTCTTCTAAGATTGAAACAATCTTTTTATGAACAAGGTGAAAAATCAGGAAAATTATTAGCATGGCAGATTAAACAATTGGAAATTAAAACACCAATTACCAGTATTATAAGTAATGGACAGGTAGTTATAGATCCTTTAGAAATTAATAGAGCCTTTAGAGATTACTATGAAAAATTATATGATACCAAAAATGAACCTGATTTAACAAAACTAAATGGGTTTTTGAACGAACTATCTATACCGTGTATTCCAAATGAAAACAGGGAGATATTGGAGTCTAAAATTAGTCAAGAAGAAGTTGGGCTAGCCATTGATAATATGAAATCAGGAAAAAGTGCAGGACCAGATGGTCTTCCAGTTGACCTTTATAAAAAATTTAAGAATAAATTAATAAAACCTTTTTTGGAAATGGTTTTAGAAGCATTTCAAAATAATAATTTACCATCATACATAAATAATGCCTTAATTATACTGCTGCCAAAACCAGGTAAGCCCTCTAATAAATGTGAAAATATGAGACCAATAAGCCTATTAAACGCCGACCTTAAGATAATCTGCAAAATTTTAGCAAGACGAATACAAGAAATTTTACCAAATATTATTAATCGAGATCAGAATGGCTTTATAAAGGGTAGACAAGGCTTCCATAATGTAAGAAGACTATTTAATATTATTTATTTTAATAAAGAAGCACCGGATACAGCTCTCCTATCATTGGACGCCGAAAAGGCCTTTGATAGAGTTGAATGGCCCTTTCTTTTTGAAGTCCTACAAAGGTTTGGACTTGGAAATAATTTCATAAAATGGGTTCAAATAATATACAATAATGCTACAGCAGAAATCCTAACAAATAACAATATTTCAAAACCAATAAAAATCAATAGAGGATGTCGACAAGGCTGTCCACTTTCACCTTTACTGTTTACTATGGCAATTGAACCTTTAGCGATAGCGATACGTTTACATTCACAAATATATGGAATTAAAGTTGGACCAACAGAACATAAAATCTCCCTGTACGCCGATGATATAATTTTGTTTATGTCGAATCTAAAAAAATCAATTCCAACCTTGTTGAATTTAATAAAGAATTTTGGGGAAATATCAGGATATAAAATAAATAAAACTAAATCTTCAATATTAATGCTAAATGAGACCCAGAGAAATTACCCAGCCCCTGAGGTAAATCAATTCAATGTTGTAAATCAGTTTAAATATTTAGGAATCCAAATTATGCCTAAGCTAGAATCAGTCGCCAGTGTCAACTATGAAGCCTTAATGTCAGATATCAGTGAGTTAACTCAGAGATGGATGTCACTACCAATGTCGATGATCGGGAGAATCAATATACTTAAAAGTAATATTTTACCTAAAATACTTTATTTATTTCAATACATTCCCTTATCACCACCTTTAGATCTATTCTCAAGAATAAAAAAAAAGTTAGTGGAATTTATATGGAACAACAGGAGGGCTAGATTACGTTTGTCTTTATTATATTTACCATTTGATCGTGGAGGTCTGAAATGTCCAAATTTTATGTTGTATTATTGGTCGGCACAACTGAGGTCTATGACATATTATTTTTCATCAAATGATCTCCCTCACTGGACTGAAATGGAATCATACAATTTACCTTTACCTCTTCCCATATTCATATACTCAGATTCAGCAAAAAAATTACAAAAACAAGTTAAAAATCCATTTGCAAAGCATATGATCAAAATATGGTGTGAAGCTAAAAACTATTTAAAAGAACCACAGTTATTGTCACAATTTAGTCCAATATGGGGTAATCAATATTTTAAACCAGGGAGAGCGGACGCTGTATTTAAAGTATGGAATTTAAAAGGGATACAAAAGATTCAGGATTTATATTTGCCATGTGCAGACAACATAATGTCTTTTGAAGAGCTGAGGATCAAATTTAATCTCAATAGAACACATTTTTTTAAATATCTTCAACTTAGAAACTTTATTCGATCAAATCAAAATAAAGCTCTCACTCGACCTATTTATTCATCCTTGGAAAAAATGATGATGAAAGATAGTAAAAGAAAGGGTATTATTTCAGAGTTTTATAACTCATTGACACTATCTTCAAGTGAAAATTCACTGAAAAGATTAAACTACTGGAAAGAAGATCTGCAAATTGAAATTTCAGAGGAACAATGGGAATTGGCTTGTACAGAAGCTCAAACCAAATCAATAAATGCACGCCTTAAATTGATACATTTCAAATGGTTAATGCGGATGTATGTTACACCGGAGGAGTTAAATAGATATAACAAAAATATACCAGATACATGCACAAAATGCATGGAAAGTAAAGGAACCCTATTTCATTGTTTATGGGAATGTAGATTAATAAGAATGTTTTGGGAAGAGGTGAGGGTAACAATTGAAAAAATAATCTCAAAACAAATCATATTGAATCCTAAACTGTTTTTGTTGGGTCTGTACCCAGAAAAGCATAATTTTAATAAAAGTGAAAGAACATTCATAGACCTCAGTTTGCTTAATGCCAAAAAATGTATTGCACTATTATGGAAAAAGACTCATAGACCAGATGTGACTCAGTGGTTAAGACAGATGTTAACAAACCTTCCATTAGAAAGAATAACATATATACTAAAATCAAAGGAAATTGTGTTTGAGAATATATGGAGACCTTTTATTGATTATGTAAAAAATTTAAACATAACTCTTGAAGAAGAAGGTGAATGATGTGTGTGGACCTTGTAAATTCCAAACTGGTGAACATAATATGTATACTTATGTATTGGATTGTCTAGACTAAACAGAGGAGCATTGTTGAAGATTTGATTTTGTTGGTGGTTGTTGGTGTTTTTAGTGCATTTTTTTTTTTTTTTGTAGTACTTTAGTGTTAGTGTTTGATTGTTTGTATCATGTTTGTTAAAAAAAAAAAAAAAAAAGGTTCAATAAAGATATTGTGGAAAAAAAAAAAGAATAAAAAAAAAAGTTAGTGGAATTTATATGGAACAACAGGAGGGCTAGATTACGTTTGTCTTTATTATATTTACCATTTGATCGTGGAGGTCTGAAATGTCCAAATTTTATGTTGTATTATTGGTCGGCACAACTGAGGTCTATGACATATTATTTTTCATCAAATGATCTCCCTCACTGGACTGAAATGGAATCATACAATTTACCTTTACCTCTTCCCATATTCATATACTCAGATTCGGCAAAAAAATTACAAAAACAAGTTAAAAATCCATTTGTAAAGCATATGATCAAAATATGGTGTGAAGCTAAAAACTATTTAAAAGAACCACAGTTATTGTCACAATTTAGTCCAATATGGGGTAATCAATATTTTAAACCAGGGAGAGCGGACGCTGTATTTAAAGTATGGAATTTAAAAGGGATACAAAAGATTCAGGATTTATATTTGCCATGTGCAGACAACATAATGTCTTTTGAAGAGCTGAGGATCAAATTTAATCTCAATAGAACACATTTTTTTAAATATCTTCAACTTAGAAACTTTATTCGATCAAATCAAAATAAAGCTCTCACTCGACCTATTTATTCATCCTTGGAAAAAATGATGATGAAAGATAGTAAAAGAAAGGGTATTATTTCAGAGTTTTATAACTCATTGACACTATCTTCAAGTGAAAATTCACTGAAAAGATTAAACTACTGGAAAGAAGATCTGCAAATTGAAATTTCAGAGGAACAATGGGAATTGGCTTGTACAGAAGCTCAAACCAAATCAATAAATGCACGCCTTAAATTGATACATTTCAAATGGTTAATGCAGATGTATGTTACACCGGAGGAGTTAAATAGATATAACAAAAATATACCAGATACATGCACAAAATGCATGGAAAGTAAAGGAACCCTATTTTATTGTTTATGGGAATGTAGATTAATAAGAATGTTTTGGGAAGAGGTGAGGGTAACAATTGAAAAAATAATCTCAAAACAAATCATATTGAATCCTAAACTGTTTTTGTTGGGTCTGTACCCAGAAAAGCATAATTTTAATAAAAGTGAAAGAACATTCATAGACCTCAGTTTGCTTAATGCCAAAAAATGTATTGCACTATTATGGAAAAAGACTCATAGACCAGATGTGACTCAGTGGTTAAGACATATGTTAACAAACCTTCCATTAGAAAGAATAACATATATACTAAAATCAAAGGAAATTGTGTTTGAGAATATATGGAGACCTTTTATTGATTATGTAAAAAATTTAAACATAACTCTTGAAGAAGAAGGTGAATGATGTGTGTGGACCTTGTAAATTCCAAACTGGTGAACATAATATGTATACTTATGTATTGGATTGTCTAGACTAAACAGAGGAGCATTGTTGAAGACTTGATTTTGTTGGTGGTTGTTGGTGTTTTTAGTGCATTTTTTTTTTTGTAGTACTTTAGTGTTAGTGTTTGATTGTTTGTATCATGTTTGTTAAAAAAAAAAAAAAAAAGTTCAATAAAGATATTGTGGAAAAAAAAAAAAAAGCGCGTGCTACGTCTGCGGACGTGGTTGCCGCCAGCGGGACTGCTTCTGGCCCGCGCGTGGTGCGGTCCACCACTGTCAGGAGGTGCGTGCACCCCTGTGATGGCGAGAGGGGGCCCACGAGGTCCACGTGCACATAGTTGAACCTTTTAGCCGGTACTGGAAATGGCTCCAAAGGAGCCTTCGTGTGTCTGTGTACCTTGGCTCGTTGGCACGCTACGCAGGCTGCAGCCCACACTTGTTTGCGTAGGCTCGGCCACACAAACTTCTCTCCCACCATTTTGACTGATGCGCGCACTCCTGGGTGCGCCAGAGTGTGAACCAACTCAAACACGCGGCGGCGCCACGCAACCGGGACCACCGGACGCGGGCGTCCCGTGGAGACATCGCAGATTAGGGGGGGCCGCCATCTTGCAGCACCCTGCTCTCCAGCCTTAACCCTGTTGGTCCAGACTGGAGCGCGCGCACGTCTGGATCGCTAATCTGCTCTGCGGCCATGGCTGCGTAATCTATCCCCACATAGACCGGGGCCACCACGGCGCGCAAGAGGCAGTCCGCCACCACATTCAGTTTACTCGACACATGCTGAATATCGGTAGTAAACTCTGAGATCACGGCCAGCTGTCTCTGCTGCCGGCCCGACCACGGTTCTGAAACCTTGGCCATCGCGAACGTTAGTGGCTTGTGGTCTACGAACGCGGTGAAGCTGCGCCCTTCCAGCCAGAACTGGAAGTGGCGTATGGCCAGGTGGAGAGCCAGCAACTCTCTGTCAAACGCGCTGTATTTACGTTCGCTGTTGCGCAAAGTTCTGCTGAAAAAGGTGAGCGGCTGCCAAGCCCCGGCGACGCGCTGCTCCACGACAGCCCCTGCTCCATGACAGCGTCAGTGGTGCGCGCTATCCAGGCCGTCAGGTCCGGATGCGCCAGCAGTGTGGCGTTTGCCAGGGCTGCTTTAACCTCCGAGAACGCCCGCTCTCGCTCCGGGGTCCATTCGACTCCATCCGCGGGTTTCTGTCTCTTGAGCGCGGCGTACAATGGTTGCATGAGCCGCGCCGCGTGGGGAAGGAAACAGTTATAAAAGTTCACCATCCCCAAAAATTCCTGCAGTGCCCTGACCGTCTGAGGCCGGGGAAAATCTGCCACGGCGTGCACTTTGTCGGGCAACGGGATCGCTCCTTCCGGAGAGACGCGGTGCCCCAAAAAATCAATCTCCGTCACGCCGAACTGGCATTTCGCCGGGTTGATTATTAACCCGTGCTCCTCCAACCTCTGGAAAAACATCCTGAGGTGGGTTTCGTGTTCGTCTTCGGATGTACTGGCTGCCAGGATATCGTCCAGGTAGACGAACACGAACGGTAGATCACACAGCACTGCATCCATCATGCGCTGGAATGTCTGTGCTGCGCCTTTTAACCCGAATGGCATGCGCAGGAACTCGAATAAACCAAACAGAGTTATTACCGCTGTTTTGGGTACATCCTCCGCGCGCACTGGGACTTGGTGGTAACCGCGAACCAGGTCTATTTTGGAAAAAATGCGCGCTCCGGTGAGGTGAATGGAAAAATCCTGTATGTGGGGAATCGGGTAGCGGTCGTGCGCTGTGGCGTTGTTCAATCTGCCGAAATCACCGCACGGTCGCCATGATCCCTCAGCCTTAGGGACCATGTGTAGCGGGGATGCCCATGGGCTGTTCGAACGCCTGATGATGCCCAACCTTTCCAGGTTAGCGAACTCCTCGTGCACTATGGCCAGTTTAACTGCGTCCAAGCGCCGAGGTCTTGCGAAAACGGGTGGCCCGGTGGTGGTGATAAAGTGCTCCACCCCATGTTTAGCAATGGCTGCCGAAAACGTCGGGACTGTGAGTGCTGGGAACTGAGTGAGCAGTGCGTGGAACTTACCGCCTGGAGCTGTGACGTTAGCTTGTGCTGTTGGCTGGGTCGCTCGAGCTATACAGGGGAGAGAGTCAAAGGACAGTGCATTAACCAGGCGCCTGTTAGCAACATCAACCAGTAAACCATGTGCACACAGAAAATCAGCCCCCAGGATATGGTAATTCAGTGTTGCTACGACAAAAGTCCACTCATATGTACGGCCGTGTAGAGATAAGATCAGTGTCCTCTCACCAAAGGTCTTAATTTCCGAGCCGTTTGCTGCCAACATCCCGGGGCCGCTAGGTCCTGCCAGCTGGTCGGCATAGGTCGGCAGGATGATGCTCCTCTGGGCTCCGGTGTCCACAAGGAAACGCCTCCCCAAGCGCGCGTCCGTCATGTAGAGCAGCTTGTTCTCTTCACTGAGGGTCGCAGCTGCTGCCGACTGCCGGCCTTGGCGTTTTCCCGAGCACTTGAATTGGCACGGTGGCGGACATCTGCGTGCGTTCTCTCCGAAGCAGCGGTGGTAGAAACAGAGCGTGTCTCTCTGGTGCTCCTTGGCCCCCGCTGCTGCTACCGTCGGTGGCTTCTCGCCTCCTCTGGTCGTCTCACTGGGCTCCGCCGCCGCCGCGTTGACTGTGATTGTCCTGGTGGTGAGGATGATCCTGTCTGCCTCCTGGGCTAGCGTACGGTAGTCACGCACGGTAGTCATGCGCGGCCAGCAACGGCGAATTGGCCAGAACCGCTCTCACCTCTGTTGGAAGGTTCCGGAGGAAAAGGTGGGCAAACAGAAAGTGCCCATCGTCCGTGCCCATTAACGCCAGCATCTTCTCCATCAGGTCGACGGCCGACCCATCTCCTAACTCGGTCCGCTACAGGAGCCTCTCCACTCTCTCACATTCTGAGAGCGTGTAACGCCGGGTGAGCGCAGCCTTGAGCGCCTCATATTTGTTGCGGGCTGGTGGCTGATCGAGCAGGCTCGCTACCTGCTGGGCTGTGCGGGAGTCCAGCGCTGCTACCACATGGTAGAACTTGGTGTCGTCTGCCGTTACTCCCCGGAGGGTGAACTGGGCCTCGGTGTGGTGGAACCAAGAGCGTGGGTTGTACTGCCAGAAATCCGGTAGCTTGACTGAAACCGCACACGCGTTGCTGGGGGTTCCAGTCCGGGCTGTCTGTGGAATGGCTGCTGCGTCGCTGAGGCTTCCTGACCGGGCCAGCTCCGGGGTTCTTGCCTCGTGTTCCATAATACGTCTTGGGTCACCAGTGTGGAGTGTGTAAATGAAGAGGCAGATTCATGACAGACGATTTATTACACACTCGCATCTCACAAGCACAGAAAGGACTGAATGGTTACAGCAAGCTCTCCTCTCTATATCCCAAGTCACACTTCACAAGTTTCATGGCACTTCACCTCACACAGCATATTTACACTACACTGCATTAAACCCCCTCTGTCCTTCCTGGGCATTGTTCTCCCATGCTTATTCCCTGTCTCTGTCTGAGGTGCTAAATAACCTGACTTCCCCAAGGTCCCAAAATATTGTGATATTGAGTATCACAATCCCATATATTTCAAATTTTTTCACCTTCTTCAACCTCAAATCATGTCCCAAAGTAAAACTGTTGACATCTCTTTCATATAATGAAGTATTTTTGGGGCTTCATTTTCCGCAGATGCGTCTCTGCAGACAGGAAGGGCGATGGACAGTGTTGTTTGGAATTGACTCACACTGCAGCTACATTTAGCTGACTCTGTGGAGTTTTTTAAAAAGCAGCTGAAAACTTTATTAACATAGTGTAATGTAGTTATTTATTGTTCATATATTGTACTTTATTGAGCTCTTATTTGTGTGGCACGGGGTGGTGGCTCCGCCTTCCGGTCCCACCAATCCTGGGGGTATAAGAAGGGCTGCAGATAGGGGGGTGGTCTCTTCCGTCTTTACCTCTGCCAGTGGCTGCATGTGTGGTTTGGTGCACGGAGCCCTGTGTTAAATAAACAAGTGTTCAGTTCCACTCCTGACGTTCTCCTTGACCCCAAACTTAGATATAACACATGGGTTTCTGTTGAGTTTCAATTCAACTGCTTTTTAATGGTAAGTCTGATATTTTAAATTATTTTAATCTTGTGTTTTAGCTTGTTTTTGTATTTTTTTTTTCCACAATATCTTTATTGAACCTTTTTTTTTTTTTTAACAAACATGATACAAACAATCAAACACTAACACTAAAGTACTACAAAAAAAAAAAAATGCACTAAAAACACCAACAACCACCAACAAAATCAAGTCTTCAACAATGCTCCTCTGTTTAGTCTAGACAATCCAATACATAAGTATACATATTATGTTCACCAGTTTGGAATTTACAAGGTCCACACACATCATTCACCTTCTTCTTCAAGAGTTATGTTTAAATTTTTTACATAATCAATAAAAGGTCTCCATATATTCTCAAACACAATTTCCTTTGATTTCAGTATATATGTTATTCTTTCTAATGGAAGGTTTGTTAACATCTGTCTTAACCACTGAGTCACATCTGGTCTATGAGTCTTTTTCCATAATAGTGCAATACATTTTTTGGCATTAAGCAAACTGAGGTCTATGAATGTTCTTTCACTTATATTAAAATTATGCTTTTCTGGGTACAGACCCAACAAAAACAGTTTAGGATTCAATATGATTTGTTTTGAGATTATTTTTTCAATTGTTACCCTCACCTCTTCCCAAAACATTCTTATTAATCTACATTCCCATAAACAATGAAATAGGGTTCCTTTACTTTCCATGCATTTTGTGCATGTATCTGGTATATTTTTGTTGTATCTATTTAACTCCTCCGGTGTAACATACATCCGCATTAACCATTTGAAATGTATCAATTTAAGGCGTGCATTTATTGATTTGGTTTGAGCTTCTGTACAAGCCAATTCCCATTGTTCCTCTGAAATTTCAATTTGCAGATCTTCTTTCCAGTAGTTTAATCTTTTCAGTGAATTTTCACTTGAAGATAGTGTCAATGAGTTATAAAACTCTGAAATAATACCCTTTCTTTTACTATCTTTCATCATCATTTTTTCCAAGGATGAATAAATAGGTCGAGTGAGAGCTTTATTTTGATTTGATCGAATAAAGTTTCTAAGTTGAAGATATTTAAAAAAATGTGTTCTATTGAGATTAAATTTGATCCTCAGCTCTTCAAAAGACATTATGTTGTCTGCACATGGCAAATATAAATCCTGAATCTTTTGTATCCCTTTTAAATTCCATACTTTAAATACAGCGTCCGCTCTCCCTGGTTTAAAATATTGATTACCCCATATTGGACTAAATTGTGACAATAACTGTGGTTCTTTTAAATAGTTTTTAGCTTCACACCATATTTTGATCATATGCTTTACAAATGGATTTTTAACTTGTTTTTGTAATTTTTTTGCCGAATCTGAGTATATGAATATGGGAAGAGGTAAAGGTAAATTGTATGATTCCATTTCAGTCCAGTGAGGGAGATCATTTGATGAAAAATAATATGTCATAGACCTCAGTTGTGCCGACCAATAATACAACATAAAATTTGGACATTTCAGACCTCCACGATCAAATGGTAAATATAATAAAGACAAACGTAATCTAGCCCTCCTGTTGTTCCATATAAATTCCACTAACTTTTTTTTTATTCTTGAGAATAGATCTAAAGGTGGTGATAAGGGAATGTATTGAAATAAATAAAGTATTTTAGGTAAAATATTACTTTTAAGTATATTGATTCTCCCGATCATCGACATTGGTAGTGACATCCATCTCTGAGTTAACTCATTGATATCTGACATTAAGGCTTCATAGTTGACACTGGCGACTGATTCTAGCTTAGGCATAATTTGGATTCCTAAATATTTAAACTGATTTACAACATTGAATTGATTTACCTCAGGGGCTGGGTAATTTCTCTGGGTCTCATTTAGCATTAATATTGAAGATTTAGTTTTATTTATTTTATATCCTGATATTTCCCCAAAATTCTTTATTAAATTCAACAAGGTTGGAATTGATTTTTTTAGATTCGACATAAACAAAATTATATCATCGGCGTACAGGGAGATTTTATGTTCTGTTGGTCCAACTTTAATTCCATATATTTGTGAATGTAAACGTATCGCTATCGCTAAAGGTTCAATTGCCATAGTAAACAGTAAAGGTGAAAGTGGACAGCCTTGTCGACATCCTCTATTGATTTTTATTGGTTTTGAAATATTGTTATTTGTTAGGATTTCTGCTGTAGCATTATTGTATATTATTTGAACCCATTTTATGAAATTATTTCCAAGTCCAAACCTTTGTAGGACTTCAAAAAGAAAGGGCCATTCAACTCTATCAAAGGCCTTTTCGGCGTCCAATGATAGGAGAGCTGTATCCGGTGCTTCTTTATTAAAATAAATAATATTAAATAGTCTTCTTACATTATGGAAGCCTTGTCTACCCTTTATAAAGCCATTCTGATCTCGATTAATAATATTTGGTAAAATTTCTTGTATTCGTCTTGCTAAAATTTTACAGATTATCTTAAGGTCGGCGTTTAATAGGCTTATTGGTCTCATATTTTCACATTTATTAGAGGGCTTACCTGGTTTTGGCAGCAGTATAATTAAGGCATTATTTATGTATGATGGTAAATTATTATTTTGAAATGCTTCTAAAACCATTTCCAAAAAAGGTTTTATTAATTTATTCTTAAATTTTTTATAAAGGTCAACTGGAAGACCATCTGGTCCTGCACTTTTTCCTGATTTCATATTATCAATGGCTAGCCCAACTTCTTCTTGACTAATTTTAGACTCCAATATCTCCCTGTTTTCATTTGGAATACACGGTATAGATAGTTTGTTCAAAAACCCATTTAGTTTTGTTAAATCAGGTTCATTTTTGGTATCATATAATTTTTCATAGTAATCTCTAAAGGCTCTATTAATTTCTAAAGGATCTATAACTACCTGTCCGTTACTTATAATACTGGTTATTGGTGTTTTAATTTCCAATTGTTTAATCTGCCATGCTAATAATTTTCCTGATTTTTCACCTTGTTCATAAAAAGATTGTTTCAATCTTAGAAGACTCGAGGCAGCTCTATTCGCTGATTTTTTGTCGTATTCAGCTCTCAAAATCAGTAATTCATTCTCCAACCTTGGATCTCTTCCTGCATACACTTTTTCCTGAAGACTTTTTATTTTATGTTCCAATTTAGCTCTCTCCTCTCGAGTCTTCTTAGATTTTGATCCTGTATAACTAATAATATGTCCCCTAATAAAAGCTTTGAAAGCCTCCCACTTTACACATGCTGATGTTTGTGTAGTATTGATGTCAAAGAACTCGTCTATCTGTTTTTCTATATACTTGACAAATTCCTCATCCTGAAGCCATTTATGCTGAAATTGCCATCTGCCTGATTCCTTTGTCAATTTTTTATCTACATATATTAGACAACAGGGTGCATGATCAGAGATCACGATGTTATCATAAAAGCAGTTTTGAATCTTGGACCTTAATTCTGTGGAAATCAAAAAATAATCAATACGTGAGAATGTCTTGTAGGTACTGGAATAACAAGAATAGGCTTTAACTTGTGGTTTCATTTCTCTCCATATATCTAACAATCTCAATTCTTTCATAAAATGATTAATAGTCATCCTACATCCAATGTGCGTACAATCCAGTCCTGTTGATCTATCCACACCTGGATTCAATGTACAATTAAAATCCCCTGCTATTATATGTTGCCCTGTAAGTGATGATAAGATGAGAAATAAATTAGCAAAGAACTTCTGATCATCTATATTGGGACCATATAAGTTCACAAGATTTATATTTTCTAATAGCAAAGAACCTTGAATGATTACATATCTTCCAAATTTGTCTCCAATTACATTTTTCACTTGAAAAGGAACTGATTTATGTATGAGAGTCATAACTCCCCTGGCTCGGGATGAAAATGAAGAGGTGAATACACTTCCCTGCCATCTACTCCTAATTCTTTTAACATCCTCCTCTATCAGATGAGTTTCTTGTAAAAACACAATTCTTGAACCCATGTCCTTTATTTTATTCATAACTTGTTTAAGTTTTTTTAAATTTTGTAGACCTCTGCAATTCCATGAAGTTAAATTAAGATTAACACTTTGGTCCATGATCAATAGAGAGTTTGGGATTACCTTGCAGTGTAAACATGCTCATACAGAGAAGCAAAAACATGAGTGGTTGAACATTCATCCTACAAACTACACACAAACAAATTTCCCCTTCCCACACTTGTGGCAAACCCCCCAAAATCAAAAGAAAAATTCTGTCTCCCGATATAGCCATCGACCGTTCCACACCCACGGGGAACAGCCTAAGCCACTCCTTCTTCATCCTCCCAATCACCCTAACTCTACTGCTTTTAATGACGTAACATTAACTCTCCTCTGTAGTTTTCCAACTTAACTCCAAAATTTTTAACAACTTTGTACATCATAGTTGTTTTTTTTTTGTTTGTTTTGTTTTTGTTTTGTTTTTTTAATATATAATACAATCTATATTTTGTAAACTTACTATTTACTTCAAGTCAGTCAGATGCCTGTGCAAATGCTTAATTATTCTACCTTATATTTTGTTCATGCTTAGCTCCCACCAGTCTCTTCTTCTTCTTTGATCTTCTTGATGAACTCCTGCGCCTCCTCTGGGGTCTTGAAGATGTGGGTTCTGCCCTCATACGTGGTCAGCAGTCTCGCAGGATAGATTACACCATGACGAATCCCAAGGTTGCGCAGCTCCTTACGTACGGGATCAAACTGCTTCCTCAATTGCTGGATTCCTGTGGCCAAATCTGGGTAGAACCGCACCTGCTGGTCCTGGTGTTTAATCTCTCCTTTAGCACGTGCAGCGTTGAAGATCTTCATCCTGTCTCTGTTGCTAAGAAACTTCATAATTAAGGTCCTCGGCGGTCCCTTATCTCTCCGTGGGCCAATGCGATGTGCTTTTTCCAGAACCACTGCTGATTGCAACTCCTTGCTGCCCAGCACCTCCGGAATCCACTTTTCCAGAAAGGAACATACGTCCCGACCTTCTGATTCCTCTGGAAGACCCACCAGCCTCAAATTATTCTGTCTCGACCGAGATTCCAAATCCAAAATATTATCTTCCAGAGATTTATTTTTTTTTTCCAAAGTGCGCACCTTTAATTGAAGACGGGTGACGTCATCTTCAGCACTAGCGAGACGGAGCTCCATCTGCGCCGTTCGTTCTACACAGTCACCCAATTCCTTTCTTATTCCTTCCAACGCTGTCATAATCCCATCAAATCTAGAGGAAAAGTCCGCTCTCATTGAACTCATGGCAGCCATCAGCGCATCTGCGCCTCCCCGCGCAGACATCGCACCGTTGCCAGCCTCCTCCGCCATATATGGAGTTTTGTTTGCTGCGTCACAGACCTGAAAGTCCGTTAATTTGGACTGTTTTGGCGGCTCGCTTTTTCCTTTTCCTGGTTTTCCAGCCTTAGGCTTCGCCGACATATCCTCGTCCAAATGCTGAGATACGTTCTGTCCCAAATGAGAGAGTTATTTGCCGATTTTTTTTCTCCAGGAGCAGAGCAGAGCGAAACACGTCCGTCCTACGTGGCAGCCATAACCGGAAGTCGTTGTTTTTGTATTTTTAAAATTATTTTTTATCTATCAACTTCCTTTTATTCCATTTTATTGTACAGCGCTTTGTGACTATATGTCAGCGAAAAGCGCTTCATAAATAAACATACCTTACTTGGTGCCTGGATAAAAAGGAAGTTCCATCCTGGTGTCTCTTTAGCTTAGCCATTGCTAATACTGCTCCGAGACATTGTGCTGGCCCGCGTGTTCCAAGTGTTTGTTTGTTTTTTTTTGTACAGCGGTTGTGTGTCATGTTAGGGTCTTTCCTTCCAGCTTTGTTATAAAATCAAAAAAAGTCCTGACATTTGAGCTAATTTTGAGCTAACTGCCAACACCAGCAGATGACATGGTTTCTCAAATCATCACTGACTGTTGAAACTTCACACTAAACCTCAAGCAACTTAGATTCTGTGCCATGACCATGGCATCACTGTGTTTGATTGGCCAGCAAACTCTCCTGACCTAAACCCCATAGAGAATCTGTGGAGTATTGTCAAGAGGAAGATGAGACACACCAGACCCAACAATGCAGACGAGCTGAAGGTCACTATCAAAACAACCTGGACCTTCATAACACCTCAGCAGTGCCACGGGCTGATCACCTCCATGCCACATTGATAGGTAATTAATCCAAAAGGAGCCCTGACCAAGTATTGAGTGTGTACATGAACATACTTTTCAGTCGGCCAACATTTCTATTAAAAAACTTTTTTTTTTTAAAAATAAATTTAAGTAAAATTCTAATTTTTTGAGAAACTGAATTTGGGGTTTTCATAGGCTGTAAACAATAATCATCAAAATTAAAATAAACACTTGAAATATATCACTCGCTGTGTAATGAATCTATACTGTATATGGGTTTCACTTTCTGAAGTGTGACCAAAAATATTGAACTTTATGATATTCTAATTTTTTGAGATGTACCTGTATACCAAAAAAAAAAAAAAGCAGTTATCTGCAGGAGATGGGACCCACTTAAAGTCTGAAAAGGCTGTGGAGAGTTGTTGAGATGTGAATTTATGCTAATGGAACTCACGGCTGTCTCTCATTGCACTGGTGCTACTTCAGTTCCTTCATTCCTCACATCAACATATTGGTCACACTGTACAGTCCTGATGGAGCTCATGGCTGCTTTGGAGCTACAACAGCTTCTACTCTTCTGGTTAGGCTTTTATAAGATTTTTGAGTGGGTCTATGAGAAATTTTGCACATTCATCTAGAAGAGTATCTGTGGCATCAGACGGCGGTCCCGACTCCAATCCCCGTCCTAATTTATCCTAAAGGTGTTGGATGGGTTTGAAGTCAGGACTCTGTGTGGACCAGTGAAGTTCTTCCACACCACTCATCCAGCTATGCATTCATGGAGCTTGCTTTGCGCTCTGGAGCACAGTCATGCTGGAACAGGAACGTGCCTTCCCCAAACTGTTCCCACAAAGTTGGAAGCATAGAAATGTCCAAAATGTCATGGCAAGCTGAAGCATTAAGGCTTCCCTGGAATGAATGATTTAATGGCCCAATATATTAATAGTACATTGAAACTCCTCAAAGTAAAAATTATTTATTATTATTAAAACCTAATTATTTACTTAAGATGCAAAATGAAATCCCGAATGGTCAATGAATGAATTATTGTAGATGTCTTAAACCATACTGAAAGTTAAAAGTTGTAGATCAGCTGTTCAAACTCTTGGGTGAGAGGTCACAACCTCTACTATGAAAAGACCCACAAAACCTATTTGAGCTTTAAAATGACAATAAAACAACTGAATTATAAGTATTAACAGATGAGTTTTTTTCTCCTAAATACACGATTTTTGCCAATTTTTGTGTTTTTTAGATTTTTTTTCCTTGCAGGTTTGCTCGTTTATGGTGGCCCAGAGAGCTCATCAAAATGCAAACAAAACTCAAGTGCAAACAAAAAATCCACAAGTTAGCCCAATTCCAACTAGCAATATCCTGTCAGCTCTAACTGTGACACCAGCAGACTGTTGCTTACCTACATGAGGCGATCATAGACTGTGGTGGTGATGAGCAAGCGTCACTGCAGCTACTTATTAATGCTATGTAACTGTCACAGCCGACCTAATATGTCAGCAACAGTCTGCTGGTGTCACGGTTAGAGCTGACAGGACATCACTAGCTGCCAGGCTAGTCGCAGTTAGGCAAACTTCAGTTGTGGCTTTTTTTTTTTTGTTTGCATGTTTTTTGTGGTTGCATTTTGGTGAGCTCTCTCGACCACTGCACTTTTTCCTCAAATTTTTCCTGTCCTAAAATTGCCTTTCCTTGGTGTTTTTGAGCATTTTTCATGTTTGCAACTCTTTTCCCCACAAGTTCACGTCTCTCTTTCTTGTAAATTTGCAACATTTCTACAACAGTAATTTGTAACTTTTTCTCAGGTTTCTCATAAATTTGTGAGTTTTTAAAAAATCCTTTTTAATTAATCAAAGCCACAAGGACCCTCTCTGCATATGGGGAAAAAGCAACAAGTTGCAGACCCTGCGTTGGGCTGTATCCCCCACCCCAAGACTTGGACGCTAATGTGTGTCCATGAAGATCAGCTGGTAAACAGTCCTTTGATGTAGATGAGACCATCCTGTTTTAAATTGGCCCACAGACTGCTCAGGGTAGATCCATTACTAATCACCACGCGTCTGTGTTCCTTTTCCTGCTCTCTCTCCAGGATGACAGATTTCTTTGGCTTGTGTTCCACCCTTGAACCACCTTGGACTTGACAACAGCCACGGCTAGATCACGTCTCAGATTACCCCCCTCCACTCACACACAGACCAGCAGCAGCCTCTGTGAAACGACTGCTGTTGACCTCCCAGTTAACAGTCAACTGGTCCAAACTCCAAACAGAAAATGTTCTTGCATGCAAAAAAAAAAAGGCACCAAATGTGAACTGGTTGGCCCTGAAGTTAAATCCATATGAAGGTCAAACGTGACTTTTTACAGCGGAGCGAAGTGAGCCTCGGTTCCGCCTTGAGAATGTCTTGCATCTTCACATTTAGCAGCTAGTGTTATGAAGCTTTTCGTGTGTAAAAGGTGACAGTTGTAAAGTTTGAAGTCTTACAAAAGTGATGATAATGTTGCACATTGAAGACAATCTTGAGAACATGGAACGAGTTCAGATGAGGAATGTCTAAGTGTTGTAGATACTGTAAGATAGTAAATAGGTCAATATTTTTGTAACATAGACATGACTGACTTGATGCTTGCTTTTATCCTCTGTTATACGTTTGTTTTTTTTGGTTGTGAATACTCACTTCCATGTACCACTGTTGTAAATAAACCTCTTGAAATTTACACAATTCATTTTTTTTTTTTTTTTTTTTTTTTTTTTTTGTTACTTATTTGTACCCGTAGGTAGACTTGGTTTGCAGTCTGGTGACAAGCCACCAGCTGCTGGTCGCTGCGTGCGCGAGCGCCCTAAACCTACATGTTTTTGGTATGCGGGAGGAAACCGGAGAAATCCCGGAGTAAACCCACGCAACACGGGGAGAACATGCAAACTCCACACAGCTCACTGTTGGTCGGGGGCTGGGATCGAACCCACGATCTCATGATCCCCGCGATCCCCCGGCCGAGGGTAAAACTGTGCTGCCACAGTGCTAAACAATTCATAACAATTCAACATTCAATTGCTAACAATTCATATTTTTGTTTCCTCATTGGTTTTTGTTGCTTTTATGAAAGTGGTCATGAAAAACTAAACAGCCAGGACTGAGCTGGGACATCTATGATCTAAATTTTTTTCACAAGCCCTCAGCAAAATCATTTCTTCAGCTGTTGTCACGAGCAGCGTGGCACTCTGCGTGACCAGGGAGCCCATTTTCATGTGTGAAATAGTGCTGACATTAAGGCTGTGGCTGCACTCTGGTTGAATTCAGAAACAGACTCCACTGATATAATTTGCCTCGGGTTTAGCTGGAAGTACATCTGAAAGCAAAGCAGCTGGAGAGACATCAGATCCTGTGTGGCTGGAGCCACCCAGATCGTTCAGATGTTCAATAACCACGTAGAGCAGCTCCTCGCCACCAGCCTCCTGTCCAAGTTGTGCTTTTAAATCGAATAATGAAAAGAAAACAAGTTCATGTTCATTCTTAAACACTACAATACTTAAGGTTATGGTACCTTAGGAAGAACTAAAATTTTTATTCACAGCTGTCATGTGTCTTACCATCCTTAGTTGATCACCTAATCAGTACCTCCTTAAGTAGATTGAGGGGTCCTTGTGTTGGAAGTCAGCAGATTCTCAAACTGAATGGCTGCCATACATGTAGAGATGCTAATTTAGGATGCATCATTGCTTAAGAAACATCGAGGTATATTTGAACTGACAAAATGTGACGTTGAAATTCTAAATTAAAAACTAATTCAGATTTACATTTCAAGCCATCAGTAGTCTCTAAAGCAGTGTTTTTCAACCCGGGTCTGTGAGAAAGTATTCAGGGTGCTGCAGGAAATTGTCTAATTTCAATTTTCAACTTACTGTTGATGTGCACTGGTGCCGCAGTGGGTCCTCCATGTCAGTGGGTAGCAGTACAAACACAATCCCTTCTCTTCTTCTTCGTCTCTCAACGGAGACTGAGCCTGAGTAGCGGATTCCTGCCGAACCGGAGGCAGTAGTTTCAAGACCATCAAGTTTATTATTACTGACCCCACAACACTATCCGGATAGGGACAACATCACCACCACCTTCAGAAACCGCATCCCAACCATACCGACATCAGGCTCCCGCAGCACTAAACAAGCAGTGGATACACAGGTCTACCAATGTTGAGCTGAGGAATCACGTCTGCCGTGGAAACAACCCTCTTCATGGGAGCACATGTCTGATGAGAGACATCTCCGGTAAGTGGTTGTCTCATTTTCAAACTAATTACAAAAGCAGCGCTGAAAGCATCAAGTGAACTCCTGGCCCAGGTTGAACAAAATCCAACTTGCACGGACGCAAACTCTTGTGCACTCATGATTGCCTGGAGCAAATGTGCATGTGTTTGTGTCTTTCCATTGACTTTGTATACAATCGTCCATGTTTTACACTGAGTATAAACACATTACAAGATAAAATCATCATTAGATACAGTGGGGCAAAAAAGTATTTAGTCAGCCACCAATTGTGCAAGTTCTCCCACTTAAAAGATGAGAGAGGTCTCCAATTTTCATCATAGGCGTACCTCAACTATGACAGACAAAATGAGGAAAAAAAAAATATCCAGAAAATCACATTGAAGGATTTTTAACCCCTTGCACTCCGGTCAATTTTCCTAAAAACGCCAAAAAATAATGTGCCCAAAGAAAATCGAAAGCTGTTCTTCAACCCTTTGCAGCATCTTCATGGGGTTGGTCTCATTTAAAAGAAAACACTTTGAATTTTTTGGCAAAACAGTCATAATCTCTCTAAGTGCTCCGGCCACTGAGTTACAGTCATCTAAACATAGTGAACTTGAAGAAAATAAATTTGGCCTGGGTGTTTTTTTTGGATACAAATGTTTGCAAATAACACACAGCTTCAGATCCAGGCTGGAAAATGCAACAGAAATATACAGTAGAACCAAGTGTTATCCAGCTGAGGTCCAAATTTGGTAACAATACCACAAAAAGTGAATATATGACACAGCTTTTTCCTCAGGTTGTTCCCAGGCGTTTTGGAACTGTGCCAAATTGTGCCAAATGGCACAGTTTGGAAAAACGTCTGTAACTTTTGAATGATTCAATGTAGAAGCTTCATTTTGGGCTCTAATGAAAGGTGACACTCAGGGCTGTGTCTGTGTGTGTGTGGGGGGGGGGGGGTTGTCCCCCCCCCCTCGCTACAGACGATGGACATCGGCCATCGCTACATGACAGATTAGCCTCATGTGGGATGTGGGACAGCAGCTCAGTCACCGCGGCTCCCCCCCCCCCCCCCGCTACAGAAGAATAGTCAGGAATAAAGAATAATTTAGCTTATAACACCTTACCTCTTCACAGCAGCGTCCTGGCGAACTTCTCTTCCCCATTGTCAGACGAACACGACGCTGGTCCGCTCGTGGTTCTGGTCTCGCGACCCGATCAAAACATAATTCCATTATTGCGGTTTTGTGCTTCCATGATTGCGGTTTTTGGCGAACGATTTTTCAAAACAAATAACAGTAGTAATTAAAAAAAGACTGGCGAAGGCGTGTGTGTCACTCAGCCTTCGTCATCAGCCTCTGTCGGTCTATGACCATGGAAGAAATCATAACGTCTACTCTGCTGGAACCAAAACAAAATAAGCACCGCCTGTGGCCGAAAATGCCGGTGTGCGAATGGCACTCCCTGTCACACAGGTTGCATTTGTGGATGGTCTCCGTGCTGCTGGGTCCGTGGGGTTCTTCCTGCGGGTCCTTTTTTGATCCGCTCCAGCAGTCAGTCTTCACCCAGCCTTAAAAAAAAACAGCTCGCGAACTTCTCTGCTTCAATTGGCTCACTGCATTCACAGCCTTGGTAGGCGGGTCCTTCTGGCTAGGTTTTCCGTCATTGGTTCTTCAAGGTTTCAGAAACCCAATTCAAGGCTCTTGTTAGTCGAATGAGAGGTCAATCAGATGAACTAATCTGTTCGCGGCTGTGTCTGCAGCTTTTATTTTCAGTGCGCGCTTGGACGCCATACACCACCTACATCACAATCTCCATCATGCGTCCTAGTGAATGACCTGCAGCGAGCTGGGACCAAAGTAACAAAGGCTACATCAGAAACACAATACGCCGCCAGGGACTCAAATCCTGCAGTGCCAGACGTGTTCCCATGCTTAAGCCAGTACATGTCCAGGCCCATCTGAAGTTTGCTAGAGAGCATTTGAATGATCCAGAAGAGGATTGGGAGAATGTCATATGGTCAGATGAAACCAAAATAGAACTTTTTGGTAAAAACTCAACTTGTCGTGTTTGGAGGAGAAAGAACACCATGCAGTGGTTTAGCACTGTGGCAGCACAGTTTACCCTCGGCCGGGGGATCGCGGGGATCAGGAGATCGTGGGTTCGATCCCAGCCCCCGGCCAACAGTGAGCTGTGTGGAGTTTGCATGTTCTCCCCGTGTTGCGTGGGTTTACTCCGGGATTTCTCCGGTTTCCTCCTGCATACCAAAAACATGTAGGTTTAGGGCGCTCGCGCACGCAGCGACCGGCAGCCGGTGGCTTGTCACCAGACTGCAAACCAAATCTACCTACGGGTACAAATAAGTAACAAAAAAAAATAAAAAAAATACCTACTGTGAAGAATGGGGGTGGAAACATCATACCGTAAAATGGGGCTATAAGGGACAGCGGGGTAATAAGGGACACTTTTTTTTTTTGAATTTTCCTTAAATATAATGGCGACAAATTTCTTAAAACTAATATCTATCTACAGGAAAGACAATAACAACACAACTCAGCGTCCTGCTCAAAATAAAAAAAAGCAGAATTACATTTAAAACATTTCCCAGAAAAGTGTCCCTTATTACCCCGCCGTCCCTTATAGCCCCGTTTTACGGTACTTTGGGGCTGTTTTTCTGCAAAGGGACCAGGACGACTGATCCGTGTAAAGGAAAGAATGAATGGGGCCATGTATCGTGAGATTTTGAGTGAAAACCTCCTTCCACCAGCAAGGGCATTGAAGAAGAAACGTGGCTGGGTCTTTCAGCATGACAATGATCCCAAACACACCACCCGGGCAACGAAGGAGAGGCTTCGTAAGAAGCATTTCAAGGTCCTGGAGTGGCCTAGCCAGTCTCCAGATCTCAACCCCATAGAAAATCATTGGAGGGAGTTGAAAGTCTGTGTTGCTCAGCGACAGCCCCAAAACATCACTGCTCTAGAGGAGATCTGCATGGAGGAATGGGCCAAAATACCAGCAACAGTGTGTGAAAACCTTGTGAAGACTTACAGAAAACGTTTGACCTCTGTCATTGCCAACAAAGGGTATATAACAAAATACTGAGATGAACTTTTGTTATTGACCAAATACATATTTTACCGAGGAATTTACCAATTAATTCATTAAAAATCCTTCAATGTGACTTTCTGGATTATTTTTTTTCCTTATTTTGTCTCTCATAGTTGAGGTATACCTATGATGAAAATTGGAGACCTCTCTCATCTTTTAAGTGGGAGAACTTGCACAATTGGTGGCTGACTAAATACTTTTTTACCCCACTGTATGCTGTGAGAGGCTCCAGTGTGTCATTTTATAACATTTTAGGTTTTTGGGGGTCCGGGTATTGTTGTTGTTTTTTGTCAATGTAAAAAGGGTTTGGTGGCCCACAAAAGGTTGAAAAATACTGATCTAAAGGAATAAAATGTTGAAAATATTGCAAAACAAGTAACTGCTTTACAAATAAAATAATCTAAGGACAAATGGATAGTTTCCTACCTCTCAAAAATTAAAATGTTTCATGAACAGAAAAATTATGTCCAACAAATAAAAAGCAGCTCCAGAAACCATGAATAGTAAAATTATTATGATTACGATCTTCGTAGGATCGCTGGACTCACCCTCAGAGAGAGGGTGAGGAGCTCAGTCGTCAGGGAGAGGCTCTGAGTAGAACTGCTGCTCCTCCACATTGAAAGGAGCCAGTTGAGGTGGTATGGGCATCTGATCAGGATGCCTCCTGGACGCCTCCCACTTGAGGTGTTTTGGGCATGTCCCTCTCGGAGGAGACCCCCGGGCTGACCCAGGACTCGCTGGAGAGACTATGTCTCCCAGCTGGTCTGGGAACGCCTTGGTATCCTCTCTGAAGAGCTGGAGCCGGTGGCTGGGGAGAAGGAAGTCTGGGCTTCTGTACTTGAGCTGCTGCCTCTGCGACCCGGACCCCCAGAAAAGCAGTAGAAGATGGATGGATATTATGAATGCCTTTAAATAAAATAAGTTGACATGTAAATGTATTCATTCATTCATTCATCTTCTTCCGCTTAATACTTTTCGGGTCGCCGGGGGGCTGGAGCCTATCCCAGCATCTTTGGGCGAGAGGCAGGGTACACCCTGGACAGATCGCCAGTCCATCGCAGGGCCAACACAGAGAGACAGACAACCATTCACTCTCACAGTCATACCTAAGGACAATTTAGAATCCCCAGTTTTTGATGCCAATTAACCTAACTTGCATGTTTTTGGCATGTGGGAGGAAACCAGAGAAATCCTGGAGTAAACCCACGCAGACACGGGGAGAACATGCAAACTCCACACAGATCACTGTTGGTCAGGGGCTGGGATCGAACCCGGGATCCCCTGGCCAAGGGTGAGTTGCTGTGCTGCCTCAGTGCTAGCCACTGCACCACCGCGCCGCCATTTATGACACATTTAATTAAGTAATAATGTATCTCGTAAATGGCATTTATTTTAAATTTTAAATAATGATCACTTTATTAAATAAAAATACTTGATGTCTATAGCTACAGTACATCTGGAAAGTATTCACAGCACTTCACGTTTTCCACATTTTATGTTACAGCCTTATTCCAAACGGGATAAAATTCTTTTTTTTCCCTCAAAATTCTACACACAGTACCCCATAATGACAATGTGAAAAAAGTTGTTTTTTTTAGATTTTTGCAAATTTATTAAAAATAAAAAAGTAAGAACTCACAGGTACATAAGTATTCACAGCCTTTGCTCAATACTTTGTTGATGCAGCTTTGGCAGCAATTACAGCCTCAAGTCGTTTTGAATATGATGCCACAAGCTTGGCACACCTATCTTTGGGCAGTTTGGCCCATTCCTCTTTGCAGCACCTCTCAAGCTCCATCAGGTTGGATGGGAAGTGTCGGTGCACAGCCATTTTCAGATCTCTCCAGAGATGTTCAATTGGATTCAAGTCTGGGCTCTGGCTGGGCCACTCAAGGACATTCACAGAGTTGTCCTGAAGCCACTCCGTTGATATCTTGGCTGTGTGCTTAGGGTCGTTGTCCTGCTGAAAGATAAACTGTCACCCCAGTCTGAGGTCAAGAGCACTCTGGAGCAGGTTTTCATCCAGGGTGTCTGTACATTGCTGCATTCATCTTTCCCTCTATCCTGACTAGTCTCCCAGTTCCTGCCACTGAAAAACATCCCCACAGCATGATGCTGCCATCACCATTGGCATGGTTATGAGGACTGCCTGGTTTCCTCCAAACATGACGCCTGGTATTCACTCCAAAGAGTTCAATCTCTGTCTCATCAGACCAGAGAATTTTATTTCTCATGGTCTAAGAGTCCTTCAGGTGCCTTTTGACAAATTCCAGGTGGGCTGCCAAGTGCCTTTTAATAAGGAGTAGCTTCCATCTGGCCACTATACCATACAGGCCTGACTGGTGGATTGCTGCAGAGATGGTTGTCCTTCTGGAAGGTTCTCCTCTCTCCACATAGGAGCACTGGAGCTCTGACAGAGTGACCATCAGGTTCTTGGTCACCTCCCTGACTAAGGCTCTTCTCCCCCAGTAGCTCAGTTTAGACGGCCGGCTAGCTCTAGGAAGACTCCTGGTGGTTCTGAACTTCTTCCATTTATGGATGATGGAGGCCACTGTGCTCCTTTGGACTTTCAAAGCAGCAGAAACTTTTCTGTACCCTTCCCCAGATTTGTGCCTAGAGACAATCCTGTCTCGGAGATCTACAGACAATTCGTTTGATTTCATGCTTGGTTTGAGCTCTGACATGCACTGTCAACTGTGGGACCTTATATAGACAGGTGCGTGCCTTTCCAAATCATGTCCAATCAACTGAATTTACCACAAGTGGACTCCAATTCCAAGTCCACTCTCGTGCACTATGTACAGCAGCTCAACCAGACTCATGTCAATCATCACTGTTTTCTTTTTGCATTACCGACTGCACTATGTGGTACTCCACAATATCTGCTGCTCGCTAATATATTTAAAAATTGCTTTGACTAGTATTACTCATTCTTATTCTACATTTTATTGCATGTATAGTTTTTTATTTCTCTTTTATTTTTATCATGTTTAATGTTGCAGCATTGCAACGAGACAAATTCCTAGTTTGTGTACTACATGAACAATGGCAATAAATCTGATTCTGATTCAATTAAGCTGTAGAAACATGTCAAGGATGATCAGTGGAAACAGGATGCACCTGAGCTCAATTTTGAGCTTCATGGCAAAGGCTGTGAATACTTATGTACATGTGATTTCTTAGTTTTTTATTTTGAATAAATTAGCAAAAATCTCAAAAAAAAACTTTTTTTCATGTTGTCATTATGGGGTATTGTGTGTAGAATTTTGAGGGAAAAAATTAATTTAATCCCTTTTGGAATAAGGCTGTAACATAAAATGTGGAAAAAGAGAAGTGCTGTGAATACTTTCTGGATGCACTGTATCGCATTTGAACACTAGTGGACTTCCATACTTTTAAGTCTACTTGCTTTATAAAAATGAGGTCAAAAAGCAGCAGCGTGTGACTCCTGATTCCTCGAGTCTTTCTAAAAAATTCAGAGCATGATCCCTTTTGTATTCTTTGTATTGCTGTGCATGTAAGAGAATTCACTCTTCATTATCAGAAAGTGTCACTGTGGTTTTGTGAACACAGTGAAAATTCACAAGGACACAGTTCTGAATTCCCCCCCACACACACACAGCCTGACTGAACAAAAACAGATGGAGCGGTATTAATTTAAAGCCTAAACAATGGCCACAAGACAGGAAGAATGGATTAAGGATGCTTCCTCATGCTGATTTGATCAGGAAAAAACAATGTTCTGCTGTTGGAAAAGCAGACAAAATTATATCTTATCAATGCTTTTGAGCTGTGTGCTTTCATTATTCAGAATAAAATCAAATGAAATATGACTTTTATAGCAACACGTTACATCATGAAGTACATTTTGTCAATTTCTATTAAAAGATTTAATAAAAAGCAAAAAGCACTGGGAAATCAAAATCTGTATGTAGTCACAGACATAAGTCTGAAATTTAACAGACAAGGAAATGACACGACTATCACCACGGTGCATGAGCATGTTTTCAGTGTTTGTCGAGTAACCATATAATTAAGTAACAATATAATTTTAAAAAAAGTTGAAAATTAATTTACAGAGTGAAGAGGTTTAAAGTAAATGCTAATGAAGTACAAGACCATGCTTTACACCTATTCACTCACTCTTCGTCCTAATTTCCCCCCCTTATAAAGTCCATTTCCATGCCCTCAAATTTACTCTTCAGCCTTCAGAGTCCATGATGAAGGTCTCAAAGTTTGGATTGAGCTCTGACACCAGTGCGTCCACAAAGTCTTCAATGGTGGGCTGTCTCTGCAGCATACCTAACAAAGAAAGAAAGAAAGAAAGAAGTGGTTATTAGGGTGTTTGTCAGCTGTGAGGAAAATAAACTTCCACTTCAGATTTAACATGTTTTCCATCACTTCAAGTAACATTAAGCTTTTTAAAACATATTCTTAAGATGAAGTCAACAGATTTACAGAGGTGTGAAAAAGTGTTTGCCCCCTTCCTGATTTCTCATTTTTTGTATGTTTGTCACACTTAAATGTTTCAGATCATCAAACAAATTTAAATATTAGACAAAGATAACACAAGTAAATACAAAATGCAGTTTTTAAATGAAGGTATTTATTATTAAGGGTAAAAACACTCCAAACCTACATGGCCGTGTGTGAAAAAGTGATCCCCCCCCCCCTTAAAACATAAACAAACTGTGGTTTATCACATCTTTGGAAAGCTGAGTTCAATTTCTCTAGCCACACCCAGGCCCGATTACTGCCACACCTGTTCTCAATCAAGAAATTACTTAAATAGGATCTGCGTGACAAAGTGAAGTAGACCAAAAGATCCTCAAAAGCTAGACATCATGCTGCAATCCAAATAAATTCAGGAACAAATGAGAAACAAAGTAACTGAGATCTATCAGTCTGGAAAAGGTTATAAAGACATTTCTAAAGCTTTGGGACTCCAGCAAACCACAGTGACAGCCATTATCCACAAATGGAGAAAACATGGAACAGTGGCGAACCTTCTCAGGAGTGGCCGGCCAACCAAAATTACCCCAAGAGTGTAGTGACAACTCATCCAAGAGGTCACAAAAGACCCCACAACAACATACAAAGAACTGCAGGCCTCACTTGCCTCAGTTAAGGGCAGTGTTCATGACTCCACCATAAGAAAGAGACTGGGTAAAAATGGCCTGCATGGCAGAGTTCCAAGACGAAAACCACTGCTGAGCAAAAACTGCATAAAGGCCAGGAAACATCTTAACGATCCCCAAACCTTTTGGGAAAATACTCCGTGGACTAACGAGACAAAAGTTGAACTTTTTGGAAGGTGTGTGTCCCATTACATCTGGTGTAAAATTAAGATAAGAGATAAGATAAGTCTTTATTAGTAACAGCATTTCAGAAAAGGAACATTATACCAACAGTAAAATATGGTGATGGTAGTGTGATGGTCTGGGGCTGCTTTGCTGCTTCAGGACCTGGAAGACTTGCTGTGGTAAATGGAACCATGAATTCTGCTGTCTACCAAAAAATCCTGAAGGAGAATATCCGTCCATCTGTTCGTGACCTCAAGCTGAAGCGCACTTGGGTTCTGCAGCAGGATAATGATCCAAAACACACCAGCAAGTCCACCTCTGAATGGCTTAAGAAAAACAAAATGAAGACTTTGGAGTGGCCTAGTCCTGACCTGAATCCAATTGAGATGCTGTGGCATGACCTTAGAAAGGTGATTCATGCTCTACAATCCTCCAGTATGGCTGAATTACAACAATTCTGCAAAGATGAGTGGGCCAAAATTCCTCCACAGCGCTGTAAAAGACTCATTGCCAGTTATCACAAACACTTGATTGCGTTTGTTGCTGCTAAGGGTGGCCCAACCAGTTATTAGGTTTAGGGGACAATCACTTTTTGACACAGGGCCATGGAGGTTTGGATTTTATTTACCCTTAATAATAAACACCTTCATTTAAAAACTGTATTTTGTGTTTACTTGTGTTTTCTTTGTTTAATCCATCTTTCACAGCTTTTCCAGAGGTTCGGGCCATGGAGGCAGCAGTCCATGCAGAGAAGCCCAGACCTCTCTCTCCCCAGCCACCTGCTCCAGCTCTTCAGAGAGGATACCAAGCCGTTTCCAGGCCAGCTGGGAGACGTAGTCTCTCCAGCATGTCCTGGGTCTGACCCGGGGTCTCCTCCCAGCGGGACGTGCCCGAAACACCTCAGGTGGGAGGTGTCCAGAATGCATCCTGATCAGATGCCCAAACCACCTCAACTGGCTCCTCTCGATGTAGAGGTGTAGCAGTTCTACTCTGAGCCTCTCCCGTATGACTGAGGTCCTCACACCTTATCTCTTAAGGTGCATTCACACCAAATGTGAACAGGCCAGTTTTTCGTGCGGTACGATTACATTATAACTCAGTGTAAACGCACCAACAGACATGAATAGTGAGATGCAGACTAGGCGAAGTTTAAAACTTCTGCAGCTGTGTTCAACCTGCTGTGGAAATTCCCAAAATAACATCTTGCCTATGTTTACATTATCTGACCGGGGGCTCACCTGAAAATTATGTCTCAAGCCTTCAACACTTCACAAATGATCCCGTGTTTACGTTGCTAGCTAGCTTGCTAGGATGTCCGTGGCCGGAAACCCGGGGGTAAATAACTCCATAAACCCGATTCAGCTAAAGAGTTCCTGGTCCTCCTGTCTCCCGGTGAGTGAGTTTCATTTTCTAACTAGTTTACTCTGCAACGGTGATAATTTTACTATGTCTGCTAGCGGAGCTACCTGCTAGCGGACACGAATGTGTGACAACGAAAATTCTCGCGTACTTGCGTCTTCCCATTGATTTTCTATGGATTTGCACCGCCCGATCGCATTTGGTGTGAACACAACTTTAGGGTGAGTCCAGCAATCCTATGGGGAAAGCTCATTTCAGCCACTTGTATCCATAATCCCATTCTTTCAGTCATTACCTGAAGCTCATGACCATAGGTAAGGGTAGGAACGTAGACTGACTGGTAAATCGACAGCTTTGCCTTAGAGGTCAGCTCCCACTTCCTCTTCACCACAACAGATCGGTACAACTTTCGCACCACTGCAGACGCTGCTCTGATCCCTCTGTCAATCTCCCGCTCCATTCTCCCTTCACTGATGAATAAGACCCCAAGATACTTAAACTCCACTTGGGGCAGGAGCTTGTCCCCAACCTGTAGAGGACAATCCACCCTTTTCCAGCTGAGTACCATGGACTCGGACTTGGAGGTACTGATTCTTATCCCAGCCACTTCACACTCAGCAGCAAACCATCCCAGTAAGACCTGTAGGGCATTGCTCGATGAAGCCAACAGGACGAGATCATCTGCAAAGAGCAGAGATGAGATCCTGTGGTCACTGAACATGACACCCTCCATTCCTTGAATGTGCCTAGAAATCCTGTCCATAGAAATTATGAATAGGATACGTGACAAAGGGCAGCCCTGGTGGAGTTCAACTTACTGGAAATGAGTCTGACTGAGTCTTGGCAATACGAACCAAACTCTCACAATGGTTGTATAGAGACCGGATAGCTCATAGCAACAAGCCTGATACTCCATATTCCTGAAGCACCCCTCACAAAAAAACCATGAGGGTCAAATACCTTCTCCAAGTCCACAAAACACATGTAGACCAGTTGGGCAAACTCCCACAAACCCTTGAGGATTCTTGAGAGAGGGTTAAGAGCTGGTCCAATGAGCCACGGCCAGGACAAAAACCACATTGCTCCTTCTGAATCTGAGATTCAACTAATGGCCAGACTCTCCCCTCAGTACTCTAGCATAGACCTTCCCAGGGAGACTGAAAAGTGTGATCCCCCTAAAGTTGGAACACACCTGCCAGTCCCCCTTCTTAAAGAGAGGAACTACCACCCCAGTTTGCCATGCCAAAGGTACCGTCCCCGACTTCCACGCAATGGTGCAGAGGAATGCCAGCCATGACAGTCCTACAACATCCAGAGCCTTGAGGTACTCAGGGCAAATCTTGCCCACCGTTGGAGCCCGGCCACCTAAGAGTTTTTTAACCACGTTGGCGACCTCAGCCCCTGTGATGGGCGAGTCAACCCGCTCATCCTCAAGCTCTGCTTCCTCTGCGGAAGGCGTGTCAGTGGAATTGAGGAGATCCTCAAAGTATTCCTTCCACCGCCTGACGATATCCCCAGTCGAAGTCAGCAGCGCCCCATCCACACCATACAAAGTGTGGACAAGGAGCCATTTCCTCCTCCTGAGTCGGCGGAGAGTTTGCTAGAATCCCTTTGAGGCCGACCGAAAGTCTTGTTCCTTGGCCTCACCAAACTCCTCCCACACTAGCAACCCTTCAGCAACCACCCGATCTGCACTCTGCTTGGCCTGCCGGTACATCTCAGCTGCTTTGCGAGTCACACAAGCCAACCAAGCTTGATAGGACTCCTTCTTCAGCTTGATGGTTGCCACCACAAAATGCACTGACAACCGCAGCTCTGGGCAGCCGTTTCAACAATGGAGGTGGAGAACATGGCTCATTCAGACTCAATATCTCCACACTCCCTCAGAATGTGGTCAAAGTTCTTCCAGAGGTGGGAGTTGAAGACCTCTTGGACAGGGGCCTCAGCCAGACATTCCCAGCACACCCTCACTATACGTTTAGGTCTACCAGGTCTGAATGGCATCCGCTCCTGCCATCGGATCCAACTCACCACCAGGTGGTGATCAGTTGACAGCTCTGCACCTCTCTTTACTCGAGTGTCCAAGACATACGGTTGCAGGTCTGATGACACGATAACAAAATCAATCATCGACCTGCGACCTAGGGTGTCCTGGTGCACAAATGGACACCCTTATGCTTGAACATGGTGTTTGTTATGGAGAAACACAGAAGTCCAAAAACTTTACACCACTCGGGTTCAGATGGGGCAGGCCGTTCCTCCCAATCACACCCCTCCAGGTTTCACTGTTGTTACCCACGTGCGTATTGAAGTCCCCCAGTAGGACAACGGCGTTTCCAAGACAAACACTCTCCAGCACCCCAGTCAGAGACTCCAAAAAAGTGTGGGTACTCTGAACCACCATTTGGTGCATCGGCACAAATGATGGTCAGGACCCGTTTCCCAACCCAAAGGCACAGGGAAACAACCCTTTTGTCCACCGGGAAAAACTCCAATGTTCAGGCAGCAAGGTGAGGGGATACAAGAATACCCACCCCTGCTCGCCACCTCTTGTCCAGGGCAACTCCAGAGTAGGCCAAGCTCTAGCCCCTCTCCAGGAGACTGGTTCCAGAACCAGAGCTGTGCGTTGAGGTGAGCCCAACTGTATCTTGCCGGTAACTCTCAACCTCATGCACCAGCTTAGGCTCCTTCGCCACCAGAGAGGTGACATTCCATGTCCCAAAAGCCAGTTTAGGAAGCTGGAGATCAGATTGCCAAGGTCTCTGCCTTCGATCGCCACCTGATTTGCATAGCACCAGACCCCATGGTCTCTCCTGCAGGTGGTGAGCCCACTGGAGGGTGGACCCATATAGCTCCTTCAGGTTGAGTCTAGCCAGGTCCCATGGGCAGAAACCTGGCCATCAGACGCTCGCCATCAAGCCCCTTCTGTAGGCCTGACTCTGGGGCGGGGCCCCGGTAACCCCATACCAGGTGGCGTACACTGAATCCTTGTTCTAGCATTCATCATGTGAGTCTGTTGGATTGTTCTTAGTCTGGCCCTTCACCCAGGACCAGTTTATCTTGGGTGACCCTACCAGAGGCAAATTGCCCTGGACAACATAGGTCCTGGGATCACGAAGGCATGCAAACCCTCCACCACAACAAAGTGACGATCCATGAGGGACCAGAATACAATGATTTGCAAATCCTTTTCAACCTATATTCAATTGAATACACCACAAAGATATTTAATGTTGAAACTAATAAACGTAATTGTTTCGATGCAAATATTTACTCATTTTGAATTTGATGCCTCAGAACTCAGAAAAGGATTTATTGCCGAGTACATTAACAGTAAACAACTGAAAACATACGAGGGATTTGACTTGACACAGAAAATGACCTGCATTTCCGGTGATGCGGCAGCGTCGAAACACGCCTGTCATCAGATGGGTACAGGATGCATAGGGAAGAAAAGGATAACACAATAGGAAAGAGCAAAAAACCATTGATTGTCAGAATACCGGTCATATATGATCAATATTATGATTACAAGAAAAAAAGCCCTCAATGCACAATTAGCAGACAAGAATGTACACAAAGACACAAAGGGAGCAGTGAGTGAATGATCTTCTCATCAGTTTATTGAGTCAGTGTGGGTGTAGTGTTGAGTGGAGGTGTTTGTATCAGTTAAGAACAACAAAGTCTCTTCGGCAGGAGATGTTTTGTCTAGTGGCTGGCATTTGTCCTTGAGCCAGGCAGCTGGCTGTCCATACAGTCAATGCAGCTCAAATGTTTTGGAAACAAAAAACTGCAGATAATCTGGAGGACTTGTGTAAGGGCAGGTCAGATTAGTCGAATAGTACTGATCCCAGAGAAAAAGACTTTATATTCTCTTACAGATTCAGTACTTTAATCCTTCAGTGCTGGACGTTGAATTCTTCATGGACGGCTCTCAGCGTGATCATGATGTAATCCATTTTCCTAGACAGTTCTCCACTAGCCGCTGTCAAGAGTCCTCCCCATTTGTTCAATTTGATGGTTAAGCCTCGCCTGGCCAGCATTTTGATAGGCTACGTCCATCTTCATCAATTTACGGTACACCGGGACAATCCCAGATCCAATCAGAACGATCCCGATGACCATTGCTACGAAGATGTATAAATCTTCGACATCTTCGATAGAGAGATCAGACAGGCACAAGAGTTTCCAATTACTTGTGTCCCTCAAATAGCCCGCAGCCGCAGTTCCTGCGGGACAAACTACCTCCCCTGGGGCACTTTTCCTCGTTGAAAAAATAGTGTCAATTGCGTTCAAAGCCCAGCTTATTAAATCCATAATTTCGTTCGATAATCAGCAGTAGAGACACGCAGACAGACGATAGCAAGCTGGGATCCAGTCAGTTAGGGGAGGAAGGAGATAAAAAGTCAGAGCTGGAGAGAAGGAAAAAAGCGTCTGCTCTCTTTGGGAGGCGGAAGTGAAGGTGTATCGGCACAAATGCCTGCAGATGCCTGCAATACATTCCAAAAGAAAAAAAAAAAGCTAGGAAAGGAGCAAGAAAAGACTGAGAAGTTTGAGGAATGCTCAAAAATGCCTTTTGTAACATTCCACAGGTGAAGAGGTTAACTGGAAACAGGTGAGTGTCATGACTGGGTATAAATGGAGCACACCTGAAAGGCTCAGTCACTCATAAGCAAGGATGGGGCGAGATTCATCACTTTGTGAACAACTGTATGGGCAAATAGACAACAGTTTAAGAACGTTTCTCAACATACAATTGCAAGGAATTTAGGGATTTTATCATCTACAGTCCATATTATCATCAAAACATACAGAGAACGTGGAGAAATTTTAGTATGTAAGCAACAAGGTCAAAAACCAACACTGAATGCTCATGATCTAAGGCAGCACTGCATTAAAACAGACATAATTCTGTAATGTAAATTACCATGTTTGCTCAGGAACACTTTGTAAAACCATTTTCATTTAACACAGTTCATCGCTACATCTACAAGTGCAAGTTAAAACACTACCATGCAAAGTGAAAGCCATATATCAGAATCACCCAAAAAATGCCACCAGTTGCTCTGGTCCTGAGCTCATCTGAGATGGACTGACGCAAAGTAGAAAAGTAGGTTGTGGTCTGGCGAGTCCAAATTTCAAATTGTTTTTGGAAATCATGGACATTGTGTCCTCCAGGCTAAAGAGGAAAAGGACCATCCAGATTGTTATCAATGTTAAGTTCAAAAGCCAGCATCTGTGATGGTATGGAGGTGTGTTAGTGCCCACGGCATGGGTAACATGCACATTTGTGAAGGCACCATTATTGCTAAACCATACAGGTTTTAGAGCAACATACAGTGGTGTGAAAAAGTGTTTGGCCCCTTCCTGATTTCTCATTTTTTGTATGTTTGTCACACTTAAATGTTTCAGATCATCAAACAAATTTAAATATTAGACAAAGATAACACAAGGAAACACAAAATGCAGTTTTTCAATGAAGGTGTTTATTATTAAGGCAAAAAAAATTCCAAACCTACATGGCCCTGTGTGAAAAAGTGATTGCCCCCTAAACCTAATGACTGGTTGGGCCACCCTTAGCAGCAACAACTGCAATCAAGCATTTGTGATAAGTGGCAACGAGTCTTTACAGCGCTGTGGAGGAATTTTGGCCTACTCATCTTTGCAGAATTGTTGTACAGTGATCCCTCGCTACTTCGCGCTTCACCTTTCGCGCCCTCAGTGCATCGCGGATTTTTCAGAAATATTCATCAAAAATTCAAAATTGAGAAAAAATGGGCGGGCGCTAGCAGAAGGCAGGGAGACTACATTAGAACATCAGGTATCAACACGGAGAGCCGCTCAACTCAAAATTCACCTCTCTGACCACCGCTCCACTCCTCTCCGCCCACCTCTTCACTGCTCGGGAATCTCGCAAGCTGATTGGCCAAGACGTTTTACCTCGCAAGCTGATTGGCCGAGACGTTTTACCCAGCTTCTCTCCCTGCAGAGCGCCCATACCAACCGAAGGAAGACCGCATTCATTGTTCTTTATCGCTAGTCTCGCAGCGTGGAACTTTTCGCTGTTCTCTTGTCCCTTTTTGTGTGAAATAGTCTTCCCGTCGAGCCACTACGCCGCCTCCTGCAGCTGCCCTCGACAATCCTGCGCCTCTAGCACCTGACGATGAGGCGTCACCTGAGGAGCAGTAAAGCTCTCATTAACCTGTGCAGTACGTAAATCCTCTTCATCTTGAGTTACGTATCTTGTTATAAAAATAAAAGAGTTCTAAAAACATATTTATGTACACTTTATTTACATCTACGTATGTATGTACACTTACACACACACACACACACGTATCATATGAGAGAGAGTGAGAGAATGAACGTATGTGTTATTTATGGGTGACGTCATTAGGGGTGACGCTACTTCGCGGTTTTTCACTTTTCGCGGTCGGTTCTGGAACCCATTAACCGCGATAAGTGAGGGATCACTGTAATTCAGCCACAATGGAGGGTTGTTGAGCATGAACTGCCTTTTTAAGGTCATGTCACAGTATCTCAATTGGATTCAGGTCAGGACTTTGACTAGGCCACTCCAAAGTCTTCATTTTGTTTTTCTTAAGCCATTCAGAGGTGGACCTGCTGGTGTGTTTTTGGATCATTATCCTGCTGCAGAACCCAAGTGTGCTTCAGCTTGAGGTCACGAACAGATGGCCGGACATTCTCCTTCAGGAATTTTTGGTAGACAGCAGAATTCATGGTTCCATTTACCACAGCAAGTCTTCCAGGTCCTCAAGCAGCAAAACAGCCCCAGACCATCACACTACCATCACCATATTTTACTGTTGGTATGATGTTCCTTTTCTGAAATGCTGTGTTACTTTTACTCCGGATGTAATGGGATACACACCTTCCAAAAAGTTCAACTTTTGTCTCATCAGTCCACAGAGTATTTTCCGAAAAGTCTTGGGGATCATCAAGATGTTTTCTGGCAAAACTGAGATGAGCCTTTATGTTCTCTTTGCTCAGCAGTTGTTTTTGTCTTGGAACTCTACCATGCAGGCCATTTTTGCCCAGTCTCTTTCTTATGGTGGAGTCATAAGACTCCACCATAAGAGTCCACTGCTTGCTTGCTTGTTTTTTTCTTGCCTTCTGATTGTTGCTCTGAGTGTTGCTATCCCTGTGCTGTTGCAATCCTGGAATTTCCCCATTGTGGGACTAATAAAGGCTTATCTTATCTTATCTTATCTTATAAGTGAGGCCTGCAGTTCTTTGTATGTTGTTGTGGGGTCTTTTGTGACCTCTTGGATGAGTTGTTGCTGCACTCTCGGGGTAATGTTGGTCGGCCGGCCACTCCTGGGAAGGTTCACTACTGTTTCATGTTTTTGCCATTTGTGGATAATGGCTCTCACTGTGGTTTGCTGGAGTCCCAAAGCTTTAGAAATCGCTTTATAACCTTTTCCAGACTGATAGATCGCAATTACTTTGTTTCTCATTTGTTCCTGAATTTATTTGGATCACAGCATGATGTTTAGCTTTTGAGGATCTTTTGGTCAACCACTTTGTCAGGCAGGTCCCATTTATGCAATTTCTTGATTGAGAACAGGTGTGGCAGTAATCAGGCTTGGGTGTGGCTAAAGAAACTGAACTCAGCTTTCCAAAGATGTGATAAACCACAGTTAATTTATGTTTTAACAAGCGGGGCAATCGCTTTCTCACACAGGGACATGTAGGTTTGGATTTTTTTTACCCTTAATAATCACCTTCATTTAGAAACTATATTTTGTGTTTACTTGTGTTACCTTTGTCTAATATTTAAATTTATTTGATGATCTGAAACATTTAAGTGTGACAAACATACAAAAAAATGAGAAATCAGGAAGGGGGCAAACAATTTTTCACACCACTGTATGCGGCCATCCAAGCAACATCTTTTTCAGGGACATCCCTGCTCATTTCAGCAAGACAATGCCAAGCCACATTCTGCACGTGTTCCAACAGTGCGGCTTCATAGCAAAAGAGTGCAGGCACCAGATTAGCCTGCCTGCAGTCTAAACCGGTCTCCCATTTAAAATATGTGTCGCATTATGAAGCACAAAATGCGACAATGGAGACCCTGGACTTTTAGGTAACCAAAGTCATACATCAAGCATTTTTGCTTGATGTACGACTTCGGTTACTTAACATCAAGAATGCTTGATGTACAAAGCTTCAATAATTACTGTCCTCAGTTCTTAAACACTTATTGAGTGTTGTTAAAAGGAAAGGTGATGTAACACAGTGGTAAACATACCCCTGTCCCAGCTTTTTTTGGAACATGTTGAGGCATCAAATTCAAAACAAGTAAATATCTAAAAAAAAAACAAAAAAAAAACAAAAAACTAAACCAAAACAATAAAGTTTCAGTTTCAACATAAAATATCTTGTCAGACAACCACAAGAAGGAGGCAAAGTGAAAGAAAAGAAAACAGGGGCGGGGTCTCTGTATGTGGCTACACTATGCTAGGCTGGTTAGCAATTTAGCTTTTTAAACAAGTGATCGGCGCTCGACCAGGAGCTTACACAGACGTGAAAGGTCAGACAGGTAAGAGACGAAGCATTTTCCATCCATCCATCTTGTACCGCTTAATCCTTTTGGGTCGCGGGGGGGCTGGAGCCTATCCCAGCATCTTGGGGCGAGAGGCAGGGTACACCCTGGACAGATCGCCAGTCCATCACAGGGCCAACACAGAGAGACAGACAACCATTCACTCTCACATCCATACCTAAGGACAATTTAGAATCCCCAGTTTTGATGCCAATTAACCTAACTTACATGTTTTTGGCATGTGGGAGGAAACCGGAGTGCCCGGAGTAAACCCACGCAGACACGGGGAGAACATGCAAACTCCACACAGAAGGGTCACCGATGGTCTGGGGGTGGGATCGAACCCACGATGGTCAAGGGTGGAATCGATCCCATGACCTTCTTGCTGTGCTGCCACTGTGCTAACCACTGCGCCACCGTGCTGCCCCACGAAGCATTTTGCTCTTTTAAATTCTTTTACTGGTGAAGTTAAGCAGTAACTATATATCTACATATTATTCCATCTAGCTACATTGCTCCGCACTGTGTGTGTTTATATACTTGCATATTTATTCCACCTAGCTGCAATGCTCCGTACTGTGGGTGTTTATATATTTACATATTTATTCCATCTAGCTACAATGCTCTGCACTGTGTGTTCATATATTCATATATTTATTCCATCCAGCTACAATGCTCTGCACTGTGTGTCTGTGTGTGTGTGTATATATATTTATTTTATAGTAATACGTACATATGTATATTAGCTGCTCTTGCTTGCTTGTTTTTTTCTTGCCTTCTGATTGTTGCTCTGAGTGTTGCTATCCCTGTGCTGTTGCAATCCTGGAATTTCCCCGTTGTGGGACTAATAAAGGCTTATCTTATCTTAACTTAAGCACAAAGCCTTAAAAATTACAACTCAGGACTCCGTTCGGAGCAATTTAGTTACCCATTTCTTTTTGGCTAACTAAATTTTACTCAGCATCTGAGTAAAACAGAACTTTTAAACTTCACCAGAAGAGTTTGACAGTTTCTTTAAACAGCGCTTCAACTGTAATACAAATAATGGCGTTTCGTCACAAAACTCACAGCTGTTGTGAGCAATAGCACGAATCAGCTACTTCCGGCTGCTAACTGTCGAAAACTAAGGGATGATTCTCGTCAGTTTGCCACAATCAAAGGTCTATTTAGCAAGAACATGTCTGGAACACGCAGACTGTGTCTTGAAGGCCTTGAATTAATTATTACTGAATTGAATACAAACATTAAGCGACGTTACGTTTTACTTTTGCATGCAACAACAAGGAACTATAAAAGAACTACAGACACGTGACTAGGGGTGTAACAGTTTTTGTATTCATATTCAAATTTTTCGGGACAGAGCCTTCGGTTCGGTACAGAGGCGTACCGAGGTTCAACACGGACCATGTTGAGTGACGGACATGAAGTGCCTCGCGCCGGACATGTAAACAAATAGTTCAGACCTGTACAGAGAAGCCAGAACTCAAAGACGGACCAAGACAAGAAATAAGACGAAAACAGCATCAAATATGCTTTTGGCAGTATTTTTACCTTGTTAACTCATTTGAAACGGCACCAAGCAAACGTGCAGCACAAAAAAAAAAAAATCTAGTGCAGTACAAGCGCAGCTTCCAGCGGAATTTAGACGGCCTCTCCAGATCGAGCCAAAGCAATAACAAATGCCACTGGTGTTTTTATAGCAGCGGATCTAAGGCCATATTCAGTTGTTAAGAACACCGGGTTTAAACACATGCTGAAGGTAACTGAGCCCTGGTATGAAGTTCCTTCTTGTGTCCACTTCAGCCAGAAAATAATACCATCCTTTTAAGAAAAAGCTAACTCTGTTAATGCTGCCCTTGAGGCCAGTGTTTTTCAGGGGTGCCCTGGTATGTTCAGATTTTTGTGGGACATTATTTAATTTAACTTCTTAATTGTCAAAAAAATTGCAAATAATTTGCTGTTATTGTGCATGGGTACCTTCAGAACCTATATACAACAATGACAAATTATTGCCCAGTTAACAAGTGATATTAGATAATTTCTCACAGAAACCGGAACATTCCAGAGCACCCTGGTTAAAAACACTGCTTCAGGCAATAAAAAACTTTAATATCCTAAAAACAAAAGAATAATTCAGACTATCCAAATGTCTACTGTTGCACTTGTCTGCATCATTCATGTGCTAAAAAGAGAATTTACTTCTTTTATTGTATACATTTTATTTATTGGAGAATTTACTGCTGGCAGTTTGCAGGGGTTTTTTGTCAAAGCTGTTCCCGCTTATACAAAAGATAAGCAGTTTTATGTTTTGCATTTTGCTACCTTACTGTACCGAAAATGAACCGAACCGTGACCTTAAAATCAAGGTACGTACCGAACCGTGATTTAAGCGGACCGTTACACCCCTACACGTGACTGTTGACCTAAGATGGCTGCTGGTAGCAAATGGTGTCAAACACAAAATGGCATCCTGTGACCATGTGTTTGGAACAATAGAATAGAGAAACAGCTCTAGTTTGAAAAATAAAGTAAAACTCAAACGACCAGCACCCAAAAAGCAGATAGAGTTATAGATGGTTTCTGTGTTCACAATCAGAACAACTGTGGCCTCACGCAGGGCCTCCATTAAATAAATTTAGCGTTAGGATAGTGGCACCATCAAATAATGCAGCGTCACACAGTGGCACCAATAAATATGTAGCCTCATATGGGTTGCAACATTAAGATAAGATAAGATAAGATAAGCCTTTATTAGTCCCACAACAGGGAAATTCCAGGATTGCAACAGCACAGGGATAGCAACACTCAGAGCAACAATCAGAAGGCAAGAAAAAAAACAAGCAAGCAAGAGCAGCTAATATACATATGTACATATTACTATAAAATATATATATACACACAGACACACAGTGCAGAGCATTGTAGCTGGATGGAATAAATATATGAATATATGAACACAGTGCAGAGCATTGTAGCTAGATGGAATAAATATGTAAATATATAAACACCCACAGTACGGAGCATTGCAGCTAGGTGGAATAAATATGCAAGTATATAAACACACACAGTGCAGAGCAATGTAGCTAGATGGAATAAATATATAGATATATAAATATAAACACACCCAGTGCTGAGTATGCAGCGTTAAAGCTATGATTATAAGAATATGGTTATTAATAATTAACTGTAATTAATAAATAATAATTATTGCATTTCCTCATTCTAACACTAAAGTTGCACCACTCACTGTTTTGAGAGATGTGAGAACTATTATGAAACAATGTAGCTTAAGAATTGAGCAAATAATAAGTTAAGCATTAATTAATTAATTACTAAACAATTATTCAATCTTATAACCTGGGTGTCAGTTCTTGACACTTGAGTGATTCTGCAATCTGGACAAAGAAAGCCACACCTTAAACTCAGTCGTTTTCATGAAGAAACCAAAGTGTTGAGGGTATGCACATGATGCCATGGAACAGAATTCATGGCAGTTACAAAACACTGAGTGGTAAAAATGAGTGGCAGCATTAAAAATAAAATATACATGGTATTCAGTCACAGCAGTACTCAGAGTGCATGCTTGCATTGCGTAGAGCTAATCTTATTATTCAATCTTGTATTAATTGATAAAAAAATAGATAAATGATTAAAGGCTCAGAACTCGTTATTCACTTACGTGTGCTCATACCCACACATCACTACAGTCAAGCAAATAGTCAAGCAATATCTAAAGTAAAAAAGGCACTCTGTGTACTACTGTGATTAAATATTTTGTGGGATTTTTATGTTTTGCTGCATACAAACTAAAACTATCACATGTATTTGTCACTCAGTGCTGTGTTACTATGGTAACTTCCCTGTTACTGCCAAGAATTCTGTTCCAATGCATCACCTCTATAGACATCTATAGCGCTTGTAAAACAGATAACCAGAGGTGACAATGACAGCTGTAATTTTGCAAAAATGAGAAAGGAACAATATATACAGGTTTTGCATATGTGAAATATGGCTGGAATGGGATTGTGTATCTGAGTGGAGAATTAGTGGAACCACTGTAGGAAAACTGAGTATAATGCAGAGTTAGTAAAAAGGGAGATTTGGGAAAAATGTTTTGGAAAAAGAAGAAAGACAGATTAACTTTACCTTAGGCTCAAAAAGGGAATTGTAGTTAAAGAAAAAATTATGGTTGAGGTAAATAAAGATCTGTCCCTGAAACTAAGGCTGTTAGCTGCCCTACTTTCTTGGAAGCTATGCAGAAGTTCCTCTCCTGGGATGGCTGGGGTTCTCAAGAGACCAAGACCAAAACCAGAATGAAATGGTCAAGCCTCATTGGGCCATAGATGTTGGAGGATTGGGGCTTCTGGCAGCCCGACTGATCCAACCTCGATTAGAGATAGGGCCGTGACGGTAGGGCTCCTCTCTGCCGTTCTGTGCCTGGAGTCTTGACCTGGGGACCTTCTCAGAGGTGGGGGTCCGGCTGAGGGCCTGTAGCTTGGGTCTGTTTGCTTCTTCCGGGAACAATGGTTCGTCCTCTAGGATGGCGTTTTGATGTTGTAGGCCAGCCCAAAATGAAGCCTTAAGCCAGGTTAATTAGGCATGCTCTGAAGTGTGTAGGTAGTTTACAGAAAAATGTGAAAATTGATGAGTTGAAAAGGCTTAGCTTCCCTAAAGAGGTAGAAGCAAAATTTAAAAAATCACTTTAAATGGTACTGTGGCAATGCATATTAGAGGAGTCAGCAGACAGCGTCTCAGTCAGGAGGCAGTGATTAAACATAAGAGAATAATAGACAGGAACGTCATGGGGAGTTGGCAGGAAGAGGGAGCTGGGGGTTTAAGGGAAATGTATTGTGGGGTTGGATGTCATGCAGTGTGATGTGAAATGTCATGCAGATGTGAGATGATCTGTTGAGTTTATAAGGAGAAACCTGCTTGGCTGTGTCATTGCTTTTCTGTGTATGGATGATGTGAGAGTGTTAATAAAGCTTCGTCTGTTCGTAAACTAGCCTCATCATTTCCCACACTCTCCACACTGGTGACCCTAGACGTATTATGGAACACGAGGCAAGAACCCCGGAGTCGGCCTGGAAGGGAAGCCCCAGCAACTCAGCAAGCATCCCACAGACAGCCCGGACGGGAACCCCCAGCAACGCGTGCACTGTTGCAGTCAAGCTACCGGACTTTTGGTAGCACAACCTGCACTCTTGGCTCCACCACACTGAGGCCCAGTTCGCCATCCGGGGAATAACGGCAGACGACACCAAATTTTACCATGTTGTTGCAGCGCTGGACGCTCGCACAGCTCAGCAGGTAGCGAGCCTGCTCGACCAGCCCCCAGCCCACGACAGATACGAGGCTCTCAAGGCTGTGCTGATTCGGCGCTACACGCTCTCAGACTGTGAGAGAGCAGAGAGGCTCCTGAGGCGTTCCGAGTTAGGAGATGGTTCGGCCGTCGATCTGATGGAGAAGATGTTGGCGTTAATGGGCACGGACGACGGGCATTTTCTGTTTGCCCACCTTTTCCTCCGGAACCTTCCAACAGAGGCGAGAGCGGTCCTGGCCAATTCGCCGTTGCTGGCCGCGCGGGACTACCGTGCGCTAGCCCAGGAGGCAGACCGGATCATCCTCGCCACCAGAGCGCCCGCAGTCAACGTGGCGATGGTGGTACCCAGCGAGACGACCAGAGGAGGTGAGGAGCCATCGACGGTAGCGGCAGCGGGGGCCCAGGAGCGCCAGAGAGACGCGCTCTGCTTCTACCACCGCCGCTTCGGAGAGAACGCATGCAGATGCGTGCCACCATGCCAATTCAAGCGCTCGGGAAACGCCAAAGCCGGCAGTCGGTAGCAGCTGCGACCGCCGGTGAAGAGAACAAGCTGCTCTACGTGACGGACTCGTGCTTGGGGAGATGGTTCCTCATAGACACTGGAGCCCAGAAGAGCATCATCCTGCCGACCTACGCCGACCGACTGGCAGGACCTAGCGGCCCCGGGCTGGTAGCAGTAAACGGCTCGGACATTAAGACCTTTGGTGAGAGAACACTGGTTTTATCCCTACACGGCCATACATACGAGTGGACTTTTGTCATAGCAGCACTGAAGTTCCCAATCCTGGGAGCTGATTTTCTGTGTGCACATGGTTTACTAGTTGATGTTGCTAATAGGCGCTTGGTTAATGCACTGTCCTTTGACTCTCTCCCCTGTACAGCTCGAGGGGCCGGGCCAGTAACACAAGCCAATGTCACAGCTCCAGGCGGTAAGTTCCACACACTCCTCACTCAGTTCCAAGCACTCACGGTCCCGACATTTTCGGCGGCCATCGCTAAACATGGGGTGGAGCACTTTATCACCACCACCGGGCCGCCCCTTTTCGCATGACCTCGGCGCTTGGATGCAGCTAAACTGGCCATAGCGTGCGAGGAGTTTGCCAACCTGGAAAGGTTGGGCATCATCGGGCGATCAAACAGCCCATGGGCATCCCCGCTACACATGGTCCCTAAGGCTGAGGGGTCGTGGCGACCGTGCGGGGATTTCCGCAGGTTGAATAACGCCACAGCACACGACCGCTACCCGATTCCCCATTTTCAGGATTTTTCCGTTCACCTCGCCGGAGCACGCATTTTTTCTAAAATAGACCTGGTCCGTGGTTACCACCAGGTCCCAGTGCGCGTGGAGGACATACCCAAAACAGCGGTAATAACTCCGTTCGGTTTGTTCTGAGTTTCTGCGAATGCCATTGGGGTTAAAAGGAGCGGCACAGACGTTCCAGCGCATGATGGACGCGGTGCTGCGCGATCTCCCGTTTGTGTTCGTCTACCTGGATGATATCCTTGTAGCCAGTGCATCCGAAGACGAACACGTAACCCACCTCAGGATGGTCTTCCAGAGGTTGGAGGAGCACGGGTTAATAATCAACCCGGCAAAGTGCCAGTTCGGCGTGGCGGAGATTGATTTTTTGGGGCACCACGTCTCACCAGAGGGAGCGATACCCTTGCCCGACAAAGTGCGCACAGTGGCGAACTTTCCCCGGCCTCAGACGGTCAGGGCGCTGCAGGAATTTTTGGGGATGGTGAACTTTTATAACCGTTTCCTCCCCCGCGCAGCTCAACTCATGCAGCCATTGTACGCCACGCTCAAGAGATGGAAACCCGCGGATGGAGTCGAATGGACTCCGGAGCGAGAGCAGGCATTCTCTGAGGTTAAAGCAGCCCTGACAAACGCCGCACTGTTGGCGCACCCAGACCCGGCGGCCCGGATAGCGCTCATTACTGACGCCTCGGACGTGGCCATAGGGGCCGTCGTGGAGCAACGTGTCGCCGGTTCTTGGCAGCCGCTCGCCTTTTTCAGCAGGGCTTTGCGCGACAGTGAGCGTAAATACATTGCGTTCGACAGAGAGTTGCTGGCTCTCCACCTGGCCATATGCCACTTCCAGTTCTGGCTGGAAGGGCGCAGCTTCATCGTGTTCGTGGCCCACAAGCCGCTGACGTTCGCGATGGCCAAGGTTTCGGAACCTTGGTTGGGCCGGCAGCAGAGACAGCTGGCCGCGATCTCGGAGTTTACGACCGATATTCAGCATGTGTCGGGTAAACTGAATGTGGTGGCGGACTGCCTCTCGCGCGCGGTTGTGGCCCCGGTCTGCATAGGGACAGATTATACAGCCATGGCCACAGAGCAGATTAGCAATACGGACGTGCACGCACTCCAGTCTGGACCAACAGGGTTAAGGCTGGAGAGCAGGGTACTGCAAGACGGCAGCCCCCACCCAATCTGCGACGTCTCCACAGGACGCCCGCGCCCAGTGGTCCCGGTTGCGTGGCGCCGCCGCGTGTTTGAGTCAGTTCACGCTTTGGCGCACCCAGGAGTGCGCGCGTCAGTCAAAATGGTGGGAGCGAAATTCGTGTGGCCAGGCCTGCGCAAACAAGTGAAAGAGTGGGCGGCAGCCTGCGTACCGTGCCAACGAGCCAAAGTGCACAGACACACCAAGGCTCCTTTGGAGCCGTTTAGTATACCGGCTAAAAGATTCGACCATGTTCACGTGGACCTCATGGGCCCCCTCCCACCGTCGCAGGGGTGCACGCACCTTCTGACAGTGGTGGACCACACCACACGCTGGCCAGAAGCAGTCCCGCTGGCGGCAACCACGTCCGGGGACGTGGCGCGCGCTTTTTTGACAACATGGGTGGTGCGTTTTGGAATCCTGTCGGACATCACATCTGATAGGGGCCCTCAGTTTGTTTCCGAACTGTGGTCCGCGATGGCCCGCAGCCTGGGTGTTGCAATTTATCGCACAACCCACAGGCAAATGCGTTATGCGAGCGTTTTCACAGGTCACTGAAAGCGGCACTCAGGGCTTCGTTGACAGATGCAAATTGGGTTGACCGGTTGCCGTGGGTTTTATTGGGGTTGCGTTCTGCACCAAAAGAGGATTTGGAGGCTTCCCCGGCTGAGCTGGTTTTTTCTCAGCCACTGCGGCTGCCCGGGGAATTTTTGCCAGATAATCCCACGCCGGACAGCTGCCCGTCTCAGCGTTTGCAACGTAGTGCAGACACAGGCACGCTGCCGGGCCCGGCCCACACACTGTTTTCCACGCGCTTTTGTGCCAAAAACTTTGAAGAATGCGGAGTTCGTGTTTGTCAGACACGATGCCCACCGCCCGCCATTGCGCCCACCCTATGATGGCCCGTTCAGAGTGCTGGAAACAGGGGACAAGCATTTTTTGCTAGACCTGGGGGGGGCGTCGGGAGAAAATATGCATAGACAGACTTAAGCCCGCCTTTGTAGTGGCGGACGAGCAAGTGCTGCTGGCCCGGGCCCCTCGGCGTGGAAGACCCCACGAAGAACTCCACAGGCAAACGATTCACCAGGTCAGCCACACGGACAGAGCAAAGTTTCCCCCCCCCCTCGCCTTGGCCCACCCGCAGTCAGACACATGTCCAGCAGCCCCCTGCCAGCACAGAGACCCCCGTTACAGCAGATATGGGAGGAGACTGAAGCCCAAAAGACGTGGTGACTGAAAACTCTGTCTCGGGGGGGTGGGGTGGCAATGCATATTAGAGAAGTCAGCAGACAGCGTCTCAGTCAGGAGGCAGTGATTAAACATAAGAGAATAATAGACAGGAACGTCATGGGGAGTTGGCAGGAAGAGGGAGCTGGGGGTTTAAGGGAAATGTATTGTGGGGTTGGATGTCATGCAGTGTGATGTGAAATGTCATGCAGATGTGAGATGATCTGTTGACTTTATAAGGAGAAACCTGCTTGGCTGTGTCATTGCTTTTCTGTATATGGATGATGTGAGAGTGTTAATAAAGCTTCGTCTGTTCGTAAACTGGCCTCATCATTTCGCACACTCTCCACAGTACCATCTTTCTAGGAAAAACGGCAAAACTTTAGGGAAAAATTTATAAGTGTAAAAGTTTAGGTAAAGAAAGAATTCTAACGAACAAAAATGGTTTTAACCTTGAGTGAAAACAGGAGAGCTGTGTGAATTGGTCCAAAGGCCCCAGAAGCCATAAGGAAAAGAGAGGCACAGGCCTTTGGCCTGGATAGACACTGAGGACAAAAGAGGCTGAGGCTCAGCTCCCAGTGTGAGGAAAAGGGAGCAGAATCACACGTAGGAGTAGGACTACATGACTAACTCTCTACCCTTTGCATGAGCTAGCTTGCCCAGATAGGATGTATTGGTCACATGACAAACAGCCCTGGATTTCTTCGAATGGTAAATGTTTACAGGTAGCTCTACTTTTCTAGGTGACATTTGTCTAATCCATGAGAATTCATAGTGAGAACAACATATTTATAACAAACAAGCAATGCAAACAGAACAATGTGGATCTCAGGAGCTGGCCTCTCTCACAGCTACAGTGGGGGAGGTTAGTCATCATTCAGTTTCTCTCTTAACACGTACGTGTGAAAAGCCTGTGTTGCTAGAGAAGGAGAAAAGGGAGGCACAGAATGGCACCCAGTAAAGCCCAATTCATGGTGGCAAAAACGCACTGGCACGCCAACAAGCACAGTGGACATATTCGTGCACAAACTCTATACAGAGGGTGAGCACTGACCGAGCGCATGCAGCCCGAAAAAGTGAACACATGTACAAGTACACAAATGGTTGCAGTGAACTGCGCATGCACCCAGAAACTCCCATCAGAGTGAAGTACTGAACAATCCGCCAATACTGGACGAACAAATGACTGTCTTTTTGCCTGTCTGTTTTCATCCTCTGCTGCTAAACAGCAAAAGCTCCTGTTTGTCTTTATTGTCATTGTATTCATGTACCTCCATCGCTTCTGCCATTTTAAACATCTGCCACTGTGCTCTTCTTTTGTGTTTCGATTGCAGCTGTTCAAATCAGTTTGGTGGCTCTTGGCTGCCACCGACAGCACGGGCATGCAAACTGCAGATTATTGTCCCTGCGCAGGCGTGAAACGTGGCTTCTGGGTTGCAGCTGCAGTGGCTCAAAAACCACTGAATACTGCTGTGTATACAAACACAGTCTACAGGACACAAATGTTTCCCCCTCGGAGGGACTCTGAACAGCCCTTTACATTGCTTGGATCCTGTGGGGATGATGGGTGAGCTACACTGTAGTGAATAGAACAGGCTTTATTGTCATTGTACAGTTGTACAGCACAACGAAACTGTGGGTGCTCCACCAGGCTACTGTGCAATAAAGTAAGTGAGAAGAATTTAAATAAAACAGTTACAGAACACACAGTTAACCATCTGACTGAAGTAAAAACAGAAGTAAAAATAATAAATAACCCATTGGTATATACACAGGTACGGTAGTGGCTTCGTGGATGGAACTGTGTACATAAGCGTGCCGAGTGCAGAACACATAATAGAGTAAAATGGCCCTAGGATTATTAATTTATTTTTATTTATTTCGTGTACTTTATTGATCCCCAGAGGGGAAATTCAGGGCATCCATCTACAGGTGCATCTCAATAAATTAGAATGTCATTGAAAAGTTGATTTATTTCAACAATTCAATTCAAAAAGTTAAAACTCATGTATTATATAGATTCATTACACACAGATTGATATATTTCAAGTGTTTATTTATTTTAATTTTGATAGTTATGGCTTGCAGCAAATGAAAACCCCAAATTCAGTTTCTCAAAAACTAGAATATTATATAAAATTAATTAAAAAAAAAGATTTTTAATAGAAATGTTGGCCGACTGAAAAGGATGCCCATGTACACACTCAATACTTGGTCGGGGCTCCTTTTGCATAATTACTGCATCAATGCAGCATGGCATGGAGGTGATCAGCCTGTGTTACTGTTGAGGTGTTAAGGAAGCCCAGGTTGCCTTGTTAGCAGCCTTCAGCTCATCTGCATTATTGGGTCTGGTGTATTTCATCCTCCTCTTGACAATACACCATAGATTCTCTATGGGGTTTAGGTCAGCAGAGTTTGCTGGCTAATCAAGCACAGTGATACCATGGTCATTAAACCAGGCATTTGTACTTTTGGCAGTGTGGGCAGGTGCCAAAACGAAAATGAAATCAGCATCTCCATAAAGCTTGTCAGCAGAGGGAAGCATGAAGTGCTGTAAAATTTCCTGTTAAATGGCTGCACTGACATTGGACTTGATTAAACACAGTGGAAAAACACCAGCAGATGACATGGCTCCACATGTCATCACAGACTGTGGAAACTTCACACTGGACCTCAAGCAACTTGGATTCTGTGCCTGTTCACTCTTCCTCCAGACTCTGGGACCTTGATTTCCAAGTGACAGGACTTGGCACCTGATTTGGGGAGCCACGTCATCTGCTGGTGTTAGTCCACTGTGTTTTATCAAGTCCAAAATCAATGCAGCTGTCTAACAGGACATTTTAGAGCACTTCATGCTTCCCTCTGCTGACAAGGTTTATGGAGATGCTGATTTCTTTCCAGCAGGACTTGGCACCTGCCCACACTGCTGCCAAAAGTACCAAAGCCTGGTTTAATGACCATGGTATCACCATATTTTACTGGCCAGCAAACTCTCCTGACCTAAACCCCATACAGAATCTATGAAGTATCGTCAACAGGGAGATGACAGACACCAGACCCAACAATACAGATGAGCTGAGGCCGCTATCAAAGCAACCTGGGCCTTCATCACACCTCAGCAGTAGCACAGGCTGATCACCTTCATGCCATGCCAGTGATGCAGTATTAATTCATGCAAAAGGAGCCCTGACCAAGTATTGAGTGTGTGCAGGGAAATACTTTTAGTCGGCCAACATTTCTATTAAAAAAATCAATTTTTTAAAATTGATCTTATGTACAGTGGGGCAAAAAAGTATTTAGTCAGCCACCAATTGTGCAAGTTCCACTTAAAAGATGAGAGAGGTCTCCAATTTTCATCATAGGTATACCTCAACTATGAGAGACAAAATGAGAAAAAAAAAAAATCAGAAAACCACATTGCCTGATTTTTAAAGAATTTATTTGCAAATTATGGTGGAAAATAAGTATTTGGTCACCTACAAACAAGCAAGATTTCTGGCTCTCACAGACCTGTAACTTCTTCTTTAAGAGGCTCCTCTGTCCTCCACTTGTTACCTGTATTAATGGCACCTGTTTGAACTCGTTATCAGTGTAAAAGACACCTGTCCACAACCTCAAACAGTCAGACTCCAAACTCCACTATGGCCAAGACCAAAGAGCTGTCAAAGGACACCAGAAACAAAATTGTAGACCTGCACCAGGCTGGGAAGACTGAATCTGCAATAGGTAAGCAGCTTGGTGTGAAGAAATCAACTGTGGGAGCAATTATTAGAAAATGGAAGACATACAAGACCACTGATAATCTCCCTCGATCTGGGACTCCATGCAAGATCTCACCCCATGGGGTCAAAATGATCACGAGAACGGTGAGCAAAAATCCCAGAACCACACAGGGGGACCTAGTGAATGACCTGCAGAGAGCTGGGACCAAAGTAACAAAGGCTACCATCAGGAACACACTACGCCGCCAGGGACTGAAATCCTGCAGTACCAGACGTGTCCCCCTGCTTAAGCCAGTACATGTCCAGGCCCGTCTGAAGTTTGCGAGAGAGCATTTGGATGATCCAGAAGAGGATTGAGAGAATGTCATATGGTCAGATGAAACCAAAATAGAACTTTTTGGTAAAAACTCAACTTGTCGTGTTTGGAGGAGAAAGAATGCTGAGTTGCATACAAAGAACACCATACCTACTGTGAAGCATGGGGGTGGAAAGATCATGCTACTGAGAAAGCTCATTTCAGTCGCTTGTATCCGCAATCTTGTTCTTTTGGTCATTACCCAAAGCTCGTGACCATACGTGAGAGTAGGAACGTAGATTGACTGGTAAATCGACAACTTTGCCTTAGAACTAAGCTCCCTCTTCACCACAACAGACCGGTACAACGTCCGCATCACTGCAGATGCTGCTCCAATCCGTCTGTCAATCTCTCGCTCCATTTTCCCCTCACTCGTGAACAAGACCCCAAGATACTTAAACTCCTCCACTTGGGGTAGGAGCCTGTCCCCAACCCAGAGAGGACAATCCACCTTTTTCCAGCTGAGGACCATAGACTCAGACTTGGAGGTGCTGATTCTCATCCCAGCCGCTTCACACTCAGCGGAAAACCGTCCCAGCAAGAGCTGTAGGTCATTGCTGGATGAAGCCAAGAGGACAACATCATCTGCAAACAACAGAGATGAGATCCTGTGGTCACCAAGCATGACACTCTCCATTCCCTGGCTGCGCCTAGAAATCCTGTCCATAAAAATTATGAACAGGATCGGTGACAAAGGGCAGCCCTGGCGGAGTCCAACTCTCACTGGGAATGAGTCCAACCAAGTGTTGGCAATACGAACCAAACTCTCACAACGGTCGTACAGAGACCGAATAGCTCGTAACAACAAGCCCAATACTCCATACTCCCGAAGCACCCCCCCACAAAAAACCACAAAGGACGTGGTCAAATGCCTTCTCCAAGTCCACAAAACACATGTAAACTGGTTGGGCAAACTCCCACGAACCCTCAAGAATTCTCGAGAGGGTAAAGAGCTGGTCTGATGCGCCATGGCCAGGACGAAAACCACATTGCTCCTCCTGAATCCGAGGTTTGACCAACGGCTGAACTCTCCTCTCCAGTACCTTGGCATAGACCTTCCCAGGGAGGCTGAGGAGTGCGATCCCTCTAAAGTTGGAGCACACCCTCCGGTCCCCTTTTTTGAAGAGAGGAATCACCACCCCAGATTGCCATGCCAAAGGCACTGCCCCCGACCTCCACGCAATGTTGCAGAGGCGTGTCAACCATGACAGCCCAACAACATCCAGGGCCTTGAGGTACTCGGGGCGAATCTCGTCCACCCCCGGGGCCCGGCCACCAAGGAGATTTTTAACCACCTTGGCGACCTCAGCCTCTGTGATAGGCAAGTCATCCCCCTCAATGTCATATGGTCAGATGAAACCAAAATAGAACTTTTTGGTAAAAACTCAACTTGTCGTGTTTGGAGGAGAAAGAACACCATACCTACTGTGAAGCATGGGGGTGGAAACATCATACTTTGGGGCTATTTTTCTGCAAAGGAACCAGGACGACTGATCCGTGTAAAGGAAAGAATGAATGGGGCCATGTATCATGAGATTTTGAGTGAAAACCTCCTTCCACCAGCAAGGGCATTGAAGATGAAACGTGGCTGGGTCTTTCAGCATGACAATGATCCCAAACACACCGCCCGGGCAACGAAGGAGTGGCTTCGTAAGAAGCATTTCAAAGTCCTGGAGTGGCCTAGCCAGTCTCCAGATCTCAATCTCATAGAAAATCTTTGGAGGGAGTTGAAAGTCTGTGTTGCCCAGCGACAGCCCCAAAACATCACTGCTCTAGAGGAGATCTGCATGGAGGAATGGGCCAAAATACCAGCAACAGTGTGTGAAAACCTTGTGAAAACTTACAGAAAACGTTTGACCTCTGTCATTGCCAACAAAGGGTATATAACAAAGTATTGAGATGAACTTTTGTTATTGACCAAATACTTATTTTACCGAGGAATTTACCAATTAATTCATTAAAAATCCTTCAATGTGATTTTCTGGATTTTTTTTTCTTCTTAGTTAGAAGAAGTTTCTTCTTCTTAGAGTTAGACAAAATAGTTTCCTCATCCAAACCTTCAACTTGTCTTTTAGACCCTATTCCTACCAGGTTATTTAAAGAAGTCTTCCCACTTATTGGTAGCTTTATTCTTCATATCATCAATTCTTCATTAACTTTAGGCCATGTACCGCAGGCTTTTAAAACAGCTGTAATTAAACCCTTACTCAAAAAGCCAACGCTAGATCCAGGAGCTTTAGCTAACTATAGACCAATCTCTAATCTCCCTTTCATTTCAAAAATCTTAGAAAGAGTTGTTGCTACGCAATTATTTGACCACCTGCAGGGAAATGGTTTACTTGAAGAGTTTCAATCTGGGTTTAGAATCCATCATAGTACTGAAACAGCCTTAGCGAAGGTCACTAACGACCTCCTCATTGCATCTGATAATGGACTAGTTTCTGTACTTGTCCTTTTAGATCTTAGTGCAGCTTTTGATACTATTGATCATAATATTCTACTTGATAGATTAGAACACTATGTTGGACTTAATGGAACTTCGTTGCAGTGGTTTAGAGCTTATTTATCTGATAGGTTCCAGTTTGTTCATGTAAATGATGAGTTTTCTTTCAGCTCAAAGCTTAGTCATGGAGTTCCACAGGGATCTGTGCTAGGCCCTACTCTTTTTAGTTTATATATGCTTCCGTTAGGCAACATTATTAGAAAGCACTGTATACATTTTCATTGTTATGCAGATGACACACAATTATACCTGTCAATGAAGCCAGATGATACTAATCAATTAGCCAAGTTAGAAGCCTGTCTTAAGGAAATCAAAGCTTGGATGACTTGTAATTTCCTGCTATTAAATTCAGATAAGACTGAAGTCATTTTTGTTGGTCCAAAGAAACCTTAGAAATTCCTTTCCAAATCAAACTTTCAGTTTGGATGCAGTTACTCTTTCTCTTAATAGCCCTGTGAGGAACCTTGGAGTTATTTTTGATCAGGATTTGTCCTTCAATTCACATATTAAATTTGTTTCTAAGACTGCCTTCTATCATTTGCGTAATATTGCCAAGATTAGGAGCATCTTGTCTCAGAGTGATGCTGAGAAGCTGATCCACGCTTTTGTTAGCTCGAGATTAGATTATTGTAATTCTTTATTATCAGGCTGTCCTAAAACATCTTTAAAAAGTCTTCAGCTGATCCAAAATGCTGCAGCAAGAGTTTTAACAGGTACTAGAAAGAGAGATCATATCTCTCTGGTTCTGGCCTCCCTTCATTGGCTTCCCATAGAGTTTAGAATTAAGTTTAAAATCCTTCTTCTTACTTACAAAGCTTTAAACAATCAGGCTCCTTTTTATTTAAAAGATCTGATACTACCGTATCATCCTAACAGAGCACTACGCTCCCAAAATGCAGGATTACTTGTAATACCTAGAATCTCCAAAAGTACAATGGGAGGCAGAGCCTTCAGTTATCAAGCTCCTCTCCTGTGGAATCAGCTGCCAATCTGGATTCGGGAGTCAGGCTCGATCTCTGTTTTTAAGAATAGGGCTAAAACCTACCTTTTTGATATAGCCTACAATTAGGGAGGGATCATGTGTTTCTGAACCCTCCCTTAGTTATGCTGCTAATAGGTTTAGTCAGCCGGGGGACCTCCAGTAATGCACTGGGCCTCACTCCTTTCCTCACTCTCTATGAAATATTTTTTTTTTGCTGGTCATTAACATTTGTTTGTTCTCTCCCATAGATTGAGTCCCCATCGTGCTGTTTGCTCTCTACATGTCTGTTCTTTTCTTCTTCTCTATCCCCTCACCCCCCAGCCAGTCGCAGCAGATGACTGCCCCTCCCTGAGCCTGGTTCTGCTGGAGGTTTCTTCCTGTTAAAAGGGAGTTTTTCCTCTCCACCGTCGCCAAGTGCTTGCTCACAGGGGATCGCCTGATTGCTGGGGTCTTTCTGCAACTGTGGGGGTCCCCCCTTCAGTTGATAGTGCTATGAGATGACTGTTGTTGTGAAATGGCGCTATATAAATAAAGTTGAATTGAATTGAATTCTTTTGTCTCTCATAGTTGAGGTATACCTATGATGAAAATTGGAGACCTCTCTCATCTTTTAAGTGGGAGAACTTGCACAACTGGTGGCTGACTAAATACTTTTTTAACCCCACTGTATATAAAAGATCTGATATTACCTTACCATCCTAACAGAGCATTACGCTCCCAAAATGCTGGCTTACTTGTGGTGCCCAGAATCTCCAAAAGTACGGTGGGAGGCAGAGCCTTCTGCTACCAAGCCCCTTCTCTCTGGAACCAGCTACCACTTGGGGTCCGGGAGTCAGACTTGGTCTCTTGTCTTTAAGAACAGGGTAAAATCCTTCCTTTTTAATATAGCTTTCGTTTAAGGAGGGTTTTTGTGTCTTTTAACCCCACTCTTGTTCTATTGTTATCTGATCCATACTGCTGGTTGACCTCCAATATTGTACTTGGCATCTTACTGCTTTGTTCTTTATGTCTGTCCTTTCCATCCTCCCTATCCCCTCATCCCCAGCCAGTCGCAGCAGACGACTGCCCCTCCCTGAGCCTGGTTGTGCTAGAGGTTTCTTCTTTCCAAATGGGAGTTTTTCCTCTCCACTGTCACTTAGTGCTTGCTCATAGGGGATCGTCTGATTGCTGGGTCTTTCTGTGACTGTGTGGTTTTTTTTCTGCACTGTGGCGCCACGAGACGACTTTTGTTGTGATGTGGCGCATTATAAATAAAGCTGAATTGAACTGAATTGGAGATCAGCTAATTTTTGCCCCTTTAATTTTTTCAAGTGAGACGTCATTGAAATGATCTTTCCTCTCATTACAGCTTTCAGAGCGTCCCACAAAATTATCTGTGACACTTCGCCTGTGTCGTTCAACTCAAGATAGTTCTTAACGTCATCTTTTAATTTTTGTCTTAATTCGGAATCATTTAATATATTTGAGCTGAACTTCCACAACACTTTTCTGACCTTCTTTTCTAAAATAACAGACAATGAAATGGGACTATGATCCGAGAGATCAATTGTCTTAATTTTGCAATCTCTTACTACAAAAGAATCATTATTGAACATAAAAAAATAGTCTATTCTTGAATAAACACTGTGTGGGCAAGAATAGTGTGTATAGTCTCTACTTTTAGGATGTAATTCTCTCCAAACGTCAATAATTCCCATTTCTTTCATCAATGAATTTACCTTTTTAATTAGTGCATTTTCTGCATTGGTTGTACTTGATACATCTAATTTTGGATTTAATCTAATATTGAAGTCTCCTCCACAGATTACCACTCCCTGAGAATTCATCATTAACTCAAATATGTGTCTATAGAGAGTCCAATCACTTCCAGGTGGAATATAAACGTTTATAAGCGTTATTTCATGTCCCTCTATTTTACCAGTAATTTTGATAAATCTTCCCTCCTCATCTTGTACTTCTGATATATGATCATAATTTAGTAAATTTGAAATAAGTATAGCAACCCCTCGTCGGTGCCCAGCTTTATAAGAAGAGGAGAAAATAAATTTAAAGCCCTGCCTTTTTAATTTTGCATGTTCAGATTGACTCAAATGAGTTTCTTGAAGGAAGGCAATCTGTGCCTTTTCTCGTTTTAGTTTTGTCAAAATCTTACTCCTCTTTATAGGATTCAGAACTCCATATACATTGAAAGAAACAATTTCAACCGGTTCTCCTTGCATTCAAATATAAACATTTAACCTCAGTTCCCTGTAAGCACTCCCTTGGAAAAAGAATAACGTGATGAATAACAAAAACAAACTTTATGAACACTGAACAGATTCCAAAACTAACTTCCAACCCTAAGGTCGATTTACTGACCCGTTGCTGGTTTGAGGGATAGCCTCTACACCTCCAGTGTGTCAGAGGGCCCTCCCCTGTGACGTCAGCCATATAAACAGTTCAGTGTCCCCTTGTTGTCCCTTCCTCTGACCAAAATTTTTGTAGTTCTTTTCTTATACATCTTTCTCATTTATTTCTTATCTTTAATCAAAAAAGACCAAATCAACCTGTATCCTCCGTTGCTGTGCGTCTAAATGCTTGCAGCTTTTGCTTGAAGCTCTGCGTGTTCCCGGCCGCGGTGGTCCGTTTGGTCCGCGCTGGCTGCCAGGCTCCTCGCTGAATCCTCTCCCACAACGTTGCTGGCTGCTCAATCACTTTCACCGGCAGACCACGGCTGACCATGTCCGCTGTCGCCTCTTCCGCTGTGTCATACGTTCTCTGCCCTTCTTCACAGTGAACTCTTAGGCGAGCTGGATAGAGTCTGAAATCGTATTTTGTTTTCTTTCAGGACTCGTCACGCCTCGGCATATGCTTTCCGTCTGTGTAAAATTACCGGAGCTTAATCATGATCCAAGTTTATCTTATGGTCATCCAGAGTAAAGCCTTTCTTCTGCCATGCCAAACGGATTACTTCTTCTTTCGTTCTAAAGCTCTGGAATTTGACAAGGATAGATCTCGGCTTGGCTCCAGGTGGGGGCTGAGGGGCGAGTGCTCGGTGCGCCCTCTCTATATTCAGGTTTACAGTATCAGGGATGCCGAGGTTATCTCTAAGCACTTTCTCTATAAATGTAATCATTGTCTTTTGGTCCATTTCTTTTTGTTCGGGAATTCCATAAATCCTGATGTTTTCTCTTCTCGACCTGCATTCCTGATCTGTTAATTTCTCCTGAAGTTGTTCTTGCAATTTTAACATTCCTGCAACCACTCCTTCTATGTCTTGTAGCCTTTCCTCGTTCCCCACAATTCTTTTCTCCGCTTCATCCAGTCTTGAGTTTGTCTTGGCAAATTTTCTCATGATCTCTTGTCTGTATTCACGCAGTTCTTTGAGTATTGTGCTGTTAGTCACCTCTCCTTCGTCCTCTTTCTCCCTGGTTAGCAGCGGTAGGGTTAGCATTAGCTTCTTGATCTTGCGACACATCCGTTTCTGTGGATGTCGCTACAGTGGTTGATTTATTTCTCCCTTTCGGCGGCATCTCCTCTCCTTTGTAGGCATTTGGACTAGTTTTGTCGGTTTTAATTTGACTTTTTCGAAGTAATTTCTTGTTTTTGGTCGGGAGACCACGCTCTATGCTGCCATCCCTTGGTGACCAGGAAGCGGAACCCTATTGTTAACTTTTAACTTTTAGATAGTTGTGCACCGGGATGAGTACCATGTTGAACCTGCGGTGCCACACAGGTGAAGCAGCAGCCGAGACTCCGTCCCGTTAATCAAGCAGGCTGGGCTTGGCTCCCTGGGAAGGACTGCGATAAACCGTCCTATCTGAAAAATGCACTTTTTTGAGAAAACTAAAAAACTTTATTTTCTTGCAGAATGCTGTGCTATTTTTTTCATCAGAATAATTTTGTCACAATAAAGGGTGAGAATGTCTTGCAGACAGATATGAGCAGCCTTCCTTGTTCTCATCAAACAAAGTGAAATGCACAAATCAGAAAATCCTGCAGGCTTTGCATTTCAGGCATCAATATGCTGAATTATCCTTTAGAGCTACGCAATCACAGCAACATTATTTTTTTTTTAAGCATTAAATTGTCAGTATTCTCTTTTGCTGGTCAAATTTATCGCTTTTCACTTCCTTGGTTTGTTTGCGGAGTGCTCTGGTGACTGGTCATGATGCCGCGTATTATCCAATCAATACGGAGACAATCTGAAGCATGAAGAAGTGGTGGCTAAACTTTTATTGATAAAAATTGCATATTTTCACTGAGCAACTCCATACTCAGAGATGCACACCCTTGTAATGTCAGCAAAGCACTTATAAAATCTGAGGTCAGTCTGGCAAACAGTTTGAGAGATATGTGAGGAAATGGTACAATAACTCATTGAGGAATTTGGTGTTCATATTTTATTCGGTATATGAAAAAACAGCAACTTTTCATATGTTAAAGATAGATCGTATTGTACAGAGGGAAATTCAGATTCTCAAGAAAAATGCAGCTTATCAATTAATCATTAATTGATCGATAAGCTGAATTATCAATTAATTAATTAATTGATAACTTGCACCCCGACTAATGTCAGAAAAAATTGGAAATTAAGAAATTATTACAGCTGTTAGTTTCCCCAGAATGAAAACTCACTGGAAAAATAAATTCCATGGACACCTTAATGGACCTCTGGTGGCAATAAGCAATTCATCTCTCTGTGTTTACTCAAAGAAGGCTATAAAGCTGTAAACATCTTCCCCTTTTTGTTACCAAAAGTAAATGTGTGTTTCACAGGGCTTTATGTGGGTCACACAGAACTCACATACTCATGCACCAGAATGGGACCAGTATTGTGAAGCAAATCTGAGTGTGGAGCCCAGATCAGGCCCCGGGAATGTCTGTGTGTTTTCAGGGGCTGTCTGCCAGCTCATGCGTTGAGGACTCCCTTGCTTGCTTTACAATTTAGTTGCACGCCTGCTTTGAAGTCAGTTCATTTCCCCCTGTGTAGCTGCCAATGTAAATACCCCCCCCCCCACCCCACACACACACTTTCCTGCATGGGTGACCTCCAATGACACACACACATGCACACACACGCACGCACGCAGACAGAGTGTCTGAATGGAGCTGCAAAAACTTCCCACAATGGTCTTGAATATACAGATTCATACGAAGATGCCATGAGTCAAACACAAACACGGGGAGCCTACTCTGCTGTATATACTGATGCCGACTCAGCAGGTAGAAGCCAAAGACACATTCAAATCACCTTGCATGGGAGCAAAAAAAGGGAATTTATCATGTCCTCTTACCTATCCATCTCACCCTGCCCTTTGGCTACAAGATGACACTGATCACACAGGGGTCCCTTACACTCTGTAGCCACAAGGCTCTTGGATCCATGGGAACAAGGCTGCCACATGAAAGGGATGATTTTCAATCCGAAAAGATAGACTAGCTTAAAGAGCGGAGGGATGTTTCTGCTGTGACCACATGGTCGACATCTGTGACCAAAATTCCTTTATAGATGATCATACGAAGGAAACTGAGCCCCACTCAAACAAGATTAGTGGCAGAAAAAAAGTGCTTGAGCACTGCAATATAAACTGCATTTATTCCATCACAGCGTCTGCTACCTTGAGTCATAAATGAAGGTGGCACTCAGCCCCTCAAGGCCAGCAAGGCCATTTTGTGGTCAGACAAATCTAATTTTTTGAATCCATTTTGATCCCACTTTTTTCAGAATAAGGAGCGGGGACTTGTAACGTATCAGTGCAGTCCAAAAAGGCAGCACAATAAATAAATAAATAACTTTTAAAAAGTGTGTTAATAAATTGGTCTGCTTGCAGCTCAAACCTCGTCAACTATTAAAATAATTGAGGCCAATATGAAATAAAAACATACTGACCTTAAATTAACAAATGAAAATATTTTCAATCTCAAAACTATAGCTGGTCTCCTTAGTTAAAAAAGAAAGTGGCTGAACACAATGTAAACATGCTTTAGTTCCATTTTTTAAACTTGATACTTAACTAAACAACACAAAATGTTGATCATGCCCTCTTTTGAACATCTGCTCAACATCTGTTTACTTGGGTATTTTTATAGCACCTGCAGTCAGAGCTGTGGGCTACTGATTCAAACTATCTGCAGAATCGCTGCCATTTTCTTTAATAAAAGTTTTACCCCGACTGTGTATTCAAATGGAAAATGTGATGTCTGGAGTTTCAGCTGCTGCAGGCTTGTTCGGTGTTCAGTTTACTAAAGTGCTGAGTGATACAGAGAGAGGAGGAGGATTAAAGAGAGGACGAGACAGTTAAAGGTGAAAAAAAGTCAGTCGGGTAAACAATAGCTAGTCCGCTGGCTTCTCAACGCCAACGGCTTGTGGTGTACAAGACGAGAGGAACGACAATACACAGCAAGGAGTGAGCCATCTCTCTACTCTGATCCCTGGGAGAGTTGCAGAGGAATGTAGAGATAACCCCAGAGTCAAAACAACATTGTGGAGGAGTATCTAATCTGAGCGGCTGATTTCGTAGATACACACAAAGAGGAGGGGCTGAGTCTGAGGAGAAACGACAGCACAGATTGGAGATCTTTCGGGCTGGAAGAGAATACAGATCCAAAGCCTTTAGATTAACCAGAAAACATGGGTTATTGCATTGACATGGGTAACAAGAGCATTCTGAGGCGAGTGTGATATCCACCGTCCGATTTTCTTTGACGATCCCAATACTTACTGACAGAGAGCAGTTTTCAACTTTTCAATATAATTACTGTGGCAGAACCAAATTATGATAAGCCCATCATCTACGAATATACAACAAAGTATAGAACTCATAGTTGTAGGTCAGGATCCCAAGGTGAACCCGAGTAACAAGTATGGTGACTTGAAAAAGTTTTACACATTCTATAGTAAGAGATCATAGGGAGTGCCAACCTTGACTTTTGGACCCCAAACCCAGAATCAGAAGTTATGGTCTCACAGTGAACCTGTGTACCAGGTCTGGTGACCCTAGCTTTCTTTGTTGAGATATACTTTATAAGGCATTTTGATGTTGACCTTTGACTTTGCGATCCCAAAACCACAGTCAAACTTCAGGGTCACAGGGTAAACCTGTGTACCAAGTCTGGTGACCCTAGCTTTACTCATTGTACAGCAATAAGGCATAAAGAATGCTGACCTTGACCTTTGACCCCAAACCAATAGTCAGAGGTCAGGATCCAGAGATGAACCTGTCTAGCAAGTTTGGTGAGCCTAGAGAGCTTTACACATTCTATAATAAGAGAGCATAGGGAGTGCCAACCTTGACCTTTGACCCCAAACCTGTAGTCAGAGGTCATGGTCTCAGAGTGAAAATCTAACACTTGATATTTTCTAACCTGTTTGTATACTATCATAGACAGAGAACCTGAATTAGACAGGGCTCAGAGAGGGCAAGATGAGACAGACAGGATGAGCCAAGGAGAGGAAAGTGTACAGGCAGAGGGTCCAGGAGAAGTGAGAGTAGAAGAAGGAGAGAAGGATAACACAAGTAAAAAGTCCAAACACAGGACGTCTGGGTGGGACCCCAACTGGCCCAATAGTCCAAGATTTAAGCCTTGGTTGTACAATACTTCAAATGGTAAGTTCTATATGCAATGTTCCATCCATCCATCCATCCATCTTCTACTGCCTTTCTGGAGGTCCAGGTCACGGAGGCAGCAGCTCAAGCAGAGAAGCCCAAACTTCCCTCTCCCCGGCCACCTGCTGCAGCTCTTCAGACAGGATACCAAGACGTTCCCAGGCCAGCTGGGAGAGGTAGTCTCTCCAGTGAATCCTGGGTCTGCCCCAGGGTCTCCTGCCAGTGGGACGTGCCCGAAACACCTTAAGTGAGAGGCATCCAGGAGGCATCCTGATCAGATGCCCAAACCACCTCAACTGGTTCCTTTCGATGTGGAGGAGCAGTGGTTCTACTCTGAGCCTCTCCCAGATGACTGAGCTACTTACTCCATCTCTAAGGGTGAGTCCAGCAATCCTACAGAGAAAGCTCATTTCAGCCGCTTGTATGCGTGATCTCATTCTTTCGGTCATTACCCAAAGCTCATGGCCAGTGAGGGAAGGAACACAGATTGACCGGTAAATAGACAGCTTTGCTTTAGAGCTCAGCTCCCTCTTCACCACAACAGACCGGTACAATGTCCGCATCACTGCAGAGGCTGCGCCGATCCACCTGTCAATCTCATGCTCCATTCTCCCTTCACTCGTGAATGAGACCCTGAGATACTTAAACTCCTCCACTTGGGGCAGGAGCTTGCCTTCAACCTGGAGAGGACAATCCACCTTTTTCCGGCTGAGGACCAAGGACTCAAACTTGGAGGTGCTGATTCTCATCCCAGCTGCTTCACACTCAGTAGCAAACCATCCCAGTAAGACCTGTAGGTCATTGCTTGATGAAACCAATAGGACAACATCATCCGCAAATAGCAGAGATGAAATCCTGTGGTCACCGAGCATGACACCCTCCAATCCTTGGCTCCGCCAAGATATCCTGTCCATAAAAATTATGAACAGGATCGGTGACAAAGGGCAGCCCTGGCGGAGTCCAACTCTCACTGGAAACGTGTTTGACTGGGTGTTGGCAATATGAACCAAACTCTTGCAACAGTCGTATAGGGACTGGATAGCTCATAACAAGGAGCATGATACCCCATACTCCCGCAGCATCCCCCCCCCCCCCCCCACAAGAGACCATGAGGGATGGAGTCAAATGCCTTCTCCAAGTCCACAAAACACATGTGGACTGGTTAGGCAAACTCCCACGAACACTCGAGGATTCTCAAGAGGGTAAAGAGTTGGTCCGATGTGCCACAGCCAGGACGAAAACCACATTCCTCCTCCTGAATCCGAGGTTTGACCAGCAGTTGGACTCTCCTCTCCAGTATCCTGGCATAGACCTTCCCAGGGAGGCTGAGAAGTGTGATCCCCCTAAAGTTGGGTGGGACCCTTTTTAAAAAACGGACCCGCCAGTCCAGTTTGCCATGGCAAAGACACTGTCTCCAACTTCCACTCAACATTGCAGAGGCGTGTCAACCATGACAGCCCTACAACATCCAGGTCCTTGAGGTACTCAGGGCAAACCTCGTCCACCCCCAGGGCCCGGCAACCTAAGAGGTTTTTAACCACTTTGGCGACCTCAATCCCTGTAATGGGTGAGTTAAGGCGTCCTAAAGCCCTCCTTCCTCTATGGAAGGCATGTCAGTGGGATTGACAAGATCCTCAAAGTATTCCTTCCACCACTCGAAGTCAGCGGCGTCCCATCCGCACCACACACAGTGTGGACAGGGAGCTGCTTTCCCCTACTGAGTCGCCGGACAGTTTGCCAGAATCTCTTCGAGGTCGACCGAAAGTCTTGTTCCATTGTACCACCCGAGCTGCACTCCACTTGGCCTGCCGGTACACTTCAGCTGCTTCAGGAGTCCTGCAAGCCAGCCAAGCTCGATAGGACTCCGTCTTCAGCTTGATGGTCCCTCTCACCACTGGTGTCCACCACTTGGTTTGGGGGTTTCCACCACAAGATGCACCAATAACTTTGAAGCTAGGAATGGGCATAACGATACTCAAGTATCAATATTTCGACACCAGCTGGACGATACTTTGGAGTTGATACTTTTTAAAATATGGCGATACCAGCATGTTAATACAAAACATTTTTTTTTGGGGGGGGGGACTTATTTTGTACCTGTAGGTAGATTTGTTCTGCAGTCCGGTGACAAGCCACCAGCTGCCGGTCGCTGCATGCGCAAGCGCCCCTTAACTCCCTAACCTGCATGTTTTGGCATGTGGGAGGAAACCGGAGAAATCCCGGAGTAAACCCACGCAAACACGGGGAGAACATGCAAACTCCACACAGATCACTGTTGGCCGGGGGCAGGGATCGAACCCACGATCTCATGATCCCCGCGATCCCCCGGCTGAGGGTAAAACTGTGCTGCCGCGGTGCTAACCACTGCGCCACCGTGCAGCTGTGAAACATGCCATTTGTTTTCACTTCTGAGAGTTTTAGGCATTAAATTTATGTGTGAAAACTAATGAAAAACCAGTCCAGACATGTTTTAAAGATTGTCTGCCGTGTCACATGATTATGGCAGCCTATCAGATGTCAGTCACTCACTGCGCACTGGCAGCGTCAGCACTCACTACTCCGGTGCAGAGCAGAGTGAGTAGAGCAACATTGCCAGTAGCAGAAGTATTACTTCTGAAATGTTACACCATTCATCCAAATTCTATGGTGATACCAAGCAGTATAATTTTGAAAAATAAACAAAATAAGCACTAGTTAAGTCTGTAAAATAATAGTGTAAAATAAATAAATAAATAATAAAAATAAAAAAAACATTGCATTGTGAAAAAAATTACATGTATATGCTACTTGGCATTACCATAGAATTTGGATGTATGGTGAAATATTTCCATCCATCCATCCATCTGCTACCGCTTAATCCTTTTTTGGGTTGTGGGGGGGCTGGAGCCTATCCCATTGTCTTTGGGCGAGAGGCTGGGTACACCCTGGACAGATCACCAGTCCATCGCAGGGCTGGTGAAATATTTCAGAAGTAAAAAAAATACTTGAATCCAGTTGACTTGACTGAGCTTTCATACAGCATACTTACCCACCTGGATGACTGAGAATCTTCACCAAATTAAGAAATTGAATTAATTTTGCATTCTTTTTAAGTCTTAATTATTTTTATTATAATTGAATTATATTTCATTTTATTTTTATTTACTTTGCTCATTGTTCTATTTTATTATCATTTTATAAGCATTTCTTAGTATTTACAGTATGTTCATAAGTTTTATTCATATTGCCCTTGCAATAAAGTTGTTAATGAAATTGCAATCATGTGATTTTCCTTTAAGGGGAAAAAGTATCGGTATCGAAGAAAAAGTCCGATAAATTAATGGTATTGTATTGAAAGGAAAAATCCTGGTATCGCCCATCCCTACTTGCAGCCACAGCTCTGGGCAGCTGCTTCAACAATGGAGGTGGAGAACATGGCCCATTCAGACTCCATGTCTCCACACTCCCTCGGAATGTGGTTGAAGTTCTTCCAGAGGTGGGAGTTGAAGGCCTCCCGATTGGGGACCTCAGCCAGAAGTTCCCAGCACACCCTCACTATACGGTTGGGTCTACCAGGTCTGGGTGGCGTAAGCCCCTGCCATCAGAGCCAACTCACCACCAGGTGGTGATCAGTTGACAGCTCTGCACCTCTCTTTACCAGAGTGTTCAAGACATGTGGTCACAGGTCCGATGACACGATAACAAAATCAATCATCGACCTGCGACCTAGGGTGTCCTGGTGCCAGGTGCACATATGGACACCCTTATGCTTGAACATGGTGTTCGTTATGGACAAACTGTGGTTGGCACAGAAGTCCAATAACTCAACACCACTCAAGATTCAGATCGGGCAGGCCATTCCTCCCAATCATGCCCCTCCAGGTTTCACTGTCATTGCACACGTGTACAGTGAAGTCCCCCAGTAGGACAATGGAGTCTCCAAGAGGAGCACTCTCCAGCACCCCAGTCAGAGACTCCAAAAAGGGTGGGTACTCTGAACCATCTTTTGGTGCATAGGCACAAATGATGGTCAGGACCCATTTCCCAACCCAAAGGCACAAGGAAACTACCCTTTCATCCACCGGGGAGAACTCCAATGTCGAGGCAGCAAGGCGGGGGGATATAAGAATACCCACCCCTGTCCATCGCCTCTCACCCGGGGCAACTCCAGAGTAGGCCAAGCTCCAGCCCCTCTCCAGGAAACCGGTTCCAGAACCAGAGCTGTGTGTTGAGGTGAGCCCAACTATATCTAGCCGGTATCTCTCAACCTCGTACACAAGCACCAGCTCCTTCCCCACCAGAGAGGTGACGTTCCACATCCCAAAAGTCAGTTTCAAAAGCCGGGGATCAGACCATCAAGATCTCTGCCTTCGCCTGCCACCTGATCCGCATAGCACCGGACCCCCATGGTCCCTCCTGCAGGTGGTGAGTCCACTGGAGGGCGGACCCATGTAACTCCTTCGGGCTGAGCCCAGCCAGGTCCCATGGACAGAAACCCAGCCACCAGGCGCTAGCCATCAAGCCCCTACCCCAGGCCTGGCTCCAGCGCGGGGCCCCGGTAACCCCATACCGGGCGGGGTACCCATATGCAAAGTTACTGTGCAAAATTAAAAAAAAAAAAAAAAGAAAAAAAACAGTATAAAATTAACATATTCCGGTTACAATAGTGTCATGTGTTTTCTGCCCCCCTTCCCCCGAAAAATATGCTGCCACCGCGCCAAGGTCTTTGAAGCTGGATTCATGCTGCACCTCCGCTGTCCGCGTACACGCAACCGGAAGCCTTGTGTAACAAAATTTCTGTCATCGTCTCCAGTCCGCTAGTGTCCACAGGGCTCTTCTGTGGACAACCGCGTGCAGCCCAAATTTTATGATTGCACAGCCTCCCCATGACCTGACCACGCTGACAGCGCATGCGCAAGATTGAACATCCCATTCACGAGGTCGAGCTACCAACACGGCATACAAAGACAAAGTAGACGAAGAAGACAATGAGGAAGCGGAAGATGATAATAAACATTCATGAATCCTTTTGCAGCAGCAGCAGCTTGAGCAAAAAAGAGCACTGGAAAATGGTAATTCCTCCTTTTTCTTGAAACGACGCCATTGTTGTTGCTACACAAAAATGTGCGTCACACTCACATATATAGCCGGTGAACAAACTGGAGTGTTAGTGCATTTGCGCTACTCATAGGGCTGGGGCAAAACTACAAATAACAGTTGTGCACATGCGTCAACCGCTTGGCCTGGTAGATGAAAAAAGTGAGCCTGTACAGCACCGTGTGCGTACCAGGCTTGTCCAAAGTGCATGCAAAGTGGACCAGAGGGGAAATGCAGCATGAATCCAGCTTGAGCCAGAGGAAACACTGAAAGGTCAATGCATTTCATAGAAATGCAGAAAACCATTAGTTACTACAGACTGTAAATGCAACACTCCGCGTAGCCTACCAACAGTCAACCCACAATGCAATTGTTTTCAAGTGTGGGCTCTATGACTGTAGCTAACGGTGCTAGTGGCAAGATACCAAGCCTACACCAAACGCAGATGAGCGGCGCGAATGTATACAAACTCCATGGAAAGAGGCAAGCACACACGAAATCGCGAATTCGCGTCCAAGGGATAGCACTTGCTTTTGAGATTCTGCCATCATCGGAGTAAAAGTATCAACATTGGAGAGTAAACCAGTTTGAAAAAAATGAGACTGTCACTCACCTGGAGAAAGAAGGACTGGGGACTCTACAGCTGAATTGGGATGTCATTGTTATTTATCCATGGACTAATGCCACGGATGTGCTAACAAGGCTAGCAGGCTAGCAATGTAGACGCCTATCATCTTGTCAAGTTTTGGAGGTAGGGACAACTTTTTCAGGTGAGCCCCCCGTCGGATAATGTAAACCTAAGCATAATATTATTTGGGGGATTTTAACAGCAGGTTGAACACAGCTGCAGCAGTTATAAAGGCAACTTCGCCTGTCTGCAACTCACTCAGATGGTGAATTCATGTCTATTTGTGCATTTACATTGAGTCATAATGTAATCCCGCCATGCCAAAAAATTCGCTCGTTCGCATTTGGTGTGAAGGCACCTTAAAACATGTCATTGTCAACTCTGAAGAGTAAAATTGATAAAGAAAATCGTTGGTTTAACCCTGCCTGGACTGATATGTGTGTGTAATGGAATGCATAGTTATAAAAACAGATTTCGACTCACATGTGGTAATTTAAAACCAAACAAACCACAATAATGGATGTGCAATGTTTGTTAATGTTATCAATCTTTTCTTGGGAGGGTGTGTGTACTGAAGTGTTTGACAGTTCATTTTTTATTCAGCTAAATGCACTTTGTGATGTGCCAAGGTCAGTTATGACCAGGATGTAGTAGATTTTATTTCAAAAGGGAAACAAATGTTAATGCTACTAACAGTGCACACTGAGTTTTTATGCACTGAGATATGCTTGAGTAAGATGTGACCAAAATGGTTATTTACAGAATTTTATTTTTTCCCCCATTCTATTTAATTGTTGTTCAAGAGGAAAATATTTCTACTACTTAAAGTTCTGCTCAGCCCCAGCACTGTTATTGTGTTTTTTTGCACCTTTAATGTGCCTTTGTCATTTTGATTTAACCTTTATTTATTGGGGATTTTCATGTGACGTCACGGATCTAGGTCACAGGCCGGCGCCGCCATGCTGCCGGTCAAGCGCTGGGGGGCATAGTACACAAGCTTGTGTAAACAAACCACTTTCACACGTTTTCTAAGCCCTGTCATCGCCGTTTTTGTCGTTGTTGTCATGCCGGAGACGTGTTGTGCTGTTCACTGCCATAATAGGCAGTGCGGCGGATGATAAAATAAGGTAGCAATGTGAGGTTTTAAGCAGGTTTATTAAATCATACCGCCATCATAGGAACTCCGCTCCAGCCCTTGTGCGAGCAGACTGGAGCGGGTCCTCAGGCTCTCGTGAGGAGACACAGGATACGTGTGTCAGCATAATAGGCTTCGAAATATTCATTGAGAAACCAAGTGATCTCAGAGCCAGGGCACAAACCTACTCTCAGTACAAACACCACAACACTATGAAATACCTCATTGGAATTACGCCCCAAGGTGTTGTTTCTTTTATTTCGAAAGGTTAGGGTGGTAGGACCAGCGACAAACATATAACAGAAAATAGTGGTTTTCTTAAAAATTTGGCTCCAGGAGAAATCATCAAGTCACTGAACTCAAAGTCTGGCAGTGTGACATCCTCAGCTGTGATGGGGGAGAACAACACGCCAGGTGCAGTGTAAGGATCACAGCTTCCTAGAATGGCTATTTTATCCTGATACTGCTTCAATTCGATGCCAGAGAGGTGTTTGGTCTGTTCACTCAGACCTCCTTCACGTTCAGACATGATAAATAGTGATAAACTACCAGCTAACCTGTCCCACACTTCCAGAAGACTCAGAAGTTTGCAACACTCACGATCTTTGTTATGTAAACAAGCCTGGCGGGCGTCGCGCTTGACCGGCAGTATGGCCGCCGGCTGCATCGCTGGGCGCGCGGGTCACGTGACTGAAAAACCTCTATACAGGGTAGTTCCACTAAGAGGCAACCTCTCTTTTTCAAGGACGCCCTGTTCAGAGTGATACATTCACACCTGGAAGCTACCCAGTACAACCACAGACTGATCTGTGGCCACTAAGCAGCTCCACTGGAGCAGTTGGGGTTAAGGGGCTTGCTCAAAGGCACCACAGTGGGGTTAAGGAGGGTGGGGAAACACCCACCCAGATATGATCCTGCCAGCCCAGGGACTGAACCGGTGACCTTCTGCTCACCAGTCCACATTCCTAACCATGAGGCCACCACTGCCCCTTGTGTGCTAAGTGCATATTTAAAACCAAGACAATGAATAAAAAGTGCATATTTTTCTGTATTGGTTTGAAATTTGTCATATTCATCAGATCGCTGAACATGTGTGGCCCAGTTACATGTCTTGATTTCAAATTGTGGCCCAAGTGATTTTGTAATTGAATATCCCTGTTCTAGGTATTACAAGTAAACCTGCATTTTGGGAGTGTAGTGCTCTGTTAGGATGATAAGGTAATATCAGATCTTTGAAATAACAAGGGGCCTGATTATTTAGAGCTTTTTAAGTGCGAAGATGGATTTTAAACTTAATTCTAAATTCTATGGGAAGCCAATAAAGGGAGGCCAGAACCGGAGAGATATGATCTCTCTTTCTAGCACCTGTTAAAACTCTAGCTGCAGCATTTTGGATCAGCTGAAGACTTTTTAACGATGTTTTAGGATAGCCTGATAATACAGAGTTACAATAATCTAATCTACAGCTAACAAAACTGCGGATTAGATTCTCAGCATCACTCTAAGACAAGATGCTCCTAATCTTGGCAATATTATACAAATGATAGAAGGCAGTCTTAGAAACAAGTTTAATATGTGAATTAGAGAACATATCTTGATCAAAATGAACTCCAAGGTTCCTCACAGAACTATTAGAGAAAGAGTAACCCCATCCAAACTAAGAGTCTGATTTGGAAAGGTATTTTTTTTTTACTTTTTTTTTTTTTTTGTTACTTATTTGTACCCGTAGGTAGATTTGGTTTGCAGTCTGGTGACAAGCCACCGGCTGCCGGTCGCTGCGTGCGCCCTAAACCTACATGTTTTTTGGTATGTGGGAGGAAACCGAAGAAATCCCGGAGTAAACCCACGCAACACGGGGAGAACATGCAAACTCGATCCCAGCCATGGCCAAGGGATTGAGTTGATCAAATTGACAGCTCAGGGATCCCATGGCCAAGGGTGAGTTGCTGTGCTGCCGCAGTGCTAACCACTGCTCCACCGCACCGCCCTATTTCTAAGGTTTTTTGGACCAACAACAATGACTTCAATCTTATCTGAATTTAATAGCAGGAAATTACAAGTAATCTAAACTCTGATTTCCTGAAGACAAGCCTCTGATTTGGCTAACTGATTATTGTCATCCGGCTTCAGTGACAAATATAAATGTGTGTCATCTGCATAACCGTGAAAATGTATGCAGTGCTTTCTGATAATACTGCCTAGCGAAAGCATATATAAACTAAAAAGAATAGGGCCTAGCACAGATCCCTGTGGAACTCCGTGGTTGAGCTTCGAATTGGAAGAAAACTCATTATTGACATGAACAAACTGGAACCTATCAAATAAATAAGATTGACACCACTGCAAAGAAGTTCCATTAAGTTAAACAAGGTGTTCTAATCTAGCAAGTAAAATATTATGATCAATAGTGTCAAAAGCTGCACTAAGGTCTAAAAGGACAAGTACAGAAACAGTCCATTATCAGATGCGATAAGGAGGTTGTTAATGACCTTCACTAAAGCTGTTTCAGTACTACAGGTACATCTCAAAAAACTAGAATATCATGAAAAAGTTCAATTTTTTTGTCACTCATTTCAGAAAGTGAAACCCATATATTGTATACAGTAGATTCATTACACAGAGAGTGATATATTTCAAGTGTTTATTTATTTTAATTTTGATTATTATGGCTTACAGCCCATGAAAACCCCAAATTCAGTTTCTCCAAAAATTTGAATTTTACATAAAATTAATTTTAAAAAATAGTTTTTAAATAGAAATGTTGGCCGACTGAAAAGTATGTCCATGTACACATTCAATACTTGGTCGGGGCTCCTTTTGGATTAATTACTGTATCAGTGTGGCGTGGCATGGGGGTGATCAGCCTGTGGCACTGCTGAGGTGTTATGAAGGTCCAGGTTGCTTTGATAGTGACCTTCAGCTCATCTGCATTGTTGGGTCTGGTGTCTCTCCATCCTCCTCTTGACAATACTCCATTATTCTCTATGGGGTTTAGGTCAGGAGAGATTGCTGGCCAATCAAACACAGTGATGCCATGGTCATTAAACCAGGTTTTGATATTTTTGGCAGTGTGGGGGGGGGGGGTGCCAAATCCTGCTGGAAAATGAAATCAGCTTCTCCATAAAGCTTGTCAGCAGAGGGAAGCATGAAGTGCTGTAAAATTTCCTGGTGGACGACTGTGCTGACTTTGAACTTGATAAAACACAGTGGACCAACACCAGCAGATGACATGGTTCCTCAAATCATCACTGACTGTGGAAACTTCACACTACACCTCAAGCAACTTAGATTCTGTGCCTCTCCACTCTTTCTCCAGACTCTGGGACTTTGATTTCCAAATGAAATGCAAAATTTACTTTTATCTGAACAGAGGTCATCTGCTGGTGTTGGTCCACTGTGTTTTATCAAGACCAAAGACAGCACAGTCATCTACCAGGAAATTTTACAGCACTTCATGCTTCCCTGTGCTGACAAGCTTTATGGAGAAGCTGATTTCATTTTCCAGCAGGACCTGGCACCCCCCCACACTGCCAAAAGTATCAAAACCTGGTTTAATGGCCATGGCATCACTGTGTTTGAGTGGCCAGCAAACGCTCCTAACCTAAACCCCATAGAGAATCTGTGGAGTATTGTCAAGAGGAAGATGAGACACACCAGACCCAAAAATCCAGACGAGCTGAAGGTCACTATCAAAGCAACCTGGACCTTCATAACACCTCAGCAGCGTCACAGGCTGATCACCTAAACGCCATGCCACATTGATACAGTAATTAATCCAAAAGGAGCCCTGACCAAGTATTGAGTGCATACATGGTCATACTTTTCCGTTGGCCAACATTTCTATTAAAAAAAATATTTTTTTAAATTAATTTTATGTAATTTCTAATTTTTTGAAAAACTGAATTTGGGGTTTCATGGGCTGTAAGCCATAAACATCAAAATTAAAATAAATAAACACTTGAAATATATCACTGTCTGTGTAATGAATCTATATAATATATGGATTTCACTTTCTGAAATGAATGACAGAAAATATTGAACTTTCTCATGATATTCTAATTTTTTGAGATTACCTGTATGATGAATTCTAAACCCTGACTGAAACTCTTCAAATAAACCATTTCCCTTCAAGTAGTCAAATAATTGCATAATACAGACATGGACAAAATTGTTGGTACCCCTCTGTTAATGAAAGAAAAACCCACAATGGTCACAGAAATAACTTGAATCTGACAAAAGTGGTAATAAATAAAAATTCTATGAAAATTAACCAATGAAAATCAGACAATGCTTTTGAATTGTGATTCAACAGAATTATTTTAAAAAACAAACTCATGAAACAGGCCTGGACAAAAATGATGGTACCCTTAGAAAAGATTGAAAATAATGTGACCATAGGGACATGTTCAACCAAGATGTGTCCTCTAATTAACATCACAGGTGTCTACAAACTTGTAATCAGTCAGTCGGTCTATTTAAAGGGTGACAAGTAGTCACTGTGCTGTTTGTTGACATGGTGTGTACCACACTAAACATGGACCAGAGGAAGCAAAGGAGAGAGTTGTCTCAGGAGATTAGAAAGAAAATTACAGACAAGCATGTTAAAGGTAAAGGCTATAAGACCATCTCCAAGCAGCTTGATGTTCCTGTGACTACAGTTGCACATAATATTCAGAAATTTAACCACTTGCGCTCCGTTGTTCCGCGGGCGGGCAAGTCTCTGCGTCCTATGACGCACGAGGGCGCACAAGAGCGCGCTCGTGCGCCCTCGTGCGCATGACGCATGATAAGGATATTATTGATGGTGATGGTGTAGGTGGTGTGCCCTCCAAGCGCCACTGAAAAAAAAAATCTGCAAACACAGCCGCGAACAGATTAGTTCATCTGATTGACCTCTCATTCGACTAATAAGAGCCTTGAATTGGGTTTCTGAAACCTTGAGGAGCCAATGAATGAAAATCTAGGAAGGAGGACCCGCCTACTGTGAACGCAGGAGCCAATTGAAGCACAGAAATTCAGGCTGGGTGAAGCGATATTTACTGCTGCAGAAGGACTCTGTACGAATCTACTACAGACCCAGGCTCACCCAGCAGCATGGAAAACACCCACAAGTGGGACCTGCACTCATTCCAGCAGAATAGACGAAGGCCGACGACAAAAGTCGTAAATCATTCGCCAAAACGGCAATAATGGAATTATGTTGATCGGGATCCACGAGCGGAGTAGCGTCGCGTTCGTCTGACAATGGGGGAAGGGCTGTTCGCCGCGACTCTGCTGCTTTGAAGAGGTAAGGTGTTATAAGCTAAATTATTATTTATCCCTGAAAACTGTAATCCAAAAATGACTTTTGACCGATCGGTAAATTACAACTGTACTGCGCACGAAGTACGTGCGCCGCAATAAACGGTTCATTTGCCGTGTTCGGACCGTGAACGCCCCCCCCCCCCCCCGCTGCAGAAGAGGAGTGGGGGGGGGGCACGGTCCGAACGCCCCCCGGTCCGCGGGAGGAAGCATATCAGTCTATTCCATCATGTAGCGATGGCCCTCTTCTGTAGCGGGGGGGGGGGGAGGCCTTCACGGTCCGTTTACGGTTCCCCCACACACACACACACACACATACAGTAGCGAGGGGGGGGGAGCCGCTGTGAAAGCATGCAAGGAGTGTAATCCGTCATGTAGAGGGCCGAATTTGGTCCTTGGTAGCGGGGGGGGGGGGGAACGACCCCCCGCCCACACACACACACACAGCCCTGAGTGTGACCTTTCATTAGAGCCTAAAATGAAGATTCTACATTGAATTATTCAAAAGTTACAGACGTTTTTCCAAACTGTGCCATTTGGCACAATTTGGCACAGTTCCAAAACACCTGGGAACAGCCTGAGAACAAAGCTGTGTAAAATATTCATTTTTTGTGGTATTGTTACCAAATTTGGATCTCAGCTGGATAACACTTGGTTCTACATTTCTGTTGCATTTTCCAGCCGGATCGGACAGCTGTGTGTTATTTACAAGCATTTGTATCCAAAAAAACACTGTGTCCAATTTTTTTTTCTTCAAGTTCAGTATGTTTAGATGACTGTAACTCAGTGGCCGGAGCACGTAGAGAGATTATGTTTTTTTTGCCAAAAAATTCAAAGTGTTTTCTTTTAAATGAGACCAACCCCATGAAGATGCTGCAAAGGGTTGAATAACAGCTTTCGATTTACTTTGGGCACGTTATTTTTGGGCATTTTTAGGAAAATTGCCCGGAGTGCAAGTGGTTAAGATCCACGAGACTGTAGCCAACCTCCCTGGACGTGGCCGCAGGAGGAAACTTGATGAAAAATGGAAGAGACGGATAATACAAATGGTAACAAAAGAGCCCAGAACAACCTCTAAACACATTCATAGTGAACTCCAAGGTCAAGGTACATCAGTGTCAGATCGCACCATCCGTCGTTGTTTGAGCCAAAGTGGACTTCATGGGAGACGACCAAGGAGGACACCACTGTTGAAAACAAATCTGGGCTGCACGGTGGCGCAGTGGTTTAGCACTGAGGCAGCACAGTTTACCCTCGGCCGGGGGATCGCGGGGATCATGAGACCGTGGGCTCGATCCCAGCCCCCGACCAACAGTGAGCTGTGTGGAGTTTGCATGTTCTCCCCGTGTTGCTTGGGTTTACTCCGGGATTTCTCCGGTTTCCTCCCGCATACCAAAAACATGTAGGTTTAGGGCGCTCGCGCACGCAGCGACCGGCAGCTGGTGGCTTGTCACCAGACTGCAAACCAAATCTACCTACGGGTACAAATAAGTAACAAAAAAAACAAAAAAACAAAAAAAAAAAATCATAAAAAAGCCAGACTGGAATTTGCCAAACTGCATGTTGACGAGCCACAAAGCTTCTGGGAGAATGTCCTATGGACAGACGAGACAAAACTGGAACTTTTTGGCAAGGCACATCAGCTTTATGTTCACAGACACAAAAATGAAGCAAAGGTTCTGTTTTGTTCTGGAGCTGCTTTGCTGCATCTGGCACAGGGTGTCTTGAATCTGTGCAGGGTACAATGAAATCTCAAGACTATCAAGGTATTCTAGAGAGAAATGTGCTGCCCAGTGTCAGACAGCTTGGTCTCAGTCGCAGGTCATGGATCTTGCAACAGGATAATGACCCAAAACACACAGCTAAAAACACCCAAGAATGGCTACGAGCGAAACATTGGACTATTTCAAAGTGGCCTTCTATGAGCCCTGATCTAAATCCTATCGAACATCTGTGGAAGGAGCTGAAACATGCCGTCTGGAGAAGGCACCTTTCAAACCTGAGACAACTGGAGCAGTTTACTCATGAGGAGTGGGCCAAAATACCTGCTGAGAGGTGCAGAAGTCTCATTGACAGTTACAGTAATCGTTTGATTGCAATGATTGCCTCAAAAGGTTGTGCAACAAAATATTAAGTTAAGGGTACCATCATTTTTGTCCAGGCCTGTTTCACGAGTTTGTTTTTTAAAATAATTCTGTTGAACCACAATTCAAAAGCACTGTCTGATTTTCATTGGTTAATTTTCATAGAATTTTTATTTATTACCACTTTTGTCAGATTCAAGTTATTTCTGTGACCATTGTGGGTTTTTCTTTCATTAACAGAGGGGTACCAACAATTTTGTCCACGTCTGTAACTAAGATTTCTGAAATGAAAGGCAAATTAGAGATTGGTCTATAGTTGGCTAAAACTCCTGGATCCAGTGTTGGCTTTTTAAGTAACAGCTTAATTATAGCAGTTTTAAAAGCCTGTGGTACACGGCTTAAAAGCCTGTGGTACACGGCCTAATGTTAATGAAGGATTGTTTATTTGAAGAATAGAGCTAGCAATAATTGGGAAGACTTCTTTAAATAACCTGGTAGGAATAGGGTCTAGTCGACAAGTTGAAGGCTTGGATGAAGAGATTATTTTATCCAACTCTAAAAAGGTCAATTGGAGTAAATTCATCCAAATGAATATCAGTTGAAGGAGCTGTAGCTGTTATTGTATTTTAATTAATGGTGCAAAGGATCTAACAGATTTTATCTCTGATAGATGAGATTTTATTACTGAAGTTCATGAAGTCCTGACGAGTGAGCTCTCAGGGAATGTTAGATTTGACAGAGTCCTGATGCTTTGTCAGCCTGACTACGGTGCTGAAAAGAAACCTGGGATTATTCTTGTTCTCTTCTATAGAGGGTATGCACATGATGTCACCAAACAGAACTCATGGCAGTTACAAAACACTGAGTGGCAAAAATGAGTGGCACTATTAGGGTGTATGCAGTAAAACAAAAAGCAGAGTATTCAGTCACAGCGGTACACAGAGTGCCTGCTCACATTGGAGAGAGCTAATCTTATCATTCCACCTTGTATTAATTGACAAAAAATAGCTAAATAAATATTTAAGAGATCAAAACCAGTTCTTCACTTATATGTACTCTTACCCACACATGACTACATTCAAGAAAACAGTGTGATATTGACATCTAAAGTAAAAAACAAAAACAAACAAAAACAAGTACTCAGTGTTCTCCTGTGGCTAAATATTTGGAGTGATTTTTTTTTTGTTTTGTTTTGCTGCATACAAACTAAAGCTGAAACGTGTTTGCCACTCTGTGCTGGGTAATTATGGTAACTGCCTTGTAACTGCAAGAGTTCTGTTCCAATGCAACCCCTCTATTAATGCAGAGTAACAGTAATAGTAATAGCCAGTTGTTCTGGCTTTCCTAAGAGATTTTTTTTTTTTATAAATTAGAAGTGTATTTCTCCAAGCTAGATAGATTTCATCTAATTTAGTGGCGTGCCAATTTCTTTCTAATTGACAAGTCTTCTGTTTTTAGCTACGAGTTTCTGTGTTGAACCAAGGAGTCAGAAATCTCTAATTAGACTTTTTCTTTTTTAACCTCTCGCACTCCGGTGTACCGCGGGCGGGCACGTCTCTACGTCCTAGAGCGCACTGAAGAAAAAAAAAAAAAACCCTGCATTTCCGTTCTTCCACTACAGACACAGCCGCGAACAGAAAGCCAAAGGAGTGCTTTGATTGGTTTAGATGTGATTGACCTCTCATTCGACTAATAAGAGCCTTGAATTGGGTTTCTGAAACCTTGAAGAACCAATGACTGAAAACCTAGCAAGAACGACCCGCCTACCAACGGCTGCGAATACAGCCAGCCAATTGAAGCACAGAAGTTCGAAAGCTGTTTTGTGTAAGGCTGGGTGAAGAGAGACTGACTGCTGCAGCAGATGAAAAAAGGACCCGCAGGAAGAACCGCCACAGACCCAGCAGCACGGAGACCACCCACAAGTGCAACCTGTGTGACAGGGACTGCCATTCGCGCATCAGCCTGTTCAGCCACAGGCGGTGCTGTCCCAGCAGAGTAGACGTTTAGGATTCTCTTCCATGGTCATCATAGACCGACGGAGGCCGACGACGAAGGCTGGGTGACACACACGCGTTTGCCAGTCTTTTTTTCTTACTACTGTTATTTGTTTTGAAAAATCGTTCGCCAAAACCGCAATCATGGAAGCACAAAACCGCAATAATGGAATTATGTTTTGACCGGGTCGCGTGACCAGAACCACGAGTCCGTAACAAGCGGACCAGCTTCATGTTCGTCTGACAATGAGGAAGAGAAGTTCGCCAGCTACGCTGCTGTTGTGAACAGGTAAGTGTTATAAGCTAAATTATTCTTTATCCCTGAAAATTGTAATCAAAAATGACTTTTGACCGATCGGTAAATTACAACTGTGCGTAGTAGACCGCGGCGCACCGTGACCGCGGCGCACTGGGCGATGTCCGTCCTCTGTAGCGAGTGTCACCTTTCATTAGAGCCCAACATCAAGCTTCTATATTGAATCATTCAAAAGTTACAGACGTTTTTCCAAACTGTGCCATTTGGCACAATTTGGCACAGTTCAAAAACGCCTGGGAACTACCTGAGTAAAAAGCTGTGTAATATATTCATTTTTTGTGGTATTGCTACAAAATTTTGACCTCAGCTGGATAACACTTGGTTCTACATTTCTGTTGCATTTTCCAGCCCGGATCTGAAGCTGTGTGTTATTTGCAAGCATTTGTAGCCAAAAAAACACCCAGGCGAAATTTATTTTCAAGTTCAGTATGTTTAGATGGCTGTTACTCAGTGGCTGGAGCACTTAGAGAGATTATGTCTGTTTTGCCAAAAAATTCAAAGTGTTTTCTTTTAAATGAGACCCCATGAAGATGCTGCAAAGGGTTGAAGAACAGCTTTTGATTTACTTTGGGTACGTTATTTTTTGGCGTTTTTAGGGAAATTGACCAGAGTGCAAGGGGTTAAAGAAGCCACCATGTCTAGTGTCTGATGCAGAGAAGCTATAACACTATCTAGAGGAAACAATCTGCTTAAATTTGGTAACAGCATCATCTGAGCAACATCTACTGTATTAATATTTTTCTGAGGCCAAAAGGGTCAAAGAGCTCTTTGTCCGGCAGGGGATAAAAATGAGTTGGCAATCTTAAACCTTTTTGGGAAAAAAAATTAAGAGAAAAGCAAAGAAAATGGAGTTGGAACATCACAACGGGCCTCTGACATAGAAAACCACATCTCCAAAACTGTTTCCTTTTTAAACTGACATCTTTACAACATCATGAAACTCAATTGGGCTGAGTTGGTCTTTTAGTTACCTTTGAGGAACTTGATTTTGGTTGATCAATCTCAAAAACTCAGCTGCTGTAGCAGTTAAAACTCCCATATTTAGTGATTTATAGTTAACCCTAAAATACAGTTTTAAGAGATGGTTCAATCTAATTTTTCTTAATTTTAAACTAATTTGATGCAACAAAATTTCAATTTACACAATGACTTAATCTGGTTTAAAAGTTTAATCTTCTTGGTGCAATCTAGCCTAAGACTAAACAAAACCTACAGCCACAAATTAATGCTATTCAATCCAATGGTGATTTCTTCAAACTGATTGACTACCAAGGAACTATTAAGATAAGCCTTTATTAACCCCACAATGGGGAAATTCCAGGATTGCAGCAGCACAGGGATAACAGCACTCAGCGCAACAGTAAATAATACGATTATTTTTTTATTTATTTAAAAGGGCCAGTGCACATTAATGAACATCAGTTAAAAAAACAGATGTAAATTTGCCAAAGTTAGCAGAAGCTAATTTACATTCGGAGTCCCTTTGGCAGGTGAAAGAACAAAAAATACATTACATATAAGCCGGACGACACTACAACACAGTGAAAGCAGCCAGCAAGATCATTGGTGCCCCCCTGCCCCCCCTCTCGGACATCTACCTCACCTGCAGAGCCATCAACATTGCAGGTCACACCTCCCACCCCACACACTCCTCCTTCAGTCCCATGTCCTCGGGGAAAAGGTACCAGTGCCTCTGGGCCTGCTCCACAAGACTGCTGAACAGCTTTGTTCATCAGGCCATCAGGACCCTGAACTCTGCCCACCCCACCCCACCCCGGACCTCAACGCACTCCGCACAATAACCACTTCAGCTGTTGGCACAGAAAGACTGGCACACCAACAGTAATACATTTGCTGCTGTATGGCTCTGCACTTTACTGCAACCATTTGCACAAATGCCATATCTGCTGCTGTCTGTCATTGCAATACTGACCATGTGCAGTCCTATCGGTCACTGTCTACACCTACACTACCTCACTGAGCTTGGTACTATGAGTATTACTGCTCTACTTTTCTGTATATAATATTCCTGGGTCTCATCGTTCATTGTTTATCTTTATTTGCACTATGGGAGGTCGCAGTCTATCTTTTGTCGCCATTTGCACTACGGGTAGCATTACTGTACATAGACTGCTGCTGTTGTTTTTCCAGCCTTATTCCATTTTCTTTTTTTGTATTGTGTATGCCACTGAAGAGAGAGAAAAACGCCATTTCAATTCTCCTGTACGTCCTGTACGTATAGTAGTACTGACAAATAAAATCTTTGAATCTTGAATATCAGTGAAGTGATTTAAACACAAGACAAAAAACACAATCTGACAAACAATGCAGACAACACACATTCAACCATAACAACAAGCGGGACTATAAAATACATAATTTGCAAAGTGTATATTTGCTCAGGTGCATAATTGGGATAGAATATGAGAGTCAGTGTATAGTATGTTTACCAACAAGTATGTGTATATAAGAAGACACAGTTTCCAAAAGGGGTTCATCTGCTCCTGCCGCCTGGAGAAGACCAAGCCTTTAGGGGAAACAGACCATCAAGAAAAAAGCTACATTCAATACAGCATAAGACTAAACACAACAATATTATAGAATAGAGTAAATAAAATTAAATTAAAGATAAAGATGCAGTGCATGTCCACATACATATATGCAGGCATGCACCACATACAAACCTTACAAACTCAAAAAGCATGACACATACCTATGTGTGTCATGCTCTATGAGACAGATAATTTCAGTGATCACAGTGCTGATTTGATTTGAGCCAATATTTGAGATGTATTCTGAAAGTGCTATATCAGGCTGTTCTCTTATTGTAGAAGCGACAGTGGTGTGAAAAAGTGTTTGCCCTCTTCCTGATTTCTCATTTTTTTATGTTTGTCACTTAAATGTTTCAGATCATCAAACAGATTTAAATATTAGACAAAGATTACACAGGTAAACACAAAATGCAGTTTTTAAATGAAGGTGTTTATTATTAAGGGAAAAAAAAGTCCAAACCTACATGGCCCCATGTGAAAAAGTGATTGCCCCCTAAACTTAATAACTGGTTGGGCCACCCTTAGCAGCAACATCTGCAATCAAGTATTTGCAACAACTGCACTGTGGAGGAATCTTGGCCCATTCATCTTTGCAGAATTGTTGTAATTCAGCCACACTGGAGGGGTTTTAGCATGAACCGCCTTTTTAAGGTCATGCCACAGCATCTTGATCGGATTCAGGTCAGCACTTTGACTAGGCCACTCCAAAGTCTTCATTTTGTTTTTCTTAAGCCATTCAGAGGTGGACTTGCTGGGGTGTTTTGGATCATTGTCCTGCTGCAGAACCCAACAGCGCTTCAGTCTGAGGTCACAAACAGATGGCTGGACATTCTCCTTCAGGATTTTTTGTTAGACAGCAGAATTCATGGTTCCATTTACCACAGCAAGTCTTCCAGGTCCTGAAGCAGCAAAACAGCCCCAGACCATCACACTACTACCACCATATTTTACTGTTGGTATGATGTTCCTTTTCTGAAATGCTGTATTACTTTTACTCCGGATGTAATAGGACACACACCTTCCAAAAAGTTCAAATTTTGTCTCTTTAGGCCACAGAGTATTTTCCCAAAAGTCTTGGGGATGATAAAGATGTTTTCTGGCAAAACTGAGACAAGCCTTTATGGTCTTTTTGCTCAGCAGTGGTTTTTGTCTTGGAACTCTGCCATGCAGGCCATTTTTGCCCAGTCTCTTTCTTATGGTGGAATCATGAACACTGACCTTAACTGAGGCAAGTGAGGCCTGCAGTTCTTTGGATGTTGTTGTGGGGTCTTTTGTGACCTCTTGGATGAGTCGTCGCTGTGCTCTTGGGATAGTTTTGGTTGGCCGGCCACACCTGGGAAGGTTCATCACTATTCCATGTTTTCGCCATTTGTGGATAATGACTCTCACTGTGAGTTGCTGGAGTCCCAAAGCTTTAGAAATGGCTTTATAACCTTTTCCAGACTGATAGATCTCAATTACTTTGTTTCTCATTACCTCCGCCAGGCCACAGGCCAGGAGGTTATGTTTTTGCCGGGGTTTGTCTGTCTGTTGGTTAGCAAGATAACTCAAAAAGTTTTGGACGAATTTCGATGAAACTTTCAGGTGTTGTTGGAAATGGTACAAGGAAGAACTGATTAAATTTTGGAGATGATCCGGATCACCGTCTGGATACAGGAATTTTTTAAAGGATTCTTTAACATTGTGAGATACGGCCATTTTCAACATGTGTGCAGGCGCAATGGAGGGCGCTGGTCGTCGTGTCTGACGAACACGAACTCCGCGTTCTTCAAAGTTTTAGGCACAAAAGCACGCGGAAAACAGTGGTGGGCCGGGCCCGGCAGCATGCCTGTGTTTGCGCTACACTGCAAAAGCTGAGATGGGCAGCTGTCCGGCGCCGGATTATTTGGCAGAAATTCCCCGGGCAGCCATAGGGGCTGCGCAAAAACAAGCTCTCTGCCAGGGAAGCTTCCAAATCCTCTTTTGGTGCGGAGCGCAACCCCAATAAAACCCACAGCAACCTGTCTACCCAATTTGCATCCGTCAGTGAAGCCCTGAATGCTGCTTTCAGTGATCTATGAAAACGCTCGCATAACCCATTGGCCTGTGGGTTGTACGCGGTTGTGCGATGAATTGCAACGCCCGCAGCCTGGGAGTCTGGAGATGGAGGAGATGGACACAACAGCAACACTTGAGTTTATTACCTCCTCCAAGGAGGTAATGCTTTTACTGGCATTTGTCTGTTTCTACTGTCTGTCTCTCTGTTACCAACATAACTCAAAAAGTTATGAACGGATTTTGACGAAATTTTCAGGAAAGGTGTGTAATGGCACAGGAAACAGATGATTAGATTTTGGTGATGATCTGAGAGTGCATACCTCCACCAAGGGCTTTGTTCGTATTTGTGCAGCAGGATTACACAAAAACTACTGGATGGATTTGGATGAAATTTTCACCAGAGGTGGTTCTTGGCCTAGAGAGGAACCCATTACATTTTGGGGATGATCTGGGAATGCATACCTCAGCCAAGGCTCTTCTCACAGTGTGTCAGCCACAAAACACCAAAACTAATGGACAGACTTGGATGCAATTTTCACCACAAGTGGCGATAGGCCTACACACAAGCCCATTACATTTTGGAGGTGATCCATGAGAAACGGAAGGAGCCTTGGCAGAGGTATGCGCTCTATGAGTGCTTTTCTAGTTTGTTCTGAATTTCTTTGGATTGCAACATGATGTCTAGCTTTTGAGGATCTTTTGGTCTACTTCACTTTGTCAGGCAGGTCCTATTTAAGTGATTTCTTGATTGAGAACAGGTGTGGCAGTAATCAGGCCTGGGTGTGGCTAGAAAAACTGAACTCAGCTTTCCAAAGACGTGATAAACAACAGTTAATTTATGTTTTAACGGGGGGGGGGGGGTGTCACTTTTTCACACAGGGCCATGTAGGTTTGGATTTTTTTCCCCCTTAATAATAAACACCTTCATTTAAAAACTGCATTTTGTGTTTACTTGGTGTGACAAACACAAAAAAATGAGAAATCAGGAGGGGGGCAAACACTTTTTCACACCACTGGTATATCGTTCCATATGTTGGTGCCCCTGACTGATAAAACCAATTGACCAAAAGTAGTACGTCTAAATGGTACCTCACAGTCCCTTCTGGTTATGGCCCTAGTAGACGTGCCATTTACTGATTTTAACTGGTTAGCCAAAGTAGTAAATAAATATACATATGTACACAGTTATATGAATGGACTTATGTAACACATACAGACTGCTGATGTTATTTTAGGTTATTTTGTGGCAATAACCTTGTATATAAGCTGGTCTTATTTACTTATTGCTCAGTATGTTTTAATTATTGTTATGTACATATTGTATTTAACTTCTTTAGGTATCATTGTTTTAGGCATTATTGTTGTAATTATGAGAATGTTAAATTCATGAATGTGAGTGTGATAGTTTGTTTTAGGGAGCAGTATCTCAATTTCATTGTATTGTTTTTTTAACAATGGAATGACAATAAAGGCACTTTGACTTTGATATACACAGTGCAGGAGCATTGCAGCTAGAATCTAGCTGCAATGCTCCTTGGTACCATCCTTGGTACCATCCTCCTTGGTACCATGCTGTTGGTACCATCTAGCTGCTAGATGGTACCAACAGCATGACAGTTAGTTGGATTACCCGGCAAAAAAATAAATATGGACCCAGACAGTGTATTTCACATTTGAATGAGCAGTGTTGTTGCCACCCTTGATAATAATTGTAATTGTCTTAGTTGTGTATTGGAGAGGATGATCTCTATTGTACAAAGTTGTGACATTCAATACAACCTCTATGAGCTGCACCAGTTAGATTATAAAGTCTGACAGTCGTAGATAGGAAAGACCTGCGGAACCGCTCCCTCAAGCACTTAGGATGGCATAGCCTACCGCTAAATGAGCTCCTCAATGCGTTCAGTGTGTCCCACATGGGGTGGGACTCGGACTCCGGCAGAGATGACAGCTTAGCCACCATCCTCCTCTCTCCTATTTCCTCCACTGGGTCGGGGCAGCACCCCAGAACAGAGCTGGCTTTTTTGTTTGCCTGTTCAGTCTCTTCCTGTCAGCTGTTGTGATGCCGCTGCCCCAGCAGACCACTCCAAATGTAATGGCTGAGGCCACCACCAAATCGTAGAAGGTCTTCAGGAGTGTCCCTTGCACTCCAAAACACCTGAGTCTCTTCAGGAGGAACAGCCTGCACTGCCCCTTCTTGTAGAACACATCATTGTTGTGTGAGCAGTCCATTTTATTACCTCCGCCAAGGAGGTAATGTATTTACCGGCATTTGTCTGTCTGTCTGTCTGTCTGTAACCAACATAACTCAAAAAGTTAAGAACGGATTTTGACGAAATTTTCAGGAAAGTGCTTGTTTTTTTTCTTGCCTTCTGATTGTTGCTCTGAGTGTTGCTATCCCTGTGCTGTTGCAATCCTGGAATTTCCCCGTTGTGGGACTAATAAAGGCTTATCTTATCTTAATGGCACGGGGAACAGATGATTAGATTTTGGTGATGATCTGAGAGTGCATACCTCCACCAAGGGCTTTTTTTGTATTTGTGCAGCAGGATTACACAAAAACTACTGGATGGATTTGGATGAAATTTTTACCACAGGTGGTTCTTGGCCTACAGAGGAACCCATTACATTTTGCTGATGATCTGGGAATGCATACCTCAGCCAAGGCTCTTCTCACAGTGTGTCACCCACAATACTCCAAAACTAATGGACAGACTTTGATGCAATTTTCACCACAAGTGGCTCTAGGCCTACACACAAACCCATTACATTTTGGAGGTGATCCATGACAGACTGAAGGAGCCTTGGTGGAGGTATGTGCTCTCTGAGTGCTTTTCTAGTTGTTCAAGTGAACACCCAGGTACTTGTAAGATGTCACCATCTCAATATCTGTTTCCTAGATATTTACTGGTGCTGTGGGGGGTTGTCCTCACCTGCGGCAGTCCACCACCAGTTCCATGGTTTTCCTCGCATTGATGTGGAGGCAGTTCCAGAGGCACCAATCCACAAAGTCCTGGATAAGTCCTCTGTACTCCACGTCATCTCCATCAAAGATGAGGCCGATGATCGCAGAGTCATTAGAGAACTTCTGTAGATGGCAGTGTGGTGTGTTGTGTGAAAAGTCAACAGTGTAGAGGGTAAACAGGAAGGGAGCCAGAACTGTTCCCGGTGTGTATGTGTGTGTGTGTGGGGGGGGGGTTACTGTAGGTGATGGTGTCAGACACACAGTCCTGGGTTCTCACAAACTGTAGTCAGTGAGGTAGTCCAGGATCCATGATGACAGTTGGTAGTCCATCCCTGCACACAGCAGCTTGTCCCTCAGGATCACTGGTTGGATGGTGGTGAAAGCACTGGAGAAATCAAAGAACATGATCCTCAGAGTGCTCTCACACTTCTCCAGGTGGGACAGGGAATGATGCAAGAGGAAGATCACTGCATCCTCCTCCTCAATGCCATGCTGGTAGGCAAACTGAAGTGGGTCCATCGCTGGTCCCACCAGGGGGTGGAGGTGGGCAATGAGCAGCCTCTCCAGGGCCTTCATTAGGTGTGATGTGAGGGCCACTGGTCTGTAGCTGTTCAGGTCCTTGGGGTACAGAGTCTTCGGCATGGGTACCATGCAGGATGTTTTCCACAGCTGTGGTACCCTCCCTAGCTTCAGGCTCAGGCTGAAGATGTGCTCCACGATCAGGCACAGCTGGTCTGCACAGGACTTGAGGAGCTTCGAGCTGATGCCGTCCAGACCTGCAGCCTTCCTCGCCTTTGGTCTTCTTCAGCTCAGCTCTCACTTGGGTCTTAGTGATGGACAGACTGGGGCAACTTTTTTTCAAATTCAAACTCTATATATAGTCATTTTACTGACATATATGTCAAAAGCAATAAAAAAATGTAAACTGTTGCACAAAAAATTATTAAATCCTAATTTAAATACTGAAAGAACAACCTCAAAGGACTAATCTCTGCACTCATCCTGCATGCTTGATAGTGTTACAGGTAGTGGGCAAAGCTGTGGACTCTATCTTGGCTGAGCAGCACTGAGGAAAAACCAGAGCCAAACTAAACATAGGCTGTGCTTTGTGTCCATTGTGTGTAAACCTTTAGGACAGAGGCTCTGCAGAGTGAGTCATCTCATATTAAAGAGTTTCCATTTCCATTCATAATGGCACTGACAAAGCCATTGAGAAGGAGAGCTTCTACCCATTACAGTCATCTCAGGGTCTGTTCTGTTGCCACCTTTGCCAACAGTGTTTGGGCTGTTAACAAACGCACAACCAAGTGGAGCCTTAAGGGAACGACTAGTTAGTACAAGGAACGTGCTTGTGTGAGATCATTTAAAATAAGACCCTTTACAGCTGACCACAACTACTCAACTTACTTTGTTTGCTACTTTTACCTTTTCTAAACAGAAGAAAGGTTTTCTGCTAAGGTCACCAACTCACTTAAAAAAAAATCCCTTTATACAATCCTGGAATCAGCAAAATCTGTTTTCCACCATTTAAACCACAGAGAAACTAGCTTTTCATCTCTAACAGTTCCAGTGTTCTTCTACCATTACATTATTGTTTAGCTCTTGCAATAAAATGCTTAAAGCAGATGGAGTAATAAAAGAAATGGTAATCACACTGCCTGCCAAAAAAAAAAACTTGTTTATTTACTTGAAGGGTGGTGAGCGATGCATATCAGTCAAATGAAGACCTTTGTGGCTGACTCGAAATGCAGAGTTTTACTAATGACAGCTCAAGGGACAGGAAATCCATGGAACTGCTTAAAAAGTGCAGACCAACCTGCACCCACTACCCACTGAAGTTACTGAACATCTGAGTTACTGCCTACAAAAGAGTTATGGTGTCAGGGATAAAATTATAACCCACACACTTTTGACAATTAATGAGTGATACGGTCTCTCCATTTAATGCAGCAGAAAATTTAAAGCAATTGCAAAACCCCACAGCAGAAATTATTAGGGCGATATGGAGAATGCAGATAAACGCTGTTGTGATTCTGACATTTATTTTTACCTCCACCAAGGGGGTTATGATTTTGTCGGCGTTAGTTTATTTATTTGTTAGTTTGTCTGTTAATAAAACGGATTTGGATGAAATTTCCAGGAAAGGTGTGTAATGGCACGGGGAACAGATGATTAGATTTTGGTGATGATCCGAGAGTGCATCGCTCCACCAAGGGCTTTGTTTGTATTTGTGCAGCAGGATTACACAAAAACTACTGGACGGATTTGGATGAAATTTTCACCAGAGGTGGTCCTTGGGCTAGAGAAGAACCCATTACATTTTGGTGATGATCTGAAAATGCATACCTTAGCCAAGGCTCTTATCTTCTCACAGAGTGTTGGCAACAATACTCCAAAACGACAGGATGGATTTGGATGAAATTTTCACAGAGGTGGTTCTTGGACTAGAGACAAACCCATTACATTTTGAGGATGATCTGAGAATGCATACAGTGGGGCAAAAAAGTATTTAGTCAGCCACCAATTGTGCAAGTTCTCCCACTTAAAAGATGAGAGAGGTCTCCAATTTTCATCATAGGTATACCTCAACTCTGAGAGACAAAATGAGAAAAAAAATCTAGAAAATCACACTGAAGGATTTTTAATGGATTAATTGGTAAATTCCTAGGTAAAATAAGTATTTGGTCACCTACAAACAAGCAAGATTTCTGGCTCTCACAGACCTGTAACTTCTTCTTTAAGAGGTTCCTCTGTCCTCCACTCGTTACCTGTATTAATGGCACCTGTTTGAACTCATTATCAGCATAAAAGACACCTGTCCACAACCTCAAACAGTCACACTCCAAACTCCACTATGGCCAAGACCAAAGAGCTGTCAAAGGACACCAGAAACAAAATTGTAGACCTGCACCAGGCTGGGAAGACTGAATCTGCAATAGGTAAGCAGCTTGGTGTGAAGAAATCAACTGTGGGAGCAATTATTAGAAAATGGAAGACATACAAGATCACTGATAATCTCCCTCGATCTGGGGCTCCACGCAAGATCTCACTCCGTGAGGTCAAAATGATCACAAGAACGGTGAGCAAAAATCCCAGAACCACACAGGGGGACCTAGTGAATGACCTGCAGAGAGCTGGGACCAAAGTAACAAAGGCTACATCAGAAACACACTACGCCGCCAGGGACTGAAATCCTGCAGTGCCAGACGTGTCCCCCTGCTTAAGCCAGTACATGTCCAGGCCCGTCTGAAGTTTGCTAGAGAGCATTTGGATGATCCAGAAGAGGATTGGGAGAATGTCATATGGTCAGATGAAACCAAAATAGAACTTTTTGGTAAAAACTCAACTTGTCGTGTTTGGAGGAGAAAGAACACCATACCTACTGTGAAGCATGGGGGTGAAAACATTATACTTTGGGGCTGTTTTTCTGCAAAGGGACCAGGACGACTGATCCGTGTAAAGGAAAGAATGAATGGGGCCATGTATCATGAGATTTTGAGTGAAAACCTCCTTCCATCAGCAAGGGCATTGAAGATGAAACGTGGCTGTGTCTTTCAGCATGACAATGATCCCAAACACACTGCCCGGGCAATGAAGGAGTGGCTTCGTAAGAAGCATTTCAAGGTCCTGGAGTGGCCTAGCCAGTCTCCAGATCTCAACCCCATAGAAAATCTTTGGAGGGAGTTGAAAGTCCATGTTGCCCAGCGACAACCCCAAAACATCACTGCTCTAGAGGAGATCTGCATGGAGGAATGGGCCAAAATACCAGCAACAGTGTGTGAAAACCTTGTGAAGACTTACAGAAAACGTCATTGCCAACAAAGGGTATATAACAAAGTATTGAGATGAACTTTTGTTATTGACCAAATACTTATTTTACTGAGGAATTTACCAATTAATTCATTAAAAATCCTTCAATGTGATTTTCTGGATTTTTTTTTCTCATTTTGTCTCTCATAGTTGAGGTATACCTATGATGAAAACTGGAGACCTCTCTCATCTTTTAAGTGGGAGAACTTGCACAATTGATGGCTGACTAAATACTTTTTTTCCCCACTGTACCTCAGTCAAGGCTCTTATCTTCTCACAGTGTTTTAGCAATACTCCAAAACTAATGGACAGACTGATGCAATTTTCACCAGAAATGGCTCTAGGCCTACATTTAGGTTTGCAACATATTCCAAAAAAAGTTGACCCATATTTTCTCCACTTCTTGATGACTGTCTTCAGTGTGTTACATAGTATATGTAATGCAGTGGAAACTTTTTTTTGTACCCTTCTCCTGATTGGCATCTTTCTTTGTCAGCTCTCTGTGAACCATGAGTTTTGATGTAGTATGCAACTGAATCCTACTAGATAGATGTACTTTATTGATCCCAAACTGGGAAATTACAGACAAGGACAACTGAAGTCTATATGGGGTTAATCAGAGTCACTTCAACTGATGGCAGGTGTAATAAATTCAAACGGTGCTTCAACAAAGTATTATAAGTGGCCACATTGATGCAACCAACTTGTGTTTTTTTTTCTTTTTCTATATTTTAACCCTAACAGATTTGTTTATTTTTCAATTAACTGTACAGGTTAAAGGGCACATTAAAAGTGGGACAAGTTTTTTAAATGGTATATCAAGGTCCCATTCTTTTACATGACAAAATTCTCACATTTTAGCAGGAGTTTATACACTTTATATTCACTGTACCCTCTTGTTCCACCACTATATAGAATGTTGCTTTGCATTATCTTGTTGAAAAATGCATTGATGTCCATGGAGAAGATGTCTTGAAGGCAACAAGTTGCTTCAAGATCTCAATGTACTTGCCTGCATTGATGCTGCCATCACAGAATATAAAAATGACCTTTACCAAGGGCACCGATACAACCCTTACTATGGGAGATCGTGGTTTTTGGACTTGATGCTGAGAACAGTTTGAATGGACCTTTGTGTCTCTGAACTGGAGCATACAACATTTAATTAATTCAAAAATCATTTGAAAAATCAATTTCTCTGATCACAATACACACTTCCACTGTATGATGGTCCATCTCAGATGTCACAGAGCCTTGAAAAGTCTGGACATGATTAAGAGAAGGCTTCTTTTTAGCACAGTAAAGTTTAAAGGAGCATTTGTGAATGTAACTCCATATTACTGTGCTTGACAAAGGCTTGCTAAAGTAATCCCTTACCCATGAGGTTACAGTGCATCCGGAAAGTATTCACAGCGCTTCACGTTTTCCACATTTTGTCATGTTACAGCCTTATTCCAAAATGGATTAAATTCATTTTTTCCCCTCAAAATTCTACACACAATACTCCATAATGACAATGTGAAAGAAGTTTTTTTTTTTGAGATTTTGGCAAATTTATTAAAAATAAAAAACTAAGAAATCACATGTACATAAGTATTCACAGCCTTTTTTTTTTTTTTTTTTTTGTTACTTATTTGTACCCGTAGGTAGACTTGGTTTGCAGTCTGGTGACAAGCCACCGGCTGCTGGTCGCTGCGTGCGCGAGCGCCCTAAACCTACATGTTTTTGGTGTGCGGGAGGAAACCGGAGAAATCCCGGAGTAAACCCGCGCAACACGGGGAGAACATGCAAACTCCACACAGCTCACTGTTGGTCGGGGGTTGGGATCGAACCCACGATCTCATGATCCCCGCGATCCCCCGGCCGAGGGTAAAACTGTGCTGCCACAGTGCTAAACCACTGCGCCACCGTGCAGCCTTTGCACAATACTTTGTTGATGCCCCTCTGGTAACAATACCGGAGTGGTGGCTCAGTTGGTAGAGCATCCGCCCCACACCCGGGAGGCAGGGGTTCAAATCCCGGCCGGGTCATGCCGAAGACCATATAAAAGTGGAACTTCCTGCCGTCCAGCTTGGTGCTCAGCAATAACGGAATGGAGGAGGGAAATCTGTGGCGGCGCCTTGCATGGCAGCGGCCCTCTGATTCTACACTTGGGGTGTGTGTGATTAACACTGTCGATAGGTAAAACACAATCTCGTTCTACTGTACATGATTGGTTGTACAGTTGAATGACAAAGGGTGTAAAAAAAATTACAGCCTCAAGTCTTTTTGAAAATGATGCCACAAGCTTGGCACACCTATCTTTGGGCAGTTTCGCCCATTCCTCTTTGCAGCACCTCTCAAGCTCCTTCAGGTTGGGAAGTGTCAGTGCACAGCCATTTTGAGATCTCTCCAGAGATGTTCAATTGGATTCAAGTCTGGGCTCTGGCTGGGCCACTCAAGGACATTCACAAAGTTGTCCTGAAGCCACTCCTTTGATATCTTGGCTGTGTGCTTAGGGTCGTTGTCGTGCTGAAAGATGAATCATTGCCCCAGTCTGAGGTCAAGAGTGCTCTGGAGCAGGTTTTCGTCCAGGATGTCTCTGTACATTGCTGTATTCATCTTTCCCTCTATCCTGACTAGTCTCCCAGTTCCTGCCGCTGAAAAACTTCCCCACAGCATGATGCTACCACCACCACCATGCTTCACTTGGGATGGTACTGGCCTGGTGATGAGCGGTGCCTGGTTTCCTCCAAACATGACGCCTGGCATTCACGCCAAAGAGTTCAATGTTTGTCTCATCAGACCAGAGAATTTTGTTTCTCATGGTCTGAGAGTCCTTCAGGTACCTTTTGGCAAACTCCAGGCGGGCTGGCATGTGCCTTTTACTAAGGAGTCTGCTTCCGTCTGGCCACTCTACCATACAGGCCTGATTGATGGATTGCTGCAAAGATGGTTGTAAGTAAGTAAAACTTTATTTATATAGCACTTTTTAAAAACACACAGTTACAAAGTGCTGCACAAGCATGAAGTATTTCAAGATAAAACCAGACAACATTTCCAGTACAACAAAACTGAGCACATCAAAAGAGACAGACTCATACACAAACAGACAAAAACACAAACTCAGAGTCTCATAACTGGACTCAGTACAAACACACACACTGCATAATGTGGGGTTATAAAAATGCTTGTCGGTAGAGGTGGGGTTTTCAAAAGACGTTCAAAACAATTCAGATTTTCAGTGCATCTCATGGATTGGGGTACAGTAGGTGATTCTAGAGGGTAGGTGCAACAACGGAGAAGGCACGATCCCCTCTTGTATTGTGGGTAGAACGTGGTATAGATAAAAGACCAGTATTTGAGGAGCGGAGTAGACGAGATGTGGAGTACTGAACCAGGAGGTCAGAAATGTAATCAGGGGCGAAACTGTGCAGTGCTTTAAATGTAATTATGAGAATTTTGAATTGAATCCTAAATTTTTTTTTCCACAATATTTTTTATTGAACCTTTTTTTTTATACAAACATAGCACAAACAATCAGACACCAACACAAAAGTAATTTAAAAATTAAAAAGAACAATAACAAAAAATAAATAAATAAAATGTGTAATAAAAACAACAACAACAACAACATCCATTAACAAACACAAACCAACAACAATGCTCCTCTGTTTAGTCTAGGTAATTTGTTATATAAGAATACATAATATGCATTCAACAGCTTGGAATTTGCAAAGTCCACACATATCATTCACCTTCTTCTTCAGATGTTATGTTTAAATTCTTTACATAATCAATGAAAGGTCTCCATATATTCTCAAACACATTTTCCTTTGATTTCAGTATATATGTTATTCTTTCTAGTGGAAGGTTTGTTAACATTTGTCTTAACCACTGAGTCACATCTGGTCTATGAATCTTTTTCCACAGTAGTGCAATACATTTTTTGGCATTAAGCAAACTGAGGTCTATGAATGCTTTTTCACTCTTATTAAAGTCATGTTTTTCTGGATACAGACCCAACAAAAACAGTTTAGGGTTCAATATGATTTGTTATGAAATTATTTTTTCAATTGTTACCCTCACCTCTTCCCAAAACATTCTGATTTTTCTACATTCCCATAAACAGTGAAATAGGGTTCCTTTACTTTCCATACATTTTGTGCATGTATCTGGTATGTTTTTGTTATATCTATTTAATTCCACTGGTGTAACATACATCCGCATTAACCATTTAAAATGTATCAGTTTAAGACGTACATTTATTGATTTGGTTTGAGCTCCTGCACAAGCCATTTCCCATTGTTCCTCTGAAATTTCAACTTGCAGGACCTCTTTCCAGTAATTCAGTCTTTTCTGTGAGTTTTCACTTGAGTATAGTGTCAATGATTTGTAAAACTCTGAAATAATACCCTTTCTCTTACTATCTTTCATCAAAATTTTTTCCAAAAATGAATAAGTAGGTTGGGTGAGAGCATTATTTTGATTTGATCGAATAAAATTTCTAAGCTGAAGATATTTAAAAAAGTGTGTTCTATTAAGATTGAATTTAATCCTCAGTTCTTCAAAAGACATTGTCATCGGAGCGTGACAAATATAAGTCTTGAATCTTTTGAATCCCTTTTATATTCCATATTTTAAATACAGTATCCGCTCTCCCTGGTGTAAAATATTGATTACTCCATATTGGGCTAAATTGTGACAGTGAGTGTGGTTCTTTTAAATATTTTTTGATTGCACACCATATTTTGATCATGTGCTTTACAATTGGATTTTTAACTTGTTTCTGTAGTTTTTTAGCCGAGTCTGAGTATATGAATAAGGGAAGCGGTAAAGGTAGATTGTATGATTCCATTTCAGTCCAGTGAGGAAGATCATTTGATGAAAAATAATATGTCATAGACCTCAGTTGTGCTGACCAGTAATACAACATAAAGTTTGGACATTTCAGACCTCCACGATCAAATGGTAAATATAGTAAGGACAAACGTAATCTAGCCTTCCTATTGTTACCTCCGCCAGGCCGCAGGCCAGGAGGTTGTGTTTTTGCCAGCATTTGTCTGTTTGTCTGTCTGTCTGTTTGTCTGTCTGTTGTTTAGCAAGATAACTCAAAAAGTTTTGGACGGATTTCGATGAAACTTTCAGGCGTTGTTGGAAATGGTACAAGGAAGAACTGATTAAATTTTGGGGATGATCCGGATCACCGTCTGGATACAGGAATTTTTTAAAGGATTCTTTAACATTGTGAGATACGGCCATTTTCAACATGTGTGCAGGCGCAATGGAGGGCGCTGGTCGTCGTGTCTGACGAACACAAACTCCGTGTTCTTCAAAGTTTTAGGCACAAAAGCACGCGGAAAACAGTGGTGGGCCGGGCCCGGCAACGTGCCTGTGTTTGTGCTACGCTGCAAAAGCTGAGACGGGCAGCTGTCCGGCGCCGGATTATTTGGCAGAAATTCCCCGGGCAGCCATAATGGCTGCGCAAAAACAAGCTCTCTGCCGGGGAAGCTTCCAAATCCTCTTTTGCCGTGGAGCGCAACCCCAATATAAAACCCACGGCAACCTGTCTACCCAATTTGCATCCGTCAGTGAAGCCCTGAGTGCTGCTTTCAGTGATCTATGAAAACGCTCGCATAACCCATTGGCCTGTGGGTTGTACGTGGTTGTGCGATGAATTGCAACGCCCGCAGCCTGGGAGTTTGCAGATGGAGGAGATGGACACAACACCAATACTTCAGTTTATTATCTCCACCAAGGAGGTAATGCTTTTACTACTGAACCACTAATCCTATCATTGTGAATCCAATTGCTAGTCATATGTTTTCATGGTCAAGGAATCTGAAAACGTACACACAAACACTGTATGGGGGGGAACTGTGGCGCTTGGTGGAGGTCTGCGCTCTCCGAGTGCTTTTCTAGTTCCATATAAATTCCATTAACTTTTTTTTAATTCTTGAAAATAGATCTGAAGGTGGTGGTAAAGGAATGTTTTGAAATAAATAAAGTATTTTTGGTAAGCTATTACTTTTAAGTATATTAATTCTCCCGATCATCGACATTGGTAGTGGCATCCATCTCTGAAGTGACTCATTAATATCTGTCATTAAGGCTTCATAGTTGGCATTGGCGACTAATTCTAGCTTAGGCAAAATTTGAATTCCTAAATATTTAAACTGATTTACAACATTGAATTGGTTTACCTCAGGAGCTGGGTGATTTCTCTGGGTCTCATTTAGCATTAATATTGAAGATTTTGTTTTGTTTATTTTATATCCTGATATATCCCCAAAGTTCTTTATTAAATTTAACAAGGTTGGAATAGATTTTTTAAAATTCGACATAAACAAAATTATGTCATCAGCATACAGGGAGATTTTATGTTCTGTTGGTCCTACTTTAATTCCATATATTTGTGGATGTAAACGTACTGCCATCGCTAAAGGTTCAACTGCCATAGTAAACAATAAAGGTGAAAGTGGACAGCCTTGTCGACATCCTCTATTGATTTTTATTGATTTTGAGATATTGCTGTTTGTTAGGATTTCTGCTGTAGCATTATTGTATATTATCTGGACCCATTTTATGAAATTATTTCCAAGTCCAAACCTTTGTAGAACTTCAAAAAGATAGGGCCATTCGACCCTATCAAAGGCCTTTTCGGCGTCCAATGATAAGAGAGCTGTATCTGGTGCTTCTTTATTGGAATAAATAATATTAAATAGTCTTCTTACATTATGGAAGCCTTGTCTTCCCATTATAAAGCCATTCTGATCTCGGTTAATAATATTTGGTAATATTTCTTGTAGTCGTTTTGCTAAAATTTTACAGATTATTTTAAGATCAGCATTTAATAGGCTTATTGGTCTCATGTTTTCACATTTATTAGGGGGTTTACCTGGTTTTGGTAACAGTATAATTAAGGCATTATTCATGCATGGTGGTAAATTACCATTTTGAAATGCTTCTAAAACCATTTCCAACAGTGGTTTTATTAATTTATTCTTAAATTTTTTATAGCGGTCAACTGGAAGACCATCTGGTCCTGCTCTTTTTCCTGATTTCATATTATCAATGGCTAGCCCAACTTCTTCTTCACTAATTTTAGACTCCAGTATCTCCCTGTTTTCATTTGGAATACATGGTATAGATAATCCACCCAAAAACCCATTTAATTTTGTTAACCTCTTGCACTCCGGAGTACCGCGGATGGGCACGTCTCTGCGTCCCAGAGCGCATGAGGGCGCTCTCGTGCGCTCTAGGACGCACGAGGGTGCTGCGTCCAAGTGCACACTGAAAAAAAAAAAAAAAGTTCTTCCACTACAGACACAGCCGCGAACAGATCAGATATGATTGACCTCTCATTCGACTAATAAGAGCCTTGAATTGGGTTTCTGAAACCTTGAAGAACCAATGACTGAAAACCTAGCAAGAAGGACCCGCCTACCAACGCTGTGAATGCAGCGAGCCAATTGAAGCACAGAAGTTCGGGCTGGGTGAAGAGAGACTGACTGCTGCAGCAGATGGAAAAAAAGGACCCGCAGGAAGAACCTGCTACAGACCCAGCAGCACGGAGACCACCCACAAGTGCGACCTGCAGTTATTCCAGCAGAATAGACGTATAGGATTCTCTTCCATGGTCATCATAGACCGACGAAGGCCGACGACGAAGGTCGTAAATCATTCGCCAAAACCCCAATAATGGAATTATGTTTTGACCGGGAACCACGAGCGGACCAGCGTCGCGTTCGTCTGACAATGAGGAAGAGAAGTTCGCCAGGACAGTGCTGCTGTGAAGAGGTAAGTGTTATAAGCTAAATTATTCTTTATCCCTGAAAATTGTAATCAAAAAATGACTTTTGACCGGTCGGTAAATTACAACTGTGCGGTGCACGAAGTCCGAAGTGCGTGCGCCGCGGTACACGGTTCGTTCGCCGCGTCCGGACCGTGAACGCCACCCCCCCGCTACTCTTCTGTAGCGAGGGGGGGGGGAAGCCGCGGTGACTGCGCCGCGGTCGCCACATAGCCACATGAGTCTATTCCGTCATGTAGCGATGGCCGATGTCCGTCCTCTGTAGCGGGGGGGGGGGGACAAACCCCCCCCCCCACACACACACACACAGCCCTGAGTGTCACCTTTCATTAGAGCCCAAGATGAAGCTTCTATATTGAATCATTCAAAAGTTACAGACGTTTTTCCAAATTGTGCCATTTGGCACAATTTGGCACAGTTCAAAAACGCCTGGGAACTACCTGAGGAAAAAGTTGTGTAATATATTCATTTTTTGTGGTACTGTTACAAAATTTTGACCTCAGCTGGATAACACTTGGTTCTACATTTCTGTTGCATTTTCCAGCCTGGATCTGAAGCTGTGTGTTATTTGCAAGCATTTGTATCCAAAAAAAACACCCAGGCCAAATTTTTTTTCTTCAAGTTCAGTATGTTTAGATGACTGTAACTCAGTGGCCAGAGCACTTAGAGAGATTATGACTGTTTTGCCAAAAAATTCAAAGTGTTTTCTTTTAAATGAGACCAACCCCATGAAGATGCTGCAAAGGGTTGAAGAACAGCTTTCGATTTACTTTGGGCACGTTATTTTTTGGCGTTTTTAGGGAAATTGACCGGAGTGCAAGGGGTTAAGTCAGTTTCATTTTTTGTATCATATAGTTTTCCATAATAATCTCGAAAGGCACTATTAATTTCTAAAGGATCTATAACTACCTGTCCGTTACTTATAATACTGGTAATTGGTGTTTTAGATTCTAATTGTTTAATCTGCCATGCCAATAATTTTCCTGATTTTTCACCTTGTTCGTAAAAAGTTTGCTTCAATCTTAGAAGACTCGAGGCAGCTCTATTCGCTGATTTTTTGCCATATTCAGCTCTCAGAGTCAGTAATTCTTTCTCTAACTGTGGGTTACTTCCTGCATACACCTTTTCTTGAAGGATTTTTATTTTTCGTTCCAATTGGACTCTCTCGGGTCTTCTTAGATTTTGAACCTGTATAACTAATAATATGCCCCCTAATAAAAGCTTTGAAAGCCTCCCACTTTATGCATGCCGTTGTTTGTGTAGTATTGATATCAAAGAACTCATCTGTTTTTCTATGTACTTAACAAATTCCTCATCCTGAAGCCATTTATGTTGAAAATGCCACCTAACTGGGTCCTTTGTCAATTTCTTATCTACATATATTAGACAGCAGGGTGCATGATCAGAGATCACAATGTTATCATAGAAACAGTTTTGAATCTTGGGCCTGGACCTTGGAGATCAAAAAATAGTCAATACGTGAGAATGTCTTATAGGTATTAGAATAACAAGAATAAGCTTTGACTTGTGGTTTCATTTCTCTCCATATATCTAGCAATCTCAGTTCTTTCATAAAATGATTAATGGTCATCCTACATCCATTGTGCGTACAGTCCAGTCCTGTTGATCTATCTATACTGGGATTCAATGTACAATTAAAATCCCCTGCTATTATACAGTATGTTGCCCTGTAAGTGATGATAAAGTGAGGAATAAATTAACAAAGAAGTTTTGATCATCAATATTGGGGCCGTATAAGTTCACCAGATTTATATTTTCTAATAACAAAGATCCTTGGATGATTAGATATCTTCCAAATTTGTCTCTAATTACATTTTTCATTTGAAATGGGACTGTTTTATGTATGAGAGTCATAACTCCCCTGGCTCGGGATGAAAATGATGAGGTGAACACATTACCTTGCCATCTTCTCCTAATTCTTTTTACATCCTCCTCTAATAGATGAGTTTCTTGTAAAAATACATTTTTTGAATCTATGTCTTTTATTTTATTCATAACTTGTTTAAGTTTTTTAAGATTTTGTAGACCTCTGCAATTCCATGAAGTTAAATTAAGATTAACGCTTTGATCTATGATCAATAAGGAGTTTGAGATTACCTTGCAATATGATCATACTCTTACAGAGAAGTAAAAACATGGATGACGACTTCCGGTTATGGCTGCCACGTAGAACGGACGTGTCTCGCTCTGCTCTGCTCCTGGAGAAAAAAATCGGCAAATAACTCTCTCATTTGGGACAGAACGTATCCCAGCATTTGAGCGAGGATATGTCGGCGAAGCCTAAGGCTGGAAAACCAGGAAAAGGAAAAAGCGAGCCGCCGAAACAGTCCAAATTAACGGACTTTCAGGTCTGTGACGCAGCAAACAAGGCTCCATATATGGCGGAGGCGGCTGGCGGCGGTGCGTTTTCTGCGGGGAATGGCGCAGATGCGCTGATGGCTGCCATGAGTTCAATGAGAGCGGACTTTTCCTCTAGATTTGATGGGATTATGACAGCGTTGGAAGGAATAAGAAAGGAATTGGGTGACTGTGTAGAACGAACGGCGCAGATGGAGCTCCGTCTCGCTAGTGCTGAAGATGACGTCACCCGTCTTCAATTAAAGGTGCGCACTTTGGAAAAAAAAAATAAATCTCTGGAAGATAATATTTTGGATTTGGAATCTCGGTCGAGACAGAATAATTTGAGGCTGGTGGGTCTTCCAGAGGAATCAGAAGGTCGGGACGTATGTTCCTTTCTGGAAAAGTGGATTCCGGAGGTGCTGGGCAGCGAGGAGTTGCAATCAGCAGTGGTTCTGGAAAAAGCACATCGTATTGGCCCACGGAGAGATAAGGGACCGCCGAGGACCTTAATTATGAAGTTTCTTAGCAACAGAGACAGGATGAAGATCTTCAACGCTGCACGTGCTAAAGGAGAGATTAAACACCAGGACCAGCAGGTGCGGTTCTACCCAGATTTGGCCACAGGAATCCAACAATTGAGGAAGCAGTTTGATCCCGTACGTAAGGAGCTGCGCAACCTTGGGATTCGTCATGGTGTAATCTATCCTGCGAGACTGCTGACCACGTATGAGGGCAGAACCCACATCTTCAAGACCCCAGAGGAGGCGCAGGAGTTCATCAAGAAGATCAAAGAAGAAGAAGAGACTGGTGGGAGCTAAGCATGAACAAAATATAAGGTAGAATAATTAAGCATTTGCACAGGCATCTGACTGACTTGAAGTAAATAGTAAGTTTACAAAATATAGATTGTATTATATATTAAAAAAACAAAACAAAAACAAAACAAACAAAAAAAAAAAACTATGATGTACAAAGTTGTTAAAAATTTTGGAGTTAAGTTGGAAAACTACAGAGGAGAGTTAATGTTACGTCATTAAAAGCAGTAGAGTTAGGGTGATTGGGAGGATGAAGAAGGAGTGGCTTAGGCTGTTCCCCGTGGGTGTGGAACGGTCGATGGCTATATCGGGAGACAGAATTTTTCTTTTGATTTTGGGGGGTTTGCCACAAGTGTGGGAAGGGGAAATTTGTTTGTGTGTAGTTTGTAGGATGAATGTTCAACCACTCATGTTTTTGCTTCTCTGTATGAGCATGTTTACACTGCAAGGTAATCCCAAACTCTCTATTGATCATGGACCAAAGTGTTAATCTTAATTTAACTTCATGGAATTGCAGAGGTCTACAAAATTTAAAAAAACTTAAACAAGTTATGAATAAAATAAAGGACATGGGTTCAAGAATTGTGTTTTTACAAGAAACTCATCTGATAGAGGAGGATGTTAAAAGAATTAGGAGTAGATGGCAGGGAAGTGTATTCACCTCTTCATTTTCATCCCGAGCCAGGGGAGTTATGACTCTCATACATAAATCAGTTCCTTTTCAAGTGAAAAATGTAATTGGAGACAAATTTGGAAGATATGTAATCATTCAAGGTTCTTTGCTATTAGAAAATATAAATCTTGTGAACTTATATGGTCCCAATATAGATGATCAGAAGTTCTTTGCTAATTTATTTCTCATCTTATCATCACTTACAGGGCAACATATAATAGCAGGGGATTTTAATTGTACATTGAATCCAGGTGTGGATAGATCAACAGGACTGGATTGTACGCACATTGGATGTAGGATGACTATTAATCATTTTATGAAAGAATTGAGATTGTTAGATATATGGAGAGAAATGAAACCACAAGTTAAAGCCTATTCTTGTTATTCCAGTACCTACAAGACATTCTCACGTATTGATTATTTTTTGATTTCCACAGAATTAAGGTCCAAGATTCAAAACTGCTTTTATGATAACATCGTGATCTCTGATCATGCACCCTGTTGTCTAATATATGTAGATAAAAAATTGACAAAGGAATCAGGTAGATGGCAATTTCAGCATAAATGGCTTCAGGATGAGGAATTTGTCAAGTATATAGAAAAACAGATAGACGAGTTCTTTGACATCAATACTACACAAACATCAGCATGTGTAAAGTGGGAGGCTTTCAAAGCTTTTATTAGGGGACATATTATTAGTTATACAGGATCAAAATCTAAGAAGACTCGAGAGGAGAGAGCTAAATTGGAACATAAAATAAAAAATCTTCAGGAAAAAGTGTATGCAGGAAGTGACCCAAGGTTGGAGAATGAATTACTGATTTTGAGAGCTGAATACGACAAAAAATCAGCGAATAGAGCTGCCTCGAGTCTTCTAAGATTGAAACAATCTTTTTATGAACAAGGTGAAAAATCAGGAAAATTATTAGCATGGCAGATTAAACAATTGGAAATTAAAACACCAATTACCAGTATTATAAGTAATGGACAGGTAGTTATAGATCCTTTAGAAATTAATAGAGCCTTTAGAGATTACTATGAAAAATTATATGATACCAAAAATGAACCTGATTTAACAAAACTAAATGGGTTTTTGAACGAACTATCTATACCGTGTATTCCAAATGAAAACAGGGAGATATTGGAGTCTAAAATTAGTCAAGAAGAAGTTGGGCTAGCCATTGATAATATGAAATCAGGAAAAAGTGCAGGACCAGATGGTCTTCCAGTTGACCTTTATAAAAAATTTAAGAATAAATTAATAAAACCTTTTTTGGAAATGGTTTTAGAAGCATTTCAAAATAATAATTTACCATCATACATAAATAATGCCTTAATTATACTGCTGCCAAAACCAGGTAAGCCCTCTAATAAATGTGAAAATATGAGACCAATAAGCCTATTAAACGCCGACCTTAAGATAATCTGTAAAATTTTAGCAAGACGAATACAAGAAATTTTACCAAATATTATTAATCGAGATCAGAATGGCTTTATAAAGGGTAGACAAGGCTTCCATAATGTAAGAAGACTATTTAATATTATTTATTTTAATAAAGAAGCACCGGATACAGCTCTCCTATCATTGGACGCCGAAAAGGCCTTTGATAGAGTTGAATGGCCCTTTCTTTTTGAAGTCCTACAAAGGTTTGGACTTGGAAATAATTTCATAAAATGGGTTCAAATAATATACAATAATGCTACAGCAGAAATCCTAACAAATAACAATATTTCAAAACCAATAAAAATCAATAGAGGATGTCGACAAGGCTGTCCACTTTCACCTTTACTGTTTACTATGGCAATTGAACCTTTAGCGATAGCGATACGTTTACATTCACAAATATATGGAATTAAAGTTGGACCAACAGAACATAAAATCTCCCTGTACGCCGATGATATAATTTTGTTTATGTCGAATCTAAAAAAATCAATTCCAACCTTGTTGAATTTAATAAAGAATTTTGGGGAAATATCAGGATATAAAATAAATAAAACTAAATCTTCAATATTAATGCTAAATGAGACCCAGAGAAATTACTCAGCCCCTGAGGTAAATCAATTCAATGTTGTAAATCAGTTTAAATATTTAGGAATCCAAATTATGCCTAAGCTAGAATCAGTCGCCAGTGTCAACTATGAAGCCTTAATGTCAGATATCAGTGAGTTAACTCAGAGATGGATGTCACTACCAATGTCGATGATCGGGAGAATCAATATACTTAAAAGTAATATTTTACCTAAAATACTTTATTTATTTCAATACATTCCCTTATCACCACCTTTAGATCTATTCTCAAGAATAAAAAAAAAGTTAGTGGAATTTATATGGAACAACAGGAGGGCTAGATTACGTTTGTCTTTATTATATTTACCATTTGATCGTGGAGGTCTGAAATGTCCAAATTTTATGTTGTATTATTGGTCGGCACAACTGAGGTCTATGACATATTATTTTTCATCAAATGATCTCCCTCACTGGACTGAAATGGAATCATACAATTTACCTTTACCTCTTCCCATATTCATATACTCAGATTCGGCAAAAAAATTACAAAAACAAGTTAAAAATCCATTTGTAAAGCATATGATCAAAATATGGTGTGAAGCTAAAAACTATTTAAAAGAACCACAGTTATTGTCACAATTTAGTCCAATATGGGGTAATCAATATTTTAAACCAGGGAGAGCGGACGCTGTATTTAAAGTATGGAATTTAAAAGGGATACAAAAGATTCAGGATTTATATTTGCCAGGTGCAGACAACATAATGTCTTTTGAAGAGCTGAGGATCAAATTTAATCTCAATAGAACACATTTTTTTAAATATCTTCAACTTAGAAACTTTATTCGATCAAATCAAAATAAAGCTCTCACTCGACCTATTTATTCATCCTTGGAAAAAATGATGATGAAAGATAGTAAAAGAAAGGGTATTGACTTCCGGTTATGGCTGCCACGTAGGACGGACGTGTCTCGCTCTGCTCTGCTCCTGGAGAAAAAAAATCGGCAAATAACTCTCTCATTTGGGACAGAACGTATCCCAGCAT